>KZ505670.1:378369-485888 GCA_002844005.1 Limosa lapponica baueri | reverse complement strand
GTGCTCCATCCCTCTGATCATCTTCGTGGCCCTCCACTGGACCCGTTCCAACAGGTCCATGTCCTTCCTGTGTTGAGGACTCCAAAGCTGGACACAGTACCCCAGGTGGGGTCTCATGAGGGCAGAATAGAGGGGTAAAAGTCAGTAGAAAATTGCAGTACCCAAGGAAATTCTGGAAACAGAATTAGCCTCACAAACAGCATAGGACTGACTTGGAACTAATAGCATTTTATGCCTTATTTCCAAAATTACAACACCGAAAACACTGAGCTTCACTAAAAAAAGAAAACATCTGTCAACTTCAACTCTGCTGGCTAATCTTGAATAATATATCACACAGAGAGAAGTTTATTACTGCAAAGTAGAAGTTTATCTTTAAAACAATGACACAAACTCATCAAGGGTGTAAACACCATCTCTAAAGTGACATTTAATACAATTGAATTTACAGCAACTTTGGGGCTCCACAGGGAGACCTAACCCAGATTCTCTCATGGAAAAGTAAACGGCTTGCCAAAAGAATAGATAAATCTCCTGAAAAGATTTTGATTTAGTTCATCCGGTATTTCTTGGTTTGCTATATATTTCAGTAAGAATAAAAGTATCTTTCCCAGTACCAAGACTCTGAGCAGACTTTGCTTGCTTTCAGAAAGATTACTCTGTGTGACATGAAATTGTTATGTATTTGTGCATTAAATGCACTTCACAGTTTATTTGGTTATTTTATTATAGATAGAATATTCTGTTGAACAGATCAGAAACATTTACCACTTTGTTAAAACTACTTATAAAGTGGTTAAATTTAATGATTTGAAGAAGAAGTTCCCTCGATGGCTTTCCACAGATACGTAGCTGTTCTTATGCTAAAGACAAAGCTTTTCTAAAGTCACATAGATGTGAACAAGCAGACCTAGTACAGGCACACATAATCCAAACACCTCTCACTAGTTCCCTTATTGCCCCTCCATTATGCCAGAATACCTATATACACTTACTTGCCCTTAAATTTAGAAATATACAGTGCATCAAACTGTTTAAAGTTAGTTACCTACCTGAGCTCTTTACTGAATTGTCCTAACAATGAACCTGAGGTTTTTTCCTACTTCTGTGTTTCTTTCTCACTGCTATACCCTTTTGCTAACCTGTAGTGATATAATAAAATTCAAATTATCTTAATTTATAGTTAATTTAACACAAAAAATGTTTTATTCAGAGCACAAGACACAATTTGGTTTATATGGCATAAACTATTTATAATGTGAACATTTTCTATTATATTTGACCTAGGTCAATGTATTTTCCAAAGAACCGATCGCATCTACCAACAAAGCATATAAATAGCTATAGTCTCTAGTGGTAGGAAACACACAGCAAGCTATATGTGCTCAAAGTTTCAATTTCAAAGATGCAGAGATTATTAGCCTCTTGGGTTGGAAAGGATGTCAGCACAGACATTCAGCCTGACACAGCCATAAAAGAAAGACTTGCTGCTTCGTGACAAGTGCTGGCCAACTCCTTCACTATTTATTTTTATTGCTGCATTCTGGATTCAAACAAAACAGCAGAGCAATCTTAGCCTAAACTCTCCTTTATTGGCATCTAACAGAGGCAAGCAGTGTGGAGTTTCTTTTTTTTTTTTTTTCTTTCTCCACATTTTGCAACCACCCAGCAATTTAGATAGCTAAGCTTTAAGATAAAATAAGGAATGTTTTGCTGGATTCCTTTTTGGTAAGATAATATTTCTCTCGATTTGCTAATAGTCACATTTGGAGAGATACAGTCTGACTAGAACTGAATCAAATATTTGCAAGAAAAACTAAAGCTACAGCTTTGTGATTTTTTACATACCAAAGGCCAGACTAGGCTTTCTGAGCAGAACAGAGATTTGATAGTTTGGAGAAGTCTCATATGGGCCAATTTATAATTCTTGCACTGAAAATCTGAGATTGCTTGCAACTATTTGTGGTTCCTAGTCTTTAGTGCTTTTTTGTGCCTAAGTATGTTTTTATATACCTTGTTTCTGTGCAGTCTGGCTTTGGCAAGAAATATTATCAAGAAGTATTATTTATATTATTTAATGAGTATTTTAAAAAGAGGTAAATTCCACCTCTGGCAAATTGTGGATACTATTTCAGAGTTACTTGTCGTGTGTTCCAGGTAGCAGTATACGCATTTAAAAGAGCAACAGATATTCCACAAAAAATATTCTAAACATACCTCAAACTTTATCCACCCCCTCTACCTACCTAGTAGAAATTATAACCAGAAGCCAACTCCTCTTGCTTCCAGGGACTAAATAAGTTATAACTTCTGTATGTAAATACCTTTTGCTCACCAAGATGGTGAATATTTTGTTTCTCAAATTAACACTTTTAGTACAGTGGCTTGATACGTAACAGCTTGACACATAATATAAATGAAGACTCAAAACCAAAATGAGGTTGGGGCTGAACAGTGTTTGTATCAGGATTGCCAGCATTACAGTCTGGAAACTTGCTGTCATCCAAAAGATTAAACACAGTGTCTACAGTGAGAAAATATGTCTGAAAAAGGAGGCAACACCTCCTACCTAAAAGTATTATAAGATAAAGATCTAACCTATAATCAGGTTTTTTCCCAGAAGGTTTCCTTTTATAAAAACCCAAACTGATACCACTTCTTAATACAGTCTAATTTTAATAAATTTTTTTCCAAATAACAAAAAATCCTGCATCTTTTTTTTTTCTTTTTTTTTTTCTTTTTCCTCACAAAATATGAGAGGAAAAAAAAAAGGAGAGGAGAAAAGGGAGAGGTGAGGACAAGTGAAAACTGTTCTGCTTTCAATCTGCAGACTGTGCAAGCTCTCAGTGTGTGTTCAGGATTATTTTATAGACTGACACCTTGGTCCAGTCCTGCCTTCACTCATTTCAGTTAGGAACAGAACCAAACCTACTCAACCTACTCACTACACATTTCTCTCTCGAAGTGAAACACCTTGGGAGCATGTTGTGCCTCCCAAAAGCAGCCCACAGGGCTGCCTTCCAAGCAGCAGATGGACTGGCCAAGCCAATATCCCTGCCCACATGCTGACCTAAAGGACATCCTCAGGCTCACAGCTGAGCTCACACTCTAAGGTTTGAGGCAAATCGGAGCTTGAGGGCAGCCTCCACGGGAATACAGGATAAGGTGTGCACTCAGAAACCACGTCCAGCATTTATAACCCAGTTCGTTAGCTAAGAGGCAATGATAACGTTTCCCCAAAGGACGCTTAGATTCATGTATTATGGGACCAAGATTAATTTATGAGCCCAAAAAAACTACTGCACAGCAATGTCTACCTTCCTCTTCACAAAGGGAAAACCACATCAACATGTTTATCTAAGGACAGGAAGGTTCTGTAATTCATATCATTCAAGCATGTCCTTAACTCATTCATTAACTCGTTGTACTAATAACTCAAATGAGTGAAATTTCTCACTATTGCTGAAAGCCCCATTTTAATGAAACAAATGCCAAGTGTTTCTCTCTTTAAAGACAGTAAATATCAAATAGTAAAGTACCTCTTTATGGGAAATTCCACTCATATTTTGATGTGCTTCAGTTCTTTATGTGAATCGTGAGAATGAAGATAGTACCTTTTGTTATGTCTATGATAGCTCATAAAAGAATGGCATTTTTAAACAGCCAGGCTACTTAAGATACCATAAATGAATTAAGCTAAACATGGGCTATCTAGGGTTTCCAATGGAGAAAGGGGATCTACGTAGTTATAGAATAACAATGACACTACTGTGTGTGATGGCTCTCCTTGGTGTGCTCAAGAAGCAGCAAGGCCCTGCTGGGGCCACCACGGCAAATACTGAATACATACACTGAGTGCCAGCCAGACTAAATGCCAACTCTCTCATGACTCAAATATCGCTCTGTGTAAAGCTTCTACTTTGCCATTTTGAGTATGGATCGCTCCAAGATGTGTCCCAAGTCCAGCTGAACAGTTCATTGTACACCCAGGTTGCTGCAACATGCTGATAGCGAAGGAGGGAAATGTGATGCAAGTTGGCAGTTGAAATTTCATATTGATCAATCATTTGTATCAAACCTCCAGTCATTAAAGAAGTCTTATTTTAGTGAAGTATTGGTAAAGAAGTCACAAAATTCAAGCACCTCAGCTGGGATGTTTCAAGAATTCTATGTTAGGGCAGAGGTATGCTGGCACACGTAAATTTGTTTTTTCCATTGATCACAATGTCAGAATACCAAATATTATTCCTGAGCCACTTGCTTAATACTTCCAGAATATTATTCTCCAATGCCCCAATTATGGGCCTGGTACATTCACTTAAACTGGGAAAGGGAACAAGTATTCTTGCTGTTACATAAAGAACAAGAAGAGAAAAAGGAAAAAAGAAAAAAAAGAAAAAAAAAAAGAAAAAAAGAAAAAAGATAAAAAGGGAAAAAAAAAAGGAAAAAGGTATTTTTGAGTGCATTATCCTGCAATGCTTGCAGACCACTTTCAGGGCAAGCTTTAGTTGAAACAGGAGGTCCTCCAAGCTGACTCCGAGGGTCATCTCCATGGAAGACAAAGGCTTTGTAGTTCAGGTGAAACATTCCCAGTAGCCACAGACATCCAAAATGCAGTCACAGGCATTGCACACGCTCTGCAGCTTCCTCCTGACAAGTTGCTAAATATTGGCAAACATTCATATAAAGAGCTTACCTGCTCAAATAAAGGTGAAACTATCCCAGATGATCTACAGTGCCACCTGTTCCAAATCACCCTTACACCATCAGCAAAACTGCAAACTGAACTGCTGCTGGCAACTAGTGACTGTTCACTTGGTAGTCCATATGACAGAAAAACTGCTCCCTCCGCCAGACACTCCTGTTACACATTTTTCTTGCTTTGAACAAGATGCCATTGCCTAGCAGACTTTCTACAATTGAGACCTGAAGTTGCTGATATAGGAGACAAAAAGCCATCCAACAGGAACTCTGAAAAACCCTATTGATCTTGTCGGAAAGTCTTCCACTAACCTAGCCATGACAACACCTTGTTGTCATGTCACAATTTTCATTGAAAAAAAACTTCAACCCCACTTGCCTCCACTCAGCATCATAATTTCAGGTTTAGAAGTTAATACACACTTTTTACTGTCACATAAAACTACTTAAAGAGAATAAAATTATTTGAAAACTGCTGGAGGAAAAATATGAGTTCATATTTTCAAAGTCCATGGGAAAAAACTTGTTCATTACTGGGGAATAAATAAGTTAGCAAACCTGATAGAAAAATTCTATTGATTTTAGAATAAGGGAAACTAACAGGAGTTTGCAGAAATGAGTTGAAGCATTCTATTTTTTTTTTTTTGTATTTATAATGTGAAATTTTCATGACAATAGAAAATTTGAGTATTCTTTGTACAATGCCATGCCACAGTGATAAAACCAAATTTTACACAGTAATTGTGAACAATTACAGGAGATTAAAAAAAAAAGAGCCAAAAGCCCAACCAACCAGACTTCTTCATATGGGATGTACAAGATGCTCCATGAAAAAGTAAAAAACCACAATTAGTTTCAGGTAGTCACATCTATTATGATTCATGACATTCATCCTTATATTTGTAAGATAAAGAAGGAGATCTTCACTCAGCAATGCCACTCCCATTTCTGCTGGGGAAGATGCTTGTGCATTTCAGTTTCCATACAAGCGCAGCCTTTTGGAGTAACTTATACTATGTTCCAAATCATATAAAATCTCCCTTAAATGTAAAACTGTAGTTACTGGCCCTACAGGAGACTGCAGTGCTGGGCAACACTCCCTACTCATAATGGCATCTGCATCATTCATGGATTTAATTTAAAGAGGGTTTTTTTTTCCTTTTTAGAATAAGGCTTTTACCACTTTTTTCTTCTTTATTTTTTTTTTTTTTTGGTAGACATGGTATTTCTGCATGGTTGGTCATAATCTTGTTGCACAGTAAATGTCTGCGTCAAGTAAATGGCAAATCTCTAGAACTTCAGAGTCTATATTATATTTGGAAAAGAATCCAAAAATGTGGGTGTTCATCTACAGTGTAGGCAGATTATTTTAACCTTTGAAATTTTACAAGATTGTAACTTCTTATAGCATTTCCAAGCTTAGCAATGGATTCCAGCACTGGCTGGAAGTGGACTGAAAAAAAAAAAAAAAAAGAAATATTATAAACCTGTAATGTCTTCAGAAAAACTATCAGAACAGTCTATTTTGATGCTTATTTTGTCAAAGGTGAGTTGTTTTTCAGAACCAAGGGTAGAGAATGTTAGTTCAGGGTTCATTCATTTTCATGTTTGTTTAAGCTGTCTTGATCTCTGCTGCAGCCATCAGGAACTAGAAAGACAGGAGTGTGAGAAAAGACAATGATTTAAATTCTGCCAGTTTTCTGTCATTTAGTTTTAAGATCCAGGATCTAAAAATGGTTTCATTTGCAATGCTAGAGAATCACCTGGGCTGAGCATTGTTGCTATGAATGGAACGTGCATTATGAAAGGAAAGCAAGCGTATTTAAAGCAAACTATCCCTTTGTAATCCTAGTATTTGCGTAATCAAAACCACATAGATGAGCCAAATGTTGAGAATAGGTGAGGATGAGAAAAGATAGTCAATCTAAATTTGGCTTTCTCAGCAAAAAAGGCACAGAGAAAGCAGATATCAGTTCAAACTCCCTTAGGGATGTAAAAAGAAATGAATATATAAACAAGAAATTATTGACTCAGAATTATTCCAAAAGGACTTCGACATAAACTGTCAATGTGTTTAGGTTTCTAGTGAATAGACTGAACCAAACAAAAAGCTGGTCACCATGTTTTCGACTAATTAAAATGGTACCTGCAAGTATTTTTCAGGCAGGATTTTTGTGAGATGAACAGGGATTTTTACCTGAGAAAAAGAAAGGAAGAGACAGACGCAGACTTAAGGATGCCTTTTCAAATCAATGACAGAAAATATCAGACACAGAGTTGTGAATCCTATACCAGGAATCATGTCTTTTTTCTCTTAACTTCCACGTGCAAACATGCATGTTTCTTTCCCTTTTTCCTGCATTAGCAACCTCAAAACTTCCTTCATAACCAATGTTTTAATGGAGGGAGGAGGGTGTCTAGTTTTTTGGGATGACAGATGAACACTTCCAAAAGGATTTGCTTTCATTTCAACACGGAATGAAAATAAATTCTGAAACCTTCAAAGTTGCCCTGAAATGGAACCATCACTTTTTGGTTAGCTCTATTAAAACAACCCTCTGCTCTTTGGTCAAGCATCACCTGGAACAACAAATTTCACCACTCAAAAGCAACTGGCTCAAAAGAGGTCTTAATCTGAGGATTTCCTTAGCTCTTTCAGAAGAACATTTGATGGGACTGTCAAAAGTAACTCTAGCAATGCTAAAACTGAAACTGCAGTTAGGCCAACAAATCACCTTTTTCTTCTCTAAAACTTGTTTTTACAGCTTGAAATATTTCTGATGATTGCAGACATGGGTAGGAATAAAGACATTGGTCACTTAAAAATTTAAGACCGCTTTGGCTGAATAAGAAATAAAATATAAAATTTGAAAGAGCACCGGTCTCTTCCTGATAGTGACCACATATATTATTGGCAAACATGTCTATTGCCAATCAAAGGAAAAAATATTTAAATATTGTGATGTTTAAATGTGTGACATTCGCATTTATTTAATGAAAAGTTTAAAAACATCTGATTGACGAGGGCATGATGTGTACCTGCAATTAGCAATATTTAACCTGCCTAAGGTGTCTAATTCCAAGTCTACAATTGTACTGACACACTATTCATTAATAAATAAACAGCAAATGAGCACTTCTCCAAATTGTAGTTGTTGACTGCAGAAAAATTTGCCAGCATCACCTAGGACACCTTCACTAGGGCAATTCAACACATCTTTATGGAAAAAAAATCTTGCAGATGACATTGTTAACATGGTAAGAGGAAAAAACAATAAAGAAAATCACTCAAAACTGATTTCCTTAAAAGTAAATGCTCCAATGTATAAAATGAACAAATACAAAGTGCACAATAATTCTCTCTGTCATTCATGAGTGTAACAAAAGCTTTGGCTCAGGTAGCTTCATTATGTTATCCTTGTTCTCAAAAGTAAATAGATCCATCAGCTAATACAATGGCTTATTATGAAAAGGTAAAAAAATGAGCATAGTGTTTCAGCTAGGCAGAAGATGAGACAGAATGTCTCTTTGAAGCAGTCTTGATGCTTCAGAGGTTTGCTGGAGCTAATGGAGAGAGATGATGTGGAAAATTGCCTCCTAGAGGTTGAATCAGTGTGGTCCCTGGGGTTTTCTTCCCCCTGCTGCCTCTCTCTTTTGGGCAGAGGGAAAGGGAAAGTAAATCTTTATGACCACTGCTATTCTTACATTTTAGAAAGAAGATTATCGTGTTGGGAATCACCCTACATGTCAGTAAGGAACTGCGTTCTCTAGACCAGGCTACTCTATAAGTGAAATATTTAACTGGGAACAAGTATCGGAACTGAAGTGCTAGGATTGTTGGTTTTGCTCAGTTTCTCTAAATAGAGATGAGAAGTAAACTGTGGATGATTCAGATAGGAATGGCCTGTGAGGGCTCTAAACATTACAAACCCTTTCTTTTTTTTCTTTTTTTTTCCTCTCCCCTCCCAGACCCTAACTAAATGATTGCAGTTAGGAAACACAAGACTGAATTTCACCATCTCTAACTCAAAATACCAAACTGCAGTAGACAAGAAAACTTGGGAGATAAATAATCTTAAGGGTTACTCTGAGCCTGTCAATGATATTGTCCTTCAGAACAAGGACCTAACCTTACAATTTCCTTAATAGTGGCTTATAATAGTGTAAATGGGTGGGGAGACTCATATTTTTGCTGATGGATAAAGATTAATTTATCTTTATGTAGCATATTGTTATAGAATCAACAGGATTGATTTCAACCTGCTTGATTTTGAAAGTACAGCACTTCTAGTTTTCAACACACACACATTTTCAAAAATTATTTAAAGTCTATTATTGTTATTATGATCATGAGAGACTTTGATTTGCTCACCTTTGCAGTTGCCCCGGTAGGCTATTTCCAGCTGAGGGTCTTTGCATTTTGCTCGCTGAAATTCACACCGGGACAGAAAAGTTCTTCCATCAGATGCACAGAGTGATTTCTGAGGTGAACCTGCACAGTCCAGGCTGCATTCTCTGTCTTTGTCTTGGTCCACTCTCAAAAACTAGAAAAAATAAATTAACACTGTAGGAATGCTATTCCCATGTGAAAAATACTGTGTGATCCCCTTCCCCAGGGAAGACATGTAAATATTATCCAAAACAGAAAGAAAGCTTTGCATTTTTAGCCTATTGAAGTAATAGCTGACTCACTGTATCTGGAGTTATTCAGCTGCTGTTTTGAAATGGTAGCGATTGCAACATTTCTGTAACATACACTAAATCCACTATCGCAATTAGAAAATCTCACAGTCTTCTACAACCATTATGAAGCTGAACACAGTGGGTTGGAGTCTTTAGAGCAAAACCAGCGATGGCAGAAACATTCTTCACAACAAAAATGAGACAGCAATGGAAACTTGTCTATTTTGTTAGCTATGGATTAACTAGTCTACAATAACAAGCTGAAAAGTCCATTCTAAATTCCAAACAGGATTTTTCACATCAATACTCATCAAAAATTATACCCATAATATGTCCAATAGCCTCAGTGCAAGAATCCTGAAAAGAAAATTAGAAAGGTAGGAGATCCTTATGAAGTGCCTTATGAAACACAACAGAACATTTACTCTTGCAATGCATATATTCAAAATCTAAAGACTCCTCAACAAAACAGAAACTTCAGATAAAGTTTATAGAAGTATTTGTATTTGTGCATATACTTGCCTATAAAAATATATGCCATGAACAAAGAAGAAAATGCTGTAGCTTGCAATTTTTCTACTGACACCACTCTTACAACATGCATGATGGAGTCTCAACTGCCATTCCAAAGTGCCCCACCATGGGCAAGCAGAAAAGACAAAACCTGAACCAGGCTGTGTGCAAAACAGCCTGGAGTCAAGTAATTTTATATAAATTGTAACCAACAAACAAAACCTTCTGACTGCTGTTTTGAGCATGTTCCTGGCATGGGTTGCCTAAAACTGCAAACTCTCACGGGTGTCTCTGCCCCAGCATGGGCTGCCCATGGAGACTGCCCTTGCACCAGTGGGGGTCACCTGTGGGCTACAGTATTTTTATTCTGGACTGGCACAGGGCGGTTCGTGTCTTCTCTCATGCTGGAGAACCATGCAAGGCCCCTGCTGCTCAAACCCTGTCAGTTGTGCTCATTGCACCACGCATTCTCCCTTTATCAGAAATTCAGTCTCCTCCAGAAGACAGTGAGCGTTTACAGACTGACAGAAGTAATTTAGGCTGTTCCCATTACAATTTTCAACAGATGGTCCCCTTCCTAGTTTTGCCAACAAGCCATGCTGAACCTGGTCTAACTGTTCATCCCTCCATTCCCAAGACAGCAGGCACAGCTGGTGAGTTTGGCATCGTCCTTGGCATTGGAGTTGCTCGCCCTGAAACATGCTGCCAAAAAATGAATCCATTCTGATGCCACTGCATGCCAGCCAAAAGCAGAGATAGCACTTTAACTTCTGAGCCCCTGAAAAGTGAGTTCACCCCTAGGGAGGAGGTGAACTCAGTCCTCATGAATTTCTCAATCATTTTGCTGTTTCAAAATAAGCACAAAATTAAGCAAGGCATATAGCTACCAGAGATAATCGTTCTCCTAAGCATTAGGAGGCACCTGAGAAAAGGTCTTTATCCAACTGAAGCACTGGTTTCATTGGTGCTACTTCATCAACATAAACCTCAGGTACATAAAATTTTGAACTTCAGATTAGAAACTGAGAGTAATAGGAGGAAAATTTCAAGCAAAAAAAGAAAGAGGGCAAAGAGTAATATTTGAGTACGAAAGAGTAGTACAAGCTAAAAAATTCAGAAAATATTTGCTACGTATAGTTTCCCTGCATTTTATTACACAAAAAAATGTAAAAAGGGAGTCATAAATCTCCATAATCTTCATACTTAAAGTGTGTTCTATTTGCATTTCCTGTCACTTAATGTGAGGAAATACAGATGCCTTTCTAGAGAGTATGCCTGAAAATGGAGAGACAATCTCAAAGGTATCACTTTAAAATAACAGTCATGTGGTTGGATTTTGACCAGAATTTTTATGCTTTAGTGGCACAGTAACATAAAAAGGAAAGTTTCCTTTTCCCAATGTTTTTGAGCAACTTTTCATTTTTAACAATAATTAGCTTCAGAAGAAAATTACTCATTGACCACAGACAAACCCCAAAACTTTATCCCTGGGATTTAGCTATAGAGTGGGGAAGAGATGTTCCTTCCCCCATTGCCTTCAGTGCTATTTTGCAGATCCTTTTTGCTGACAGAAATTAATAATTAGCTGAACTGAGTGGGAAAGGAGAAAAACTGAAGTCATCTCCCCTTACGTGCAAAATGAGCAATAGTGAAGACAGGCTTCCATGACTGACCAATCTCCAAATTATGTTGATCGCCAGGGCCTGACCAGGTGCCTTGATGTGCTGCAACACAGGGCGGGGAGGGGGCCCTGGGAGGTCCTCCAAACCTCCCTTTCTTGTCTGGGAGGCATCCGCAGGACTCAGAGTTTAGGCTTAGACAGGACTGTGAAAAGGACTTTTCAAGGAAGAATGGACCACATGAGGCCTCTGGCAGAAAAACTGGGCCCAGTTCCCCACTCTGCCTCAGACTTCCCCTATGGATTTGGTGGTGGCAAATCGAGTGATCTCTCTCTTTGTTTTGTGAAGTAAGGATCTGAGTACAACCTTTCTGTGTGTGTATAAGACTACCCCTCTGAAATGGCTAGGCGCTTTGCCACCCTTAATTTTTCCTCATCAACATCCCTGTTGAGCAGAGAATTATTTTTCAAAAGTACAGGAAGGCTTCGTGACCCACAGATGATCATGTGGTAGATCAGTGAACTGAACCCAGGCATCAGAAAAAAATCACACAAAGCAACAGTCCAGTCTCTGTCCCATTTTTCTCCCAGACTTTCCTCATCTTTCCTGTTTTGAGTTGTTGCAGGAGTTAAGATGGGTATGCCTGATCGCAGTGGACAAACCACAGTAACACAGTGGACAGAAAATCCCCTTAATCATCTGAGGAACAAAATCCAATCCCTTGAGAGCGTGATAGTTCACAGATAAAGCTATAGTTTAAAGGGCAATTATCTAAAGAGTTTTATTTAAGCATTTTATTATTTCAAAGCCTTAGAGGAGATTACGGTAAATTATGGGTTCAAGGATATTCAAGCAACCTGGAAAAGCAGAGGATGAAGACATACCCGGGAGACAAAACCACTTGAATAGCTTGTTGGTTAGCCAAACCTCACTGGAGAATTTGGGTTGTACATTTAAACAATTTCCACCAGGCTAGTGTAACTGAGGGATTTAAGAGCAGGAAGGACAAAAAGGCAAGTAACTGTGAGAAGACAGCACACAAGAGAGACTAGTACATGTACTCATTAAAAAAAAAAAAAAAAAAAAAGGATAGAAAGTATTTGATTGACATTTGGAAAAAAATCCATCATCATCTTTACTACAGCAGCACAAGATGATACAAGTCCAAATCAGGATTGCTTGCTCACGTGTAGCCAAAGGAATAGATAAATATGTAAAAACTAATAGAAATGATGAAATAAGCAGGGGCTACGGGATTTCTCATGGGATTTACTATTTGTTTAAACATAAACAAGCAGAGTCAGTGACACAAAAACTGGGATCATATTGATGCACATCTTAGGGCTGTACCTTGCCATGAAAATACTCCTTTTGATTAAAGTAGGACAATTTAAAGAGAGAGAAAGATGGTTCTACATGGACCAGAAGGTGACTCACCCTGCATACTGGCTCATCTATTTCTGTCTTTAAATTAATTTAACAAACAAATCTGTTATTGTAAAAACATGTGATTCACTGAAAGACAAGCTTAAAGCAGCATTTTTGTTGAATGCTGGTAGCAACTGAGATGAAGCCAACAATAGTTGGCCAACCTGAGGGGGAACTATTTTGAACAACCAGCAAAAACTGGACAATTATGGTTAAACCCTATTAAAAAGTAAACCTCTTTTAACAGAGAGGTGTTACTGCCCCTAGTAACACAGAAACCAGCCTAGTCAAGTTTCAGAAAATTGTTTTCAACTACAAATTTGAGTTTATGCTACAGATTAACAGGCATGACTCCTCAACTGGAGTTGCTTTGACTTATCTTCTGCTTTATATTTTAATATCATAAAAAAATTTTACAGCCTCCAATTTGTTTCAGCCTTTCCAAAGCCTTATACGTTACAACACCCAATTTCCAAGGGGGCTACTATTCTATACTAGGCACTGCTTTAAATTCTCATGTCGTATTTCTGAGGAGAAAGAACAATAATGGGACTCTATCAGAAAAGTCTTGATTTTTCTGAGGTTTACCTCAGTTACTAAAACCAAAGTCACTATAAACTGTGTGTACGCACTTGACAAATATATGCATTAATAAAATATTATTTACTGAAGTTTGTTTCAGGCATCATGGAATTTAGTATTCTTCACTGTCTCACACACCAAAGGCTCTTAATAGTGGTTGAAATATGTCCCCCTGTAGCATTAGCAGTCCCAGTGCTCTTTCATCCCTCTGTTACTGGAGTTTGGTAACATTAGAATTGTCAGAGTATGAAATGGTAGATGCCTGAAACCTTGCTTATACTGGGGAAAATGATTTCTACTCTGTTTTCTGCTCTGCTTATCTTTCAGCTTTGTTCTTGTCACTGGTCCCAAATCTGGGCTGTGGACAGTCAGGATACTTATTTCCTCAACCACAAGAAACATGTTGCAGGGCATGACAAAGTCTTTCCAGTACCTCAAGAGCAGGCATTGGATAGTTTCTTTACTGTGCTATTAAACCATTTATCAAGATAACATGTCCATAAACTTATTCACTGCTGTGGCATAACACTATCTTCTCTTTACCTAACACTATCCACTTTTATGGATTTTTTCATTCTTTCTAGTCTACATCCTGCTGCAACATCACTACTAGGCCAGAAAAGGTCCTCGGATGACACTGAGTCATATCCACATTTGTGCATTTCCAATGCACAAGCCTGTGACCCCATCATCTATAGTGCAGAGCAGCTCTCCTTCCACCTAAGCAGATCACAGAGAAAAATGGTGCATGGCTAGAGGTCAACAACTGGATACGTCTACAAACTGCCAGTGCAAAAAAGCAGAAGAGTCAAGACCTATGGTACAGTCTGGTGAGGGGGAGCACAGGCATCTCTCTCCATTGGAGGAAAAGCTGACGACAGAAGCACTTAGGCTGAGGCGTAAAGATTAGTTATTGAATCTGGCTCACAGCTTTTTAAACAGTAATGGGAAATGCTTTGCTCTACATTTCACAATATAGTGTACAGCTGTGGATTGCTTTTGGTCAGAGGCCGCTGTCTGATTAATCTGAGCAAGGCAGGGGAGTGCTCCCCAACTTCTCTTTTTTATTATTTTTTTTTATTATTTGGGTCAACTTAACTTTATGAAAGTTTACTTGCAGTCTTGTATAGAAATCCTTAATACAAATAGTCTGCACACAAAGCATAAGTCCTAACTACATTAAACCTATTTTTACTTTGCCCTAATGTAAGTTTTCTTACTACAGCTGAAACTGCTGCTTTTCTGTCAGCGGAGAGAAACTCCATTCTCTTCTGTGAGATCAGATTGGAGCCTGTGCACTAGGAAAAAGAAGGACTTTCAAGGTCATGGATTTGGATTGTTCATCAGAGGTTTTCAACCTTTCTTCAATTTACAGACCCCTTCAGTTTCCACTGGACCCGCCACTGACAGTAGGTATTTAAGCATAGTGACAACAGGTTTTTATTCTGTCACTTTTTGTGGCCCCCTTATAACTGACATACAGATTTTCTCTCTAACCAAGTGAAAACTACTGCTTCAAAATCTAAAATGAAGTCCAAGCCTGCTTGCAAAACAGAAGAACACTTCATCTTGGGGTGGCTGAGGGCCAAAAAGGCCTGAAAAACAAGGAAAAGAGAAAAGATGGATGCTAGACATCACTGTTTTGCTTGGAAAAGCCTAGTGCAGACTATGGCTTTGAAAGGCAATTTCTTTATCCTGCATCTGGTTACTGTAAGATGTTGAATAGAATGGTCTGACTTCCCTGCTGCTGGCATGGGAGGTCTGCGAACAAACTATAGAGCAGCGCACTCTAAAGTGGCTCAGTGCTTAGGGTTTTGTGCTGTTGAAAAATGTGCTGATTTACAGTGATTTATGTAGCCATGCTGTTTCTGTCTGATAGTTGCCTGAAGGGCAGATGTGGAAATCTCCAAGCTAGGAATATTTTGCTCCCTCTGGGCTCATCTACAATGGGAAAATGAGTTAGACAATAGTAATACATATGTGTGTGTGTATATATATACACACATGCAGGCCATAATATGTAAAGTCATATTCCCATGTATATTTCAGACAAAGGCAATGATGTTTAAATATCAACATGCTACAGTCTGCCTTAAACAGCACGCTAGCCAGCTTGTCTGTCTCAATCTGCTTAATTGAAACACCACACATTTTTTTTATATTTATTTCATCACTCTTCTGCCAAGGAAGGAAGCAGAAGGTACATTTACAAAACAAACCCTACTCTCATCCCAATGCCATGAAAAAGCATTGAACCCTGGCACTGGAATGTATGGAAAATCTAATTTCTCCTTATCCTTATTGTTGAATTACTCAGGACAGTACCAGAAGATACCTTCAAAATGATAACTCTGTATAACTGCTGTACTTGACCTATCTTTAACAGATTATTTCATCTTGCACTGTCCCACTGAAGCAAAACAGTCTTTCATCACTGTTCCAGGTCAAGGTCAGAGCTGCCTACTTCAAATTGTGACCTCCTTCTTTGTCCCGACATACAGGACACCACCAGTAAAATTATGCTTGCATGGAAGAATTTACAGAGAAAGCCATCACACACAGGACTAATAAGATACTATTCTGATGAGCTGGAGTGTGCCCATTCCTTTTATTACAGTGGGGAAGGCCATTTGCACTTAGAACAAAGAACCTCATCAAAACATTTTTGTTTTTCTTCTCAATGGTAAAGGTTTTTGGTGTAAATCAGGATCTTCCCATTACAGTCAACTACCAGACAAGTGAGCAGACTACTGACTTCAATGAGGTTATCGCAAATACCCCTAAATGAACATGAATGTTCATTTATCCCTGTTCACACAAAAAATTAGTATTCCAGCCTCAATATTGCAGCATTCTCCAGGGCAGCAAGCCATGATCATAATTTAATAATGTGGGGCAAGTTGCATAGACTAGAGAAACTAGAAACTGGCACCTTTAGGAAAAGATTCACCTGACTTAGGGTAAGACGGATCACATCCTAGGAACATCCCTTCTACTTTATGAACTGGAGAGGCTGATCAACTAGCGCTCCTGTAAATGGCTGAAGTCCTATGAGATTAACCCAGCCCATAGTGTCAAAGAAAAACCAAGGGGAAGAACCATTCAAAGGCCCAGGTTCTAGACGACTAAAACAGAGGCAGGCTCTAGGTTTCAAAAATAACTTTATCAAAGGTCTCCAGTAGGTGTCTGTGCATCTGCAGGGGGACACAGGAGGGAGAATGGTCTCTAATGCTTGATGAGACATTGTTTTATTGAAAAGGACCCTCTTAAACCTCTGAACAAAGACACTCACCAACCCCTCCTTGCCTTATTATATTTCATTAAACTCTTCATGTGTAACTTATGACATAGACCTCTTTACATGGAAACTTTAGCAAGGATGGTTGAAGGAAACAGCTAGAGTATGCAATTTCACTGAGGGGGAGGGTGGGCTTTGGGTTTGTTGAGTTTTGTTGTTGTTCTGGTTGGATTTTTTAATCATTTGGTTTTAATCATTTGGTCAGTACTGAAAGTAAGCTCCAAATTACCTATTAGGACAGCGTTGTGCTTTACCCCCTCAGTGCCTACAGTGCAGTGGAGGTCTTGGAGACTCACTGCCAAAACTACAGTATGATCTTGTTACAAGCAGCACAGAAAATTGAAATAAGGAGCTTTGACTGATATGTTTTGCTTTGGCATGTTATTTTTTAAATGTTTATTGCTGTAACAGGTATTTTTTTAAGTGAGCATTACTTTGCTGCATTGATGGAGTGATGGTGGGGCTGAATGTCAGCACATTCATCACTTCTTTTTACTGCTGCTTCACAAATGACTAAAAAAGGCAAAATACCTCAGTTATGCAACCATGTAAACTAGGAAGAACTTAGCTGAAAATGAAGCAAACTAAGTAACACGTGTTCTTTCCTGCTTCGTAGAAAGGACAGACATCAATTTATTACACATGCAATCCCAAATTTCAACATTACCATACCACACAAAAAAAAGTTCCTCCCAACAGCTGACTGACTTAAAGAGATTGCAGGTGATTTGGTGGCTCGACAGTATTTCTAACCTACTACAGATGAATTATTCTGGGGGCTGAGGAAGCAGGGAACCACAACCAATTTAGAGAAGGTTTAGGATGCAGGGAGGTAATTGACTCTGTAAGGGATTCAAAAGTGCCAGTTGAGTAGATTTTTCTTCTATTTATTATAGTGTTGATTAAAAATGAACTGAATTGCTTTAGTCTCTGGAGGCATAGTGGAAGTTACAGCAAAAGAGCATTCTGTGCTGTTTAAGCATTCTGAATATAGCATGCCGGGAAATCTGATGAAACACTACAAGAACAAGGGGTCCAAATCTTTTCTTTTTCTCTCCATTTGGCTCTGTCTTGAAAAGAAACTTCAAGGTAGTGCAATCATACCTCTTGAAGGGCTATTCTCTTGAATAGCTTAATTCTAGGATCTGGTTCCATCCCTACTAAGGGAAATGCACAGATTTCAATAGGAGCAGGTTTGGGCTCCTATTGAGTAGCACTCAGCCCTGGTGAACTATCCTTTCAGAGGACCTTTCACTGATTCATTTGAATACTCCTACAATATAGTCTTTGGAAGCACAAAGCAATCCCTCCAAATGAGTCATGCCAGAAGCTGTAAAGTCTAAGTATCAGAAACAATCTATGAATGATTTGTTGGCATTGACTCCATATGGCAATGAACAAACCAATGGCCTTAATTTTCAAGACATGATAAACACTGTCAGTGACACTAAAACACCCATTATATGACTACATTCACTCACTTCCAAGATTAGGAGTCCTTTGTATTTCACGAAACCACTCATTTTTGCAAACCAAGTCTAGTTCACTCTAGATGAAAACAGCCCACACGTTTAATACCGGAGATATTTAGTAATTAAAGCGCATTACAGCAAGGCTAAATAGAACTTTTTTTTTTCTTCTAAAAAAACAGCTTACCTGGCTTTTCAGGGATGAAAAATCTCCCTGTGATTTTTATTATAGTTGTTTTGAAGTCCAGTTTAACATACAAGGCTCGTTTCTTTCATTTTGCAGCATCAAAAAAGTTAAATGGTATCCAAACTTAGAGTATCAGCTTGCTGTATGTGTTGCCTGAAAATCGAACTGTAGATTGGGATGGAAAGCATGACAGTCAAGTACAGTGCAAAAAGCAACACTGTTAATGCAGTAGAGAAAAAAAGACAACTCTTATCAGGAAGGTGGTGTCCTTAGTTTGTATGTACAACTGCTAATTAGAGAGATCTCAGTCTTTTTATTTCTTCAGTAAATATAACATTTTACTTCTTCTGTGTCCAGTGGCATTACTACTTTTAGTTTCAGAGTATTACCAGCAAATTACAGGGGTTCAACAGAGTCAAAAACCACCTACTGATAAACAGACTTTGGGTTACTAGAGACAAAACAATCTGCCATAATTTTATACTGAAACCTAAACTGTAAGTATTTCTAATCTGAAGGTATTCTATTCTGCATGTACTGTAATCCACTAGTTTCTAGATGTCTCACATGTCCAGTGTTCTGCATTTTTCCCAAGTCACTGGTAACTTTATGCCCTTCATTCTTGTGGTATTGTTATTCATAATCTTTTCTTTGGCGGGTTGCTGTCATTTATAGTGTTTCTTCTGCATTGCCAGAAGTCTCACAGGGAGAAAATAAACAGAGAAACAGTGGGATGCATTGTCTACGTATTGAATTATGTTCTAGTTTGCTTAAGCTTTTAATGAGTACTGACCCAACTTTCAGAATACAAGTGGGCTAGCACAACCATCCTGTTAGCTAGTTTCCTCACACACAGCTAATCTGCCTGGTTGGTGTCTTTAATAACCACAGCTACGATGTAGGAAAATGGACACATTTTACTTTTTAATTTTGTTCAAAGGCTGCTCACATGAAAAATATTTTGGCTTCTAAAATGTCAAAAAGCTATTTTAAAATGCAAATAAAATCTAAGCCAGATCAACTTTTCTATATTTGAGGGGTTTATTTTAGGATTAAAGAATACCAACACACATCCTGAAGTAGCTTAAAACAATAAAACTAAGAGCAATGACCTATAACTCAAAATAAAAACCATTAGGCTGAACCTCTGTCACAAAGGGCAGAGACCTCCTCATCCACTGGTACAGCACAAAGGACATGCAAATCTCTGAAAATGAGCTTCTAGATGATCTCAAATGTTTATCTCCAGGGTAAGGTATTGCTACCCTCCTTGCTCCCTGAAATCACAAATCACAAGCTACTTCCCTGCTCAGCTATTCTCTTTTCCCACCACATGCCCAAGCATCCACCAGCTCTCTGTACCCATCCATCAGCAATTACACCAGGGGATGTCAAAAAGACAACTTCATCAGAAGCTCTTACCTCAGTAAAAAGGAAATAGTTTATTAAAGGAATACCGGGACCCCCTCTAAAGCTAAAGTGAAACAGTACTGGATGTTGCATTAGAAACTTGTAGGGAACAATCTCCTTTTGTAGGTGGACAGAAAGGCACAGCTAAAGAGGACTTTTCTATATCTGAGTTTCTATGCAACTCTATTTAATGCCTATCATGATCAGCAGGCAACTGGCCACTCTCCATATGGCTGGTTGCCTTGTCTTCCTGGGGAAATAAAGAACACTGAGGGCATCTCAAATGACGAAGACACAGTATGAGACAATATCACAACAGAGCATTTCTTTTTATAATTTAAATCAAGTAAGCAACTGATTCACGCAGGGCAGAAACTCGATAAGACATCAAAGGTCTAATCCCCAACACATAAAGCTAACTTGCTGACAATGACTGCAGAGCTCTAACTCTCTTACATTTATCACTGCCATCAGCTCCTTCAGAACAAAGTATTTCAGAAGGCAGGCAGGCAGCTGAGTCTGGGAGGCAGATTTTGCTTTTGTTAAACTGTTGATCTTAAAACAACATGTTGCTACGTTTAAATACTATCATCTTTAAAAGCAGAAATCATGCTGGAAGCAAACAGTTAAATATTACACATTGGGAATATGCGAGGGTTTAACAAGCCAGTCTAATGAGAAGAAAACACTTTCCATAGGGACACAAGAACCTGGCTGTGGTTTTCTCAAACCACTGGCACTTCTACTTCCTCCCAACTTTGGGGTTTTATGGAACTCTTGTATGTTTGTTTGTGTATTGGGCAAAAACATTTTTCCTTTAATTTAAACCATTGTTTTCCAAGGAAAAATGTCATTAGGAAGCCATTTATTTCTAATTATTATGAGGAATTTTGCAAAATAAAACCCCTTGAATATGAAAAACAAAACTTTGTGTGTATCTAGAAGTGAGTGGGAGAGGTCAACAAACCATGATCCAAAGTGGCAATTTACCAGAATAAAAAAAGAATTTTTCCAAGCTCTGTGTCATATTTTAAATGGCCTCACTTTCTTTATAGTGGAACACATTGTCCTTGCTATTTTTTTGCCTTTTACACATCAGTTGGCCAGTAACTTTTAAATCTGTCCTAAAAGATTACCCAGCAATACCAGAAAATGTCAAAGAATCGTCATACCATCAGTACACCTATTAGTCCCTTTATATTGTGGACTCTTACGTGAGAGATTTCTCAATAACAAAGCGAATTGTTAGGATAAGAAACCTGATGGAGGAGAATTTGCAGAGTTTCCATTTCATTTCAGTGAGCAAAGACCCCACCACTGTAGGCGATGCAACAAAAAAAAGTCCCCAAAGAAGCTGTAATGACAGTCACACATAAGGTATTGTGGATGAAGAATCAACAACTGCACTCCAGCAGTGAAAAAAACCAATGCTGTCTCTAAACATAGTGGAGCTGAGAACATACAGATGAAGATTTTGTCAATCAATGGGGATCCTTTGATAAAAATCACCTCTATCACAGGTCTTTTTGAGATTTTTTTTTAAATGGGATGCATTCAGAACCAATTCTTACACACTTAAGGAAGCCTAGACACTGTGTATGAGTGACAAGAAAACTCTTCCAAGTTGAAAATATAACAGACTTTAAAAAAAAAAATAGAGCTCTAAAGAACAAGTATTTCATTTTAATCAGACTTTGTTGCATACCCTGAATTGGAAAAATTGAGGCCCAGCAAGTTCCAGCTTTTACCAAAAACTTGCCTAGACATCATATTTCTACAACCCAAGAGTTAAGATTTCTAGAATCCAAAGCCTGTGATGCAATATTTTATATTTGTGATTTCTAGTTATGTTAGAAAAATCAGAGAATCTTAATCTCTCAGATTTTTCTTTTTTTGGAAGCATATAATTATATTACAGATATTATTTATATGCAGTGGAACTGATCAATAAAATAAGGACAAGGATGGCACCTATGAAATATTTTCTTTTTCAGTGTGGAAAATAGCACCCTGATCCAGTTTTACACAGATTACAGCATTTGGAAGGATATTAAACAAAGCCCATCCCCTTCTAACAGACATACCCATCCTACCAATTCCACAACCACTTCCTCCCTTGTGTACAAATTGTTCTTCATATTCTGGTTTGGTGCTTGTGAGCACAAGCAGAGCAACCATAGCCACAGCTTTGTTTCTCTGTTGTGTGAAGTGGCCTGGAAAGCCAGCAGTGAGATGGCTAATTTTGACCAAATTTCATTGGCATGGGAGGAAGAGAAGAAATAGTGAAACCATTCTTAAAAAAGCATAATCTTTGTTCCCTGCCCTCCGCCTCACAGAGAGGTAGAAGAGTAGATGCCACAGCAGATGCTGAAGCATTCTCACCTCCCCTTGTGTGGTGACCTGAGGAAGAGAGTATTAGGTGACTAGCCTAAGGGAAATTGCTCATTCACCTTCCTTCCCTGGAGGGAGAGGTTGGCCAAGCACCTAAGCTGAATTACAAGCTCTCCATCACAGGCTACTGATGCTTTCTGTGGACATTACTTGACCACGTTAAAAAGCAATCTGGATAAATATGACAAATGTCAGTCTAAACATATTCAGCCACGACTATGGCTTGGACTAGATGAACAAGGGGATTTTTCAGGCTCCTTAGCAAATGTAATTTACTGTTTAACTGTTCCAAAAACAAAAGACCTAAGGTTTTATGTGAATTCAGTGTGCCCATATTTACTACTGCAGAGGCATTCTTCTAGTTAAGATGTGGGCTTGGGGACCTAAAAAATTTGTCCTCCATCAGATCTAGCACAGATTGCTTTTAATACCTGGACTAAGATATTCTTCTGTCATTGCATAGTCTGATACTTGACCTTTTGGATGTCATCCACTAGGCTGATGTCCCTAGCCTCCTCTGACAGCATCTGAGGACCAGGTCTTCCTGGTTTAGTAAAGTTCCCTGAGGTCCGTCACTACTGTAGTTTACACCACAGCTTCAGCCACAACTTCTTCCCAGCAGCATCATTAGCTGACTCTGACACGTTTGCCATAGGTTTGCCATAGGATTGCTGATACAAATGACTCCAATTACATTGTGGCATTTCCCCATTATTGAGATAATATATAGAAAATGGCCACACCTTAAAATAATTATTTTGGACTCACAGGTTTTAGAAATTTAAAAATCTAAGTTTGCAGCTGCAGTTGATACCTAAATATACATTCTCCTCACAACTTGCCTCTAAAGAAGTGAAATTCCACTAGCATCAGTTTACAGCCAGTGAATTTAGTCACAGAGATGTGGTGACTTGTCCAAAGTCACAGAGGAAGTCTGTGGCAATTCTGGGAATTAAACCCAGGACTCCAGAAATTAATTCCTGTTTTTTAACCACATGTGTCATCCTTCCAAATGTTCTTTCCTGCAAAAAGATGTAGTCATGGCTGAAAAAGGCCCAGCTCATGAACAAAGTAAGGACACTGCAAGAGATACTGTATGAATCCTTCAAAACTGGCATGTGGATTTTCTTGTTAAAAACATTTGAGGATGTTTTGTAAACTAAATTATGACCTTCTTTGTTTCCATTAAAAAATTCTTTGCTGAAGGTCATTTTTAATGGAATCTAGGATGATGCTCCAAGAGAAAAGCACAGGCTGAGCTGTTTTGGCTCTGCACGCCATTAATTCTCTGAAGTTTTGAAAAACAGTGTGGTACTGATTGGTTTTTTAGCTCTCTCAGGGCAAGTCCTGAATTCAAGGTCTCACACAGTTCTCCTCCACTTCTGAGCCTAGAAGAATAGAGGAGAACAATAAAACATTTAGTTTGTAAGAGATATGTGACCTGCAAAATTTCTTCGTTAAAAGACCTAGGTCTGCCTAAAAATCAAAGCAGTATTTGCAGTCAGGACTCTGCCCTTTCTACCTACAATGAATTGACTAAATCACAGACAAGCCATTTTATCTCTTGGTGCTTCTTTAGTCCTCACTCCAAAAAATCAGACTATTATCACTTGTCTTTGTAAATCATTTCATAAACTATGAATTAAAATGCAATATAAGAGCAAAACATTAAGTAAGTGCCAAAGCCACAAGATCAGTCTCTGAACGAGGCCACAGACATGACTTTCATTTCAGTTCTCTTGGGCTTATTTATTGCTGAGCATGGATTGCTTGGATTTTCTATGACAGTTTAGGACAGTATTTTGTTTAGTTATGGGGCTTTTATTTCAGATACTTCTTTGATGTAGCTGTCAGACATGTAGGAACAATGACAACATTGTTAACATATCCATCAAAACACAAAATAGATATGAAACATTAATGTTTCTATACCAAACTGATACTGTTAAGGCAGAAGTATATTTCTCAAGGTTTTTCTCAACATTGTTCCTTACCACTAATTTGTCTAAAGGCTGTACCATTGTGCTTCTCAACAACAATATTTCAACCAAATTACAAGTTGATCTAAGAAAAATATAAAATGCTCCAAACAAGGATAGGTTCCTTAGCATGGTTTCCAAACCCAAATACTTCAATCTTTTCTTCTCCCAGTTGGAAAAGCAGAGAGGATTAGCACGACAAGGAGTTGATATTATGATTTATCTGCTGCATACCATGCTTTTAATATCACAGCATCTGTCAGATAATCAAAATAAATGACAGGGGAAAGTCTTGAACACAGGGTATGCAAGATGTATGTCTGTTAGCTGCTCTAAGAGGAATGAAGCTGTAAATTGGCTAAACTCTTTGCCCTCCTTGCACTAAAAGTTTTATTAAGAAAACTGGACTCTGCTTGAAGTCAACAGTGTTTTGTTGCTGTAAAATATTGTTGAACTACAAGAGGATCCAAGCTAACTAAATATGGAGCAAGAGATGTTTTTGTATACCAGCCCAAAAATATTCTGTTACTGATTCATTGGTAACTTATGACTGGTTTGGATATAATCTTAACCAACCACCATTGGTTTTGGGAGGTGAAATGACATGACTCAACCGAAATTAATATGATAAAGGACAGCTCACTCTTTTTGCTTAAATAAGCTGCTCCAGTCAAAGCTTTGCTTCTTGCAACAGTGTTCCAGTCCTAACTTTTAAGAAAAAGCAAATACAGAGGCATAGCAAGCCCCATTTATCATATGATTCCTTTCTCCCTAGTTCCAAAGCACAACAGCCTTGTACAGATGAAAATGAAACACAATATCATGTTTTGATGTGCACAAAACACCCAAAGAAGCAATAGCCAAATGCAGTATTTTTTCATGTGGTAGCTGTATTGCATACACAGCTGCAAAAAGTGTTGCTGCCTGCTACTAAACACTCTTCTTTCTTCTTCCCATTTCTAAGTCTAAAAAGCTTGTCAATCAAGGTCCTTCACCAAGGCTGACATAACTCTGCACAAGAATCCATTTAAGAACTTGTTGCCAGAAAATACTAAAACTTAAACTCTGGAAGTGGGAGAGAACTATTTAAAATAGAAAAAAATGCTACAAAAAAATTTAACCAGTGAATTTTAAGACTACATCTAACAATCTTCACAGAAATAGTACAGACAAATGTGAGGTTTTAAGCTGAATGTTGAACTCCAGATAAAGGAGCAGATGACCTGGTGCCACCAATAGAAAGGAAATGGATTCCAGGAGTTATACACAATTCCAGTAGAGAGAGTCAATCTTGGGGAAACATGATTCTCAGCAATGAACAGTCTTCTAATTTAAACCTTCAAGCTCTAACTTGGATTGACTTAGTTGTCAGTGCAAAAGAATATAGATCTTTGTCTAACCGCTATAAAAGTCCCCAGCTTTAAAATTTTAGGGTTGTATGAGTTTCCCCAGTCACCCTGCAGGTTGTCTTTTACCTTTGAGTTTCCCCCAGTTCTGCTCTCCTTTTGTTTATGTGCAATATGTAAGCTGAACACTTTTTAAATAAAGTTGTGTTCTGGCACAGCATAAACAAGTTATCAGTTGAATATGATCCACCTCCAATGAATCATCTATGATGTATCATGGTTATCATAAAAACATAGACCCAAAACAGACTTGCTTTTTCTATGATATATCTGTTTAAGCTGCTCTTAAGAGATTGAAGGAACAACTGACAACTGTTACAAAATTTGCTTATGTTCTCAAAAGGCTTTAGCTAGTTGTGTATTCTATGTACACAAAAAGAAGATCCCTGCTGTTCCTTAAAGGATTCACACTGTAAGCTTTGAAATACTGCTGTTCTCATGGGGAGGCAGTCTATGATTGCTCATCCTCGCCTGCCTCAGTTACAAACTTGAATGGCAACTTAAAAGGAGGTGTCAGGATTTCTATGTTCCTTAGCCAAGACCTAATAACTAACTTTGCTGAAGAAAAGCTTGTAGATCTAATAATCTTCTTGCACTCTATTTTATTTTATTACTGTCCCAGAGCTATCTGAAGTACCAGTTTCTTCTGATAGAGTATGCAACACAACATTTAATGGACCTCACTGTTTTCTCTCTTGCTCCCTTAGTGGGTTATATTTTCATGCTAAGTATTACTGAACTGGTAAGTGCTCCAGTCTTACCCTTGATTAACCCTGGTTTATATTGTTCTTGGCTAGAAGAGGTAAGAATGAACAACCTCCAATGAGAAGTCCAACCATCTTCCTCCAGAGGAATTACAGCTGTGCAGAGACTACATATCATCTTTGGAAAATAAAAATCTTTTTCTTCTTGCTGGTGTAATATGGTGCATGTCAGACCACTTTCACTGTGACAGATAAGTCAAGCCCCCCCTTTAATGAAACAGAAAAATAGCAATTGCATCCAAATAAAGACACAAGTAAAGGAATGGTAAGTTATTTCCATCCAGTGTGAATCTGAAAACACTCAAAGATTAGATTCAGCAAGCCTGGAAAACCACGCAGGAACACTCAACAAAACGATTTTGCAGCAATGCTTCCAGGAGTTCCTGCTTCTGGCCAGGACAAGAAATACCACAATACCTACAGTTTAATCCGGAACTGGATATGTATGCAAGAACAATGAAGATGGAGAGAGTGGGGGGGTGACAGACATGAAAACACAGTACTTTTGCAAGCTCTGTCCAACCTAAAGAAAAGCCTGGGTTTCTTTACAGCTCAAGTTCTCTTGAAACCTTTATGTAATTCAATAGGGGAAGCTGGAGTGGAAATCAACACTTGATCCAGCTCTAACATTCTCTTTACCTTAAATACTTGTATAATGTTAGTTCCCAATTGCTGATGAGTGATGGCCTTAAAGGTGAGAGGCAAGCTGCACAATGACAAAGTTAGTGCCCTGACAGGGTGCAGCAGGACATGGCAACAGAAAGTGTGAGGAGAAGGCACTGGTGGTAGCAGAGCCTGGAAGAAACCAGTGAGGTGGGGGGAAGACAGCACGGAGGATACAGTGGTGCACTGAGGCCTACCTTAAAAGAAAGGTCTCAAATAGCCATTGTAGACAGCTGCCATTCCAACTCCTTTGTATTTTGTGTCTGCTAGCATATCTGCATGATGTTCATGTACATGCAAGGACTTGCAGACAGATTTCTCCCAAAGCTGATGCAAAGAATACATGACATTTCTATATTATTAGCATACGGAGACATCATATGGAAAGCACAGACCTTTCCTCACACATCATCAACTGGCACCAATTGCATTGACTTTAGCAAAGTTACTTCTGATTTACATCTGTGTAAAAATAAGTCCAATGTGTTCAAGGAAATACTCTGCACAGCTGGGACAGTTTAGACACATGAAATAGATGCTTGTAACACCATGTGATTAAAAAAAAACCCAAACCACAGAGTTTAGATCTGAATCCAAATCCTCCTCAAGCTTGGTGTGTTTTAGATCCAAGATTTTGATTCAGACCCTTGTCTATATAAATTGTAGCAATTCAAAATTTGGTGTGATTTTAACTAATATATCATACTGAATAGATCAGCACCTACTTTGAATTTTACAGGCTTTGTGGTAACTGGTAAATTAAGCTGTAGAACATGAACAGTAATGAGTACTAGTCTAGAACAAAAGAGAAACATGGAAAATAAACACATTAACAGGCAAATGCCAACAGGATGTTCCATTGAAATTATAATTTCCTTTGTCCATGACTCAGATGTGAAAATTAATTTGCTATATCAGCAAGTATGCGATAATTGAAAGAACTCATTCCAGAGTTAAGCAGTAGGGACACCTGTGAGAAAACCCAACAATTTCCAGCATGAAAAACTTGTTATGGCTCCAAAATCAGTTTCTGCTTAAAGTTGGAACTCTATCTCTATTAAGATTATCCATCAACCTCAGCTGTTTCCTTGCTCAAATATTTGTGGGAAGAATTGAACTCTGTTAATGTCATTAACAGCAGCAATCTTATTTCCTTCTATAGGACAAGTCATTGATCATTTGCACATTAAAAAGCAGAGCTTACTATTCTGAAAACATTTGAAAGGCAAACAAACTGCAGAAAGTATTAAACAAGCAAAATGCCTTTCTCATTCAAAGGCAAAGATCCAATAACTGGAAGCTGAAGTTCGAAAAATTCAAAACACAAATAAGATTCAACTTTTAAAAAGAAAGGTAGTCTATCAGATGGATTTACATGCTCCTTAGTATGAGTGAGGACAGGAGTGACACATCTATGAATATGTACGTACTTAATACTTCCTTCTCTAGTAGCCTAATATTTTTCTGAATTTGAAAGTGTGCATTTTTAAAACACATATACTGAGACTAGCTGTATAAGAAGTAATTAACCCAGTAATAAAATAAACTCATCTTCCCACTCTTGAGAATCAGTGTCCAAACCAAAATATGTCAACTATGCAGTTAGTTGTGGGAAAGAAGTTTCTTTCCTAGAGTCTAAGCCGGGAATCCCAAGTTTGAGAAAGCGCTTTCCAATTAAGTTAAAGGTCTACTGACTCCAGCCACAGATGTCTTTTCTCAGAGGTGGTATATGCTGCCAACCAAGTTGACAATTCAGAAATATCAGGAATATGCTGAATAAGCCTTCATTTCTCCTTCACGCTGAGCTATGACAATCCAGTCATTTGAAGTTTTCATAGTACATAGTCATCAGACAGTTTCATATCCTGTATGCAAGCAGTACTGCAAGCAGTACTGAAGAACAAAAATGCAAAATTCAAGCTCTATGCTGGATGCTAGTACTTAGAGTTACTAGATGCCAGCCTTTTCATCAATGCAACGTTTTCACAACTCAGTATTTCACCTTTTCTGAATGTAAGAAAATCCTGCCCACTTACTCCCACCCAGCTGCTTACATCATTCCCATAGACTTACCTGGGGTAGCAAAAGGACAAGTGTCTCGGGGTAAGACAGCAACCTCCGAAGCAGATCCATAACCTCACGCAAGCCAGAAAAACAGCATCATTTACAAGGACATGAACTGATTTTGTTAGCCTCAGCTGAACAATCTATGATAAAGTTATGTATTTTAATCAAAACCAAGTAGTGATAGGCCTCTTACTGTCATCTGAGCACTAAGCATGAAAAGGGTGAACAGAAAAATGGATTCCTGAGTCTCCACATCAACAGTGACACCATTCATTAGAAGAAAACTACCAAAGCTGTGCGTGTTTCCAAACATCCATAAATTAACTCCAGTGCCTCAGAGTGATCCACACTGCAACACCTGTCACATCCAGATGTTTTTGTTTGCTTTTGTAGCAGCAAACTCAATGCTTTCACAAGTTGGGAAGGCTGTTTTTAAATGAAAGTATTAATAGGGGGTTTTGATACATCAGTCTGTTTATGCATATATCTGCATATTTATCTACCTCATCAGAATTAGCTTATATGTGAAATCAGAAGTTTGGTGGTGGTATTTGGGGTTGCTGGGTTTGTTTTTTGTTTGGTTTTTTTGTGTGTCTTGGTTTTGTTTTATTTTTGTTTTGTTTTGGTTTTTTTATACAAACCATATGCCCTGTTCCAGTCACCTTTTTGAGTACCTCACCAAAAAACTTTGAGCCTGGAACGATTTGGGGATTGAACTATTTCAGTTAAAGGGTATCTAAGTCAAGGTCACATTGCAAGGAGGGGCATGGGAAATTTGCTTTACTACTGCTCATACTGTGATTTATTACACACTAGAAAAACATACAAAGCCATATTTATAGAAAAAAAAAAATAGACTATTTCAGTGACTTAGGTATGCTGCTGTTCAGTTCCTGTAAAGAACACACTGTTTACTATGGGAGCAGGGAGGGAAGGTATTGTTTTACCCAGCAAGTGCATTCAGTAAACTGAATTAATTAACAGTATATTTTTTTAAATGGGTATTTAGAAAGTAGGAAGCAACTTTTTCCATTAGGCAGGAGCAGGAAAATCCACCTATATCTGATTCACAGCTGCGAGTAACACTTAGAGCTTGATTAAAAACTTCAAGTCAATACTGAAATAAGTGGGAAAATATCAAGCGTTTCCAAAAAGACCAGGCAACAGTTTGTCAGCCCAGCTGTATCTTAAGAGAATACACACAGATAAAACAGGCTTCTGGAAGCAGTTTGTTTGGATTTTTCTGACCTCTGGCTGCTTGGAATTTTCTTTCTACAGTTAGAGGTGATAAGCATTCATTACAAAAATCCAAGCATGTCTGCAATGATTCTTCACTCTGGCACAGACAAGAGACTTTCGTCTGAATAAAGCTACAGTGATAAATTTACACAATAACCATAACTGGCTGTACAAGAATTTCTATGTTTTTTTTTTTATTGTGGCTCAGAGGATCAGGGAACCAGAGTTCCAGCTATATCTGTGAGTGATGGGCACAAAGTACAATTTTTCCAAAACTGTCAGTCTGCCATCTGCAAAAACACAACTGTGAAGTGGAAGAGTTCATCTATGTTACCCTGCATGGAGAAGAGTTTTATACACTGCAGCTACCTGTTAGATTCAGAATACCCATATCTATCTAAATGTCAATGGTCTTCTGGGCTATTTGTTACTAGAGAAGGTAACTTGTTCAAGTGTAAGAATTTAACACACTTGGAAAATATTTTTCCAAATAACTGATTAATTTCAGTTTTTCTTCTAATTCTGGTTTTTGGACTCTGTACCAAGCCATTGTAAACTACATCAGCATATGCAGCCATTTCTTTTTCCTGCAAGTTACGTAATTCAGATCAGCGGTACTTAAAATGCTCAGGTCTGGAGGGTTGTTTTCCTCTTGTAAGCTGACAACCTTCCCTGCCGTGCTATTGCATCAATGGAAATATAACTACCTACCAGATAGAGTTCGAGAGATTTGCAGCTTGTGTTTTAAACCCATTTGACTCCCTCAAGTGCAAATCATTAGCGAGATTGATCAGTATGTTCATGGGACACATTAACTGGGATTAAAAAAAGTCAAATAAATATCCCTTTCTTCAGCACTGGTAACTCAAGCACATTTCTTTCCAAGACCAGGAGTTGAAAGTTTCCTGGTGAGATCAATGTCCAAGGGTTTTTGGCCCAACCAATGGATACTTATTATATTTAATAGGGAAAAGTGTCAGCAACACATAGTACACCTGCAGAAAACCAGACCTGAACACAATGAGTTATGCATCATTTCACTTGGAGATTTAAACCTTCTTTGAACTGTAGATTCAGCACAGAAAGGCATCCCCATCTACTTCTGGTTGCTCTTCTAATAACTCGTAATAAAAACCTGCTTGCCTTTACTTTGCAATTTTTTATTTCTAAGAGCCAGGCATCACCTGGGATTTTTATGAACTGTAAGCCTGCCCAGGGAAGCTGTAAATGACTTAAACTACATAATGGCATTTCAGTTGGTGTGTTTTAGTCCAGGTAATAGAATTTGTGCTGAAAACACTCAGCTTCAGGAATTTTCCTAGAAGCCTAAGAAACAATTTACTACTTTATCCTGTGCTTTATCCTTTTTAGATTCTATTAATAGAAAAGCTCCATGTTCACAATCTTAGCGTTTTTCTGAACTAGTGAACACAATCCAGTTTACAGGAATGAATAAAGTGCTGCTAACAATAGTGTCTTTCTTCTCAAATAGGTAAGATCATGCTTTCAGGAGCCAGTTGGATGTGGATCTCCTCTGTTATTAACAAACAAGAAAACTGAAGAGGCTGATTAACTTGTGCAAGGGCTCATTTTAATACAACCTTCAGTAGAGTTTATTCTCTCAATCCTAAAATGAGCACAGACCAGGAAGTGCTATCTGTCTTTTCCTTTCAGGAAAGGTGCTTCACCTGCAGACATCTTAGAATTTTGTACATTTTTTCCTCTGGTGAAAGTCCCTATTCAATATAGGATATTCTATGATGTAGAAAAACAGTTTGACCATTAGCTGAATAATATGGGCACATCAAGAACCACTGAGGAAGGCTGCCCATCATCACCAAACACAGCAACACCTCACAGAGACAAAATAAATAGCAGATGTCACTAAGCCATCACTGTGATCCCATCTGTAAATACTATAGGTCAAATTCTTCCAAGTTGCAGCTATGCAGCCACTTCCATTTGAGTAAAGATTCACTGCCATAACATGAGGAAAATTATCCCCTGTTATCTAATGTACATACACAGCAGCTTTTATCACAACAGTAAAATAAAAGGCAGAGGGCTTGAGGGGTGTAAGGGGGCTGGCATTCAGCAGATTTCCCCAGAGTTTCCTTTTGGGAGATGTGCTGCAAGTTCACTGATACAGGATGCCCCAGTGTTCAAGAAGAACTTCAACTTAAACACAAAGCAGTAGCTTAAGCTAAGAATATTGGCACTGCACAGCAATTTTGTGTGAACTCACAGAAACATACACATGGGATAAAATGGCTTGAGCTGCAACTCTTCCTTTTTCCATTGTTTCTATTATGTGGTTTAGGAAACATCTTTTAACATTCTTCACATGCTCCCTTTCCCACCGTCCCCAGAAAGGGGAGTGACATTTAGTCCTCCAACCATGAAGTTGTGGAACGAATCCCATAGAGTGCTAGTGCAGGAAAATTCCATTTTCTGAGAGCAACCAAGAAGCTTTGAGCACCAAGCTTACATTATGAATGCAAGCTGGCATCAAGTCCATCCTAACGTTCAGCTCCATGGTCTTTTTCATCTGACCATTGTATAAGATTTTCCTGGTGGTTGCTCAAATTGAAGGATGAAATTACCTGCCTAACAAATCCTCTCCTCCATACCATTGTTCCCCCTGAGGGAGGACTACATGAGCAGAGGAGCTTTAGCCTCAAATTATCTAAACCAAAAAGGCAAAGTTGAAGAATTTCAGTTTCCTCTGGACAAAGAGTTGGAGAATTTCTCAGTTGTTCCTAACAGATAGCCTCAGGCTTGACAGAGGCCCTTAGTTTGAAGTCCATGAGTAGATGGGATGTTTCTCAGCTCTTCTTTCCAATGAATTCATGTCTCCTCCAGGTCCCATAAGCAGGATTTCAACAGCTGCCTCCACCAGGTTAAACGAGACCAACCCACACAGTTGACCAGCACCCTTGACTCTGCTGCTGCCATACAGGGGTATGCAGACCACCTCACAACAGCACTTCCGCGAGTTTCACAATCTCACACTTGAGAAAGTCATACCTCACACACTGACACAGAGATCCTCGTCCTGAAGACATTAGATGTGAACAGGACAGGGCATGGAGGTGGCTGCAACACTTCTGCAGGGGGAGCTGCCCCCCTCCAAAACCTCATTGCATGGAAGGCCTTCCCTTTAGGTAACACAAAGCAAGAGGGCTCAGGCTGTAGCCACATGCTCAAATAGCTACTCAGTGCTTATACAGTAAAGGTAGCAAAGAAGGGACTGAGGCCACCAATAACTGACATTCCCTTTGGGGAGACCACTGCATGGTAGAGGGCCTGAAAGACACTGAATGGTATAATGAGAAGAAAGAGTTTAATTCCCTGACAGGATATCAATCTATATTTTCAAGGCTCCTGCAGGATAGAAAGATGCTTTTTTGATTCTTCCAATTCCCTTCCTGTTGCCACCCTGAGATGATAAGTTACATTGTTTCCTGGTGCTGTATAACAGATGGTAGGCAGCACCTACAGAAGGCATACAAGCTACAGGAGGAACAGGAGACAACTCCTGTTCAGAGCTGCAGCACTCAGGTTGCTTCCAGCTCTAGGGAGCAGAAGGAGGGCACATGGTCCCTTCCTATTAGGCAAAAACATATTTAAAAGGCACCTTGAGAAGTGCCACCACCTTAAAAACAGCCTTCATTAAGTGTGGTCTCTCCACTAGATTTTGTTTCTAGCCTGAACACTTAGTTCAAACAAGAACATACCAAACATTGCATTGATTATTTAGGTAACAAGCACTACACACTGATGCTGGCACCAAAAGAAGTTGCTCCCTTAGCAGATATAAGTTGCCAGTCACAGAAAAACAACCCATTGAAAGCCTACCTGAGAAATCCCAGTCTGTTCTACCAGCAGCAGCACCATGCAAAACAGCAGGTGAGAACCAATATCCTCCACAGTATTCAGGCAAGTATACATTGACAGACTGGCCCCTTTCCTACCCCCAGCTCTACCAACAGCTCATCGAACCCCCTCCCAGACTAATATATCAGACTCCTAGCACCACCACCAATAAAAAGGCCAGGGAGAGGGCAAACGAGTTAGTTGCACAGCTGCAGCAGATCTCCATGAAATGGAACTGGTGCAAATGGGAAAGAGGTGTTATTCCTCCCTTCCCCCATTAAATCCATATCATCACTTCATTTGATATGATACCCAAAAGTGTGTGTAGATAAAAAGGCATAGGTCTAACCTCATTATGTTAAAAAGCAAGGCTATTGCTTTGGGGTCACAAAATCTGCACTACTTAAAGAGAATCTCAGTGAGGACTGGATGGATCACTCAAGATTAATACATTTATTGTGAAAGCAGATGGGACTTACTGATGGAATTTTGTCCCCCCATATGCTCTTACCAAGTAGCTCCTGTATAAAACCTTTAATCGTTTCAGGAGCTAATGTCTATCCATGGCTAATGCTATGATAACACTGTTCACTGAGCTATCTGTCCTTCTACAACTCAGAAGTGTTTGCACAATACTCAACTGTGCAGTGCAGAAACAGTCAGAAAGCATGATGCCTATCCCCAAGAAAGACACTAAAGGAGGTCAAACAAGCCTTGAGCACCAAAAAAAAAAATCAGTTAGCAATGAAAATTTCCAAGACAACTGCAAAACTTCTATCATTTTATTCATTCAAGTTGATCAAAGAGGTTAACTATGAATGGAACATCTTCTACAAATCCTGAAACTGAGTTAGATTTAGTGTCCACCCTTATGGCCAGATATGACAGTAACACACATTACTTTGCAAATGCTGTCGTTGTAAATGTTTCCTGTGAAGTCCAGAAAAAATCCTGATGTGGTGAAGTAAGAATGTAAAAGTAAAAATACCATTTCTGTTAAAGCAAGAAATGAGAAATGGATACTTGTTTCTTTCTTTTGTTTCTCCAGTAAGGAAGTGTCCTTCAGAGTTTTCTTGCTGTCTCAGAAAAGTTGATGCTGGCAAGAACTTTTTGTTTCATAACTGCAAATGCAAGGCATGAAATCTGATCTTTCATCAACATGAGATCTGTTCTTGTGGTCCCACAGATATTTCTGACCAGAGCTTGCAAGATAATAGAAACTGATTTCATTAAGGCATTTCTGGGCTGAACATTTGAAGGTAAGTCACATGTCTGTTAGCTACCTGCAACCTGCTTATTCAGTTTAGTCTTCTGAAATTTGAAAACATTGAAAAATGTATCTGATGATTACAAGCCCAGTGATCTATGGCATCCCTGCACTGCCTGGTGGAGAACTGTACTGCCACATTAATGTTGATGTAGGTGGGTATGTTTACTTAATGTTGCATGGCTCTGAAAGCCACAGCAGCTTGGGCACTGTGCCATGGTAACACAGTTACGTAGAGCTGTGTGGGCTCCTACAACTCAGGAGTGTTTGCACAAAACTCAGCTGTGCAGCACAGAAACTGTCACAAAGTCCTGCTTTCTTCACCTATATACACAGTCAGGCACACAGCTTCTGTCTCTGGCAGCCTAGCCTTGCTTTCACAAGGTTTACTTGCACTTTGCAGTTTATATGGTGTGGAAAGCAGGGAAAGCAATGTGGAAAGCAATTTATTCATTTGCTCTTATAGCTTGTTCCAGCTCGCACCCGAGGATATTGTGGATGGGAGAACTTTATCTGCATGCTGGCTATCATGTCAGATATATTAACATGAGTGGTCAACAGCCTAGTAACTGCTGTCTTGCAAAAATATTCACTATGATGTGGGAACCTACAAAGGCTAGTGGTCTCTAGACATGCTGGGTGATGAGCTGCAAGACTGCTGGACACACATTGCTTCCGCAGTCTGTCTGAGACAGTCTTTTACGTAGGTGGTTGCATTTTTCTATTTTCTTACACTCACATCATGGGGATTCATTTCCCCAGGTTCTCCCTTCAGTCCGTTTTCATGACTTAGAGGATGATGGGATCCTTAGGTTTGGTATTGGGCTTATCTTCTTGTTTGTGACTCTCCTCCAAGGGAAAAATCTTCACTCATCAATAACAAAGGAACCTCAGCACAACATATGTGATTAAATCAGAGGTTTATTTTCTGTATTGCCTGTATATTTCATAGCAATTTAAAGCTATAAAATCTGTATTATACAAAGTACAATGCTACACAATGCCAACTAGAATGCAGAGGTGGTCTGCTGGGGTTCTTACACTGCCACCAACTAACACAGTTTCTGTCCTGTAAAACTGGAAACAACACCTTGGCCTCTGCTTGCCTTAAGTTGGCTTCTGTCACCTTTTCCAGATCAAAACACTGGTTGCTAGGATCTTTCATTGGAAAAATTACTTTGCAGATTAGACAGCCATTTTTCAGGGTGACTTCTGGATTGTAGCAGTTAAACATGATGTTGGATCTCTGTGTATGGGTCCTGAGAGCATGCCCCTCATAAAGATTTGGCTGCCTGGGCTCAGAGTCTATCAGAGAGAAAGCACAGCTGCAGCAGCCCCCTTCTCCTGGTGTTCCTGGGGAGAGGCTCCCAGGCAGCGCTGTGGGGCGACAACCCAGATGGGGCTGGTCCCTGCCCATGGACATCTGCTTTTCAGCAACATCTTTGCTGCTTGGCCTCTGCCTGATCCACTGCTCCCACCACACTACAGCTTCACCATGGGCTGTGCTCATCCAGACTCAGACCTCAATCTATGGGGGACTTCCTACCTTGACACCATCCCCTGGGAGGTGCCTGGTGCCCGGGGTTGGGGCTGCCGCAGGCCCCCATGGCTCCCCTGATCCTGGCTGTGGGGTGAGACAGGCCCTAGCTGTCCATGGGAAACGCCCACTGCTCCCACTCCCTGGTCCTCACAGTGCCTGACACTCTAATATATACTGTTTGCCTTTTACATTACGTTTTTTACCATATTAAGAGGGTTTTGGCAGTTGTAGTGGTTCAAGTAGAAAGGAATTGGTCCCCTGAGAGGGATGTGTAATGATTTGCTTTGGACTGAGGAAGGGGAATTCATTTTTAATTGAATAATATGAGGAAAAAAAAAGCCTTAGATGTGTTAATTTGCCAGATTCAAATGTATTTAGACTGAGTTATAGGGATGTTTTGACATTGGGTAATTAGAGTAATTAGAGAAGACAGTTGTAAGATTGGACTATTTTGACACTAAAGATTTTGATATGGGTAAGGTCACTGTGACACTAAGATCATGCAAGTGATACAAATGTAAAGAAACTGTGCTTACCCAATGAAACAAGCAACCTGAAAATTAATTTTCTATATAACCCCAAAGATATGTTTAAAAATACATAAATGAAATACCTTGGCATTTTTCAAAGGCATGTTTGAAGAATGGGTCTTTGGAGACATCCCCAAATCACATCTTTAAACTTCTATAGAAGATCTTATCTGTCATGCAAGTATTGTGAGTATGAAATAGATTAAAAAAAACTGTGGGAATAAAATAAACACTTTTATTTTATAAAAGTTTGACTTTGATGATAGTTATATAAGAATACTTTTTTCCCCCCTATTTCTGCAGTGGTAAATAGCTGCCTGTGAACTTTTAATATACCTGGTTAGAAACAAAGTTAGCAAAAGTAACAATCAGCAACTTGACACGTCTTATCTCAGGCTCTTGTCATGCTAAATAATGATTCAAAATTCAAATGTCAATTTTTCCCATATTTCAGACGTACCTGAAAGATTTTCCTGTATTGACACGACAATTAAACAGTATTTATTATGCCTGGTTACTAATACACCACGAAACTACACACATAACTATACTAACCAATAGTTGCATCCACGTTACATTACACATGAAATACTACAGCTCCTTGAATTTCCCTCTAATTAAACAACACTTCTACTTAAAAATTGCTAGATTTCATGCACTTTTATCTTCTGTCACCTCTTTTAGGAAACAAAACTCTTTAGGAAACAAAAACATTACTGCACATTGCTAGAGTACAATATAATGACTACTCCATTTCTTTAAGAACATCAGCACTATAAACCCAGGATTTCAAAAAAATGAAAATGTTTATCAAAAACTTTCAAACAGAAAAGCTGATTCTTAAGAAATGTTCTCTTAAAAAATGCAATATCTCATAGTCAAATTGCCTTTTAAAAAAACATATAAAAATTTGCCCAAATTTCTGTTTCTTCCTTCTTTATGCTAATATCATTTTTAGTCACTTGTAGCTTTGCTTACATAATTCTTATCATGAAAGAAAACATTTAGCCATTCAGCTAATCAGATTGGCTAGTAGAGGTTTCACTTGTTTTGCTATTGATAATTATTTTTAAATCTCAGATACTGAAAAGCCATCTATGCTCAAAAGAAGGAACTCAGTTAAAAATAAAAAAAGCAAACAAAGAAATCTGTACATGCATGTACATGACTTGGGCAGGAGGGGAGCATTTTCTCCGGACTGCCTGGAGCTAGATGGCTATCTTGTATGTGATATTGATTAAAACATTCTTCTCTTGTGCTTTTCTTTTTTGATCCTTCAAATCTATAGGCACCTATCTTTGGGTATATGTGACTCTTCTCTCCCTGTTTTTTCAGCCCATCTTATAGCTGATATCTTTTTTGACCTTTCACAAATGCTCTTTTAGTAGGTAAGGGAACCATCCTTTTCATCTACTCAGTTTCCACAGGCTCCCAAAGAACTAGACTTTACAGAGATGATGGTAAATAAACAGGAACAACTGGGCAACTGTAACTGTGCCTCACATGTGAGCTTGTTCTTAGACTCAGCCACCACACAGAAACGCAGCAGTGATTTACCAGTCACCTAGGAATAAAGCAGAAATATTTGCCCAATTTTTTTTGAACCAAACCTGTCTCCTCTTGTTCTGAGAAGCACCTGTAGGCACACTGTTAACCCATCTGGCCATTACAGAGTGTCGGGACTAGCTCCCAAGCCCTAATATACACTTCCTAGGAGGAAGGAGTCCCCAGACAAATTCCCAAATGGCCTACTATGTACAGTGGAACTGCACTTCTCCACTGGACAGATCCACCGTCCTCTACAGGGTAACAGAAGGGTCCATAACGAAGCTGAGTGCCACTGATAAATTATCTCTAGGGTAACAAAGTACTGGGTTTGTATTTTATTAGGTGATGAGCAGAAGGATAACATCTGGATTCACAGTCCATCAGGCTAAATCTGCCAAGTGTTCGATTCAAGTTACAGTGTATTTGAACAACTTCATAACAGTTAAATGGATTCCCATGGCACAGACTCTAATGCAATTTGGAAAATGAAATAGCAATAGTGCAATGGTGTTCACCTTTGACATGAAAAGCGTGATGAAGAAAAAGTCTATCTGAGAGACAGTGTATAGTCAACAGCTGTTTGAGAAAGCAAACCAGTGAGCAGCAGAAATCTCTGGGCTAGAGAAAGTTTAAAACCCTGATCAATGTGCTGCAATAACAATGCAAGCGACCCATACACTGAAAGGCCAACCCTTCATTTCATAGCACCATTCACAGCTTCAAGTTAATGGGCATGAGGGAGTACTGGCCACATTAACTGAAATAACAGCATTAACTAGTTTCATGCATCATACAGTTACTAAGACAGAGGCTGGCTGTTGAAAATACAAACTCCCACATTGCATGCCTTCATACCAAATCTACAGAGGAGTTTTATTTAACACAATGTACCAACACTTCTGGGCAACAAGGCAGATTCTCAACTAAAGTAGTAGCAGGTAAGCACCTTCGCTTGAGAGGAGCCTCACTTTACATGTACTAATCCAGCTGGATCAGGATTCCAGGCCATAGGGGGCAGCAGGACTGATGGAGAGGTGTGAGCTTGGAAAACAAAGTTCTTCCTGAAACCAATAAACCCCGAGTGTGTGCTTGCCTATATTATGCAGTCAGACTGAATAACAGGTACCTTAGCACTCCCAGTTCCGTGAGCTTTCCTTAATGATTGTGTTGATGAACAATACGTATAGATGGCCTTTGCTCTAATTTAACAGTTGTATATGCAGACAATCAATGTGACTCTGATGTAATATAAAATCTTTAGAGACTGCCTTATAGCTTGCTTGTAAGAAAATAACTTTATAAAAATAAGTACACTTTATTTATAGCCCATTTTATTTTGGAACAAGCATATCATTTTTAAAATAAATAAAAAAAAAAGAAAAGAAAAATAAAAAGTACTGAGACATGAGATTTTTTTCTTCACATATTTTTGGGATGAATACAGCTTCCCATTCTGTTGACCTTAATTACTGCCTCTTCCAGGTTCTGCTCGCTTCTGCTTCACCTGAACTAGTGCCTCCACCACCTTCAGGTATCTTTCACCCAATCTTTGGCTCCCAGAACAGTTTTTGGAGCCTGCATGCAGCATGTCATCTAAGAATGGCCGTGTCTCAGAAGAGATTATTCCCTTGCTGCCAAGATCAAAACCATGATTTTCACCAAAAAAAAAAAATGAACTGATAACGGTCTCGTAATAACGGTCTCTGTGGATGTGGGATTTAGCTCCAACTTACCAACCTCCTATATCTGTCCTGTAAAGTGTAAGTTAGAGAGTATTTGAACAAGTTCTATTTCACAAATTAGTGTTTGCCTGCTGTTTCAGTGGAAGGTTAAGTTCTGTAGTCATATGCATTTGACAATATGTAAGAAGCACAAATATGATAACAAGGTTGATTTAAGAAAGTAATTACCACTCAGTAGCAACAGACAGCAGAGAGGTGATTTTGCGCCACTCCTCTGTACAGTGTATGCCCAGCAGTATCCTTCTGTTGACCACCTTCTATCTATATGCACAAAAAACTGACAACAGGTTTCTGTTTTATTCGAGGGACAGGCACATACAGACTGACAGAGATTTTATCATGTCTCTGAGGCTTCATATCCAGACATGCTCATTGACAGGATCAGTTTCAGACATTGCAATCATCTCCAAGCTCCTCCACATGCTTCTGCCCTTATAGGGGAGACCCATAATAAGTTTTTTCTCCTTCATTCCTTTCAGGAGAGCAAATAAAAGTTTCCCTTGTTCCAGAGTCAAGAGGACAGACACATATCCGACTTTGCCTTGCGCAAACTCTCACTGGACTCCGGAGGATGTAGTGGAGAATGTTGGAAACATGCACTATAAAGACTGCGGAATGTCTGAATTGCCACCATATACAACCTCTGGCACCCATGTACACTGCACCCGCAGCTCCTCTATCTATGACACAGATAACATGATCGGAGAGCTCAAAACTTACTTCTGTTGAGTGTCTGTCTCGGGCACTTCTTCTCTCCAAGCTACATGAGGGTGTACAAAAGCAAACTGATATTTAGGAGGACCAGGTCCAAAGCTGTGTCTGTGACCTCGCTCTTTATCAGGAAGGACTGCAGTACAGTGAGGCAGAATTATTTCTGCTCTCTCAAAACTATGTACTAGGGGGGCAAATCATCTCAATTCACCTTGCCCACGCTTCTCCACTACTTGAACTGCCTTGAAGACACCCGGCACACACCCCACCACTTTTTAAACAATGCAGGACACAGAATGTGTGGAAAGGACACATGCAGCCCTCAGGCCATTTCACAGCCACAAAGAACTGATACAAAATTAAGTAATCAGCTCCAATTAGACTTTGTTAACTTCTGAATGTCACTCCACTAAACAGTACTGTTCTAGCAAACCCAGAAACAATGAAAAATAATCACAAAGTTTTAAAAGGCTTTGACGTATATTCAAACAAGAAACATCAGGTATGGGAAACAAAAAGCATCTATTTCTGTCTCTCTTAGACACACATGCACACCTGCTTTGCTGCTGCTGACAGCAGATAGCTGCGGGGCTCTTCCTGAGAGACATCCTGCATACCACAAAATAGCTGTAGAATATGAACTGTGACCCCTGTCGGCTTTGATAGACTTGTCATTTCTCTCAAGCTCTTCCATCCATCATGCACACTCTTTCTAATGTTTAACTCATCTATACGAAGATCCCTTGAGGGAATTTCATTGCATCTCTTGACACTGGTTTAATTGCTGTCAGGTGGAAATAGTGAGTTTTTACATGTGATTAGTCCTATTTGTTACCACCTAATTTCATTGAATGCATCTGGTTGCTTCTTACTTGTATCAAATGAGTATGATTTCCTGACATGGTTGTAAAATGAATCTCGCTCTGGAGTTTCCTCACCCCCAGGTGTGCAGAGAAGACTCAGGGTAGCATTTTTAAAGAAATAATTTACTTTTGTGTCAAGGAGAGAAACTGTGTAGCTTTTTGATTGCTCCTGTCATAATAACCAATTCAAGCAGAAAAAGCTCTCCCTATTCTCTCATTGTTTAGTATGACAGTCAAGAGAGCTACTAAAATAAAACCAACTATTGCTTGAGGCTGTTCCTGAAGTGGAACTGATCTGTGATTTGAAGGGAGATGGTGTTCTTTTTTGTCTTTAAATAACATAAATTTATTAACTACCAAACACAGCTGCCCTGCAGCATCTCCAGTATAGTCAAAAAACCTAACAACTTAGAAATCTTGTCAAACGAAAACTAACACTAAACTCCTATGCATCATCCCCTTTCTTAGATACAAACAAAAAATTCAGATCAAAGTGGTCAGATCAAATTGCATAAGCTTCAGAGAAAAAAAATCTGAAATTCTGATTATTAATCCCAAGGGAACTTTCAGCTTTTATAAGGGTTTTCCAATCATCATTGGAAAACAAAAGGGAGAAAAGCATAGCATGGAAATGTATATGGTCCACCCCTGCATACACCTATATGGCTGGTATGGGTAGTCTCAAGATAGGAGATGGTAATCTAGGGAATTTATTGTAGCCGATGGATAACATTTTGAAGCCCTAGGTAGCCTATAGGAAGAAGATCTGTGTTCCTTGATAATGCTTGACACCTCTTTGAGGTTGTCAAGAGAGCCTTTGAGCAAGGTTTCCTAGAGTGTTCTTCGTGCTGCTGCTGCTATAGAAAAAGACTACCTTCAAAAGGTGGTGAATGGAGCAGCAAGAACAACTCTCAGATCTTTGGGCTGCACCCACAGGATGGAAGGATCTTGCATCCAGAACCACCTTCTTTTCTCCCTCACGAAAAAGTAGGGAAGGCCAGTAATTAGAGAAGCTCCCAGCTCCATGCTGAGCTACATGCAAAAATAGGAAGAGGAATCCAAACATTCCCTTTATTCTTTGCAGGAAAGACCAGGCTGCATTGGTTCAGGGCTTTTTCCCTTTAGGGGAGAAAGAGTTTTGCACCATGAAAGGAAACACATACCACAGCCTGAGAACCCCAGCTTTAGGGCAATGATAAGGTTGAAATACTAAGCTCTCATGAGTCAGGAAATACCAAGCAGATGACACTTGGCCCTCTGCACTATGCAGGTCCCCTTTGGCCAGCAGTATGACAAGACCAGGGGATAGACCCTTTTCCTCATCTCTTCCTGTAGTGCTGAATTGATCGCTCCAATTCTTTACAAAAGGTAGACTAGGTTAAAAAACAAACAAACAAACAAACAAACAAAAAAACCACACAACCACCCAAACCAGGAAAGTCTATACAAAGTAGCCAGCTTGGATACTATGCAGAGGATGTAAAGAACCAGCCTGTGGCCATAACTGTCTCATGAACTCCACTATTTGTATACTCTCCTTTATTGGTGTTCAGCCTTGTCTGTAAGCAGGTGTCATTCAAGATTTACTCTCATTTATTATTAAACTTGATAAGAAGGGTAGGCCAAGAGAGCCAACCAAGAATGAGGCTCTTTTGCCAAAAACATGGTACAAACCCAAAGAACCTACAGTCTATAAACAGGCAAGGCATGTAAACACTGAGGAAAAAAGATGTACTAAGGAAAGAAGATCAACTGTATGGGGAAGGAGAAGGTTGGAGCAAAATCTGCAGAGGCCAGAGACAGCCCAGTCACAAAGGATGTCAGCGTCAAGCTGTTCTGGGCCAACTCCTACCAGCAAGGTTTTTGCTAGTTCTTTCCTTTGGTTTTACCTCAGTACTACACGTATTGTGATTATCTCACCAGTTACCCTACCAAATAGCAGTGCTGCATCTGCCGTGCTTCTGTGGGTTTGTCACCAGCCACCCAGGTGCATCCAGCAATCTCTATAAGCAATAGTCATGCCATTTCGTCTTGGTGTCAGATCTGGCTTTGCCATCTAGTAGGAAATACTCTGACCTTCTCATTGCCTTGCATCTCTCCTGGCCTTGTGTCTAGTGAATGTAAAACACTGACACTTCAGAAGAGCAGTACCGTATACTCATTTTGCACTGGAGAAAATTACTGCACTAGGTGCAGACAAATAGACATTTGAGACCTGCTTTTTGCCATTTTTCTTCAGAAAGAAATCAATTATCAGTGCATGAATATCGCCTTGTAATTTTATTGCAAATTAATGAAGGTCCATCACCAAGCAATGACAGAACTTTTGCTCTGGGAGTCATTCAGCACCTGGAAAAGGGGAACTTAAACAGAAGAGCAATTTACCAAACGAACACTTCTTTCCAAAAATCTTTCCCTTTCTCTCAGAAATGTAATTTATGGAACCTTTCAAGGAGGAAACAAGATGGAAAGATAAAACCTCCTGTACAAAGTTCAGATTTGCAACTAAATCCACTTAGGCTGAAATCCATCAAAAATTTGACGTGCTTGAAAACTGCTTTCCCAGGAGGATGCAGTCTGAAACATAATCCCATTAAATACAGTGTGGAAAATAAGTTGTCCACTTTGTTTTGTCTTGCCCACCAGAATTCCTGTAATAAATGCTGTAAAAAAAAAATAAATAAAAAAAACAGTATGGATACAAGCAATGAAATGAACAGGCTGTGTGCTTTCTACAAGCTGAACCCCTCCAGTGTCCCACAGTCAAGAGAGCGTATATGTAAGGCCATATGTTCCCCCTCTTGTCCACACCAGCCTGCTCTGAGCTCTCACCAGTGCTAATGATTAATTAATGTCAAGGCAAGCCATGTCATTAAAGTCACTTATTTTTACAGAACTGTATTTTACCTTTCAATAGGTTTTGTTGAGATTTTCTTCCATCGGGGATTCTTCCCATTTGAGGGCCTATCTGATGGGCAAGTGCTGAAAAATGAAGGTCCCCAGATTTCTCCCTCCTCCCCTCCAGACTTAGGCAGCCGGGCAGAGAAACAAGGGATTCCCCTGCCTTCAGCCCTTCCCAGAGGGGACAGAGCAGACCGTGCTGCTCTTGCACTCCCTCCCGTGGTGGATCCCTAAAGTGTCATAGAAGAAGACAGGTGACCTCCCTGCCCCTGAGAACACTGCGTAAGTGATGCCACGGCGCTGTATATGCGACAGGAGGAGAAATGTAGAAAGATCTGCACAGATCCCCTCTCTGCTTTTTATCTTACGTCTCTGAAGTCTTTGATGGTTTTCTCCTAAAAGTAAGCCATCCTATAGACCAAATTCATTTTACTAAACAAATAAACATATGGTCAAGTCAGAGGCCGTTGTCAGTCCTTGTGACAACTGACAAAGAGGCCTTGTGGTCCCAGATACAAATCCAGAGTATTTGGATACCTATAGTAAGTCAGGATGACCGTAAGGGCACTGCAGTCAGCATGGCACACAACTACCAGCCTCATCGAGAAGAGATTCCCACATTTTAATATCACCTTTCTGATGTGCTGCCAATGCCATATTTCCACCTTGCATTCTCCAAAAAGGTGTCCCAGACCTGAAGCTCTACCATTAGCAGAAAGATGCCACTCTAAAGAGCAGCACCTAGCAAGGAAAAAGGTTTAGGAATCAGTGCTCTAGACCGAATGATCTAGATCTCAGGCAGATCACACAGTTCATGCTGTGTGATATTTTAGGACACATGGTCTGGTTTAACAGCACTTCTGTTCATGTAGTCATGTTATGGTTAAAATATGGTTAAATGGTTTGTGTGTCCACCAAAACGTGACTCTCCCTTCTCCCCCTCCTTCAAAGTAGTAACGAGACCCAATGGCAGACTTTTACTCAGACTAAACTCCACCACTCCTCCGCTTTACTCCAGATAAGAGCAAGAGAAAGATAATAAAACTGAGTCATTGTTTTCCCTCCCTGACATCCACACATGCCCACAATCTGCAGGTTTTCTCTGTGCTGCAGCTTGCTACACAGATCATAGCGAGTCCATCCTGATTACCATTAAAATTATTCTTTATCTGACATTACTTGCATTTCAAAAAATGTACAGACCTCTCCTGGGCATTTACGCTGCTTATTCACTGACGGTAACTTGCTTTAATACTGAACAACGAATATCGATAAATGTATGACCAATCTAGCCTGCCCAAGACTGTGAGCACTTTATGGCTGCAACTGTATCCTAAAAGTCTGTAAAATACAGCATGCAGCAACGGCATAAATAAAGAAAGAGCATTCCAGAGCAATGGAATTTTCTTTGTTTTCATGTAAGTACTCTTTAGGTGCTCTAGGACAGAGAATCAAAGATTTATAGTATATATATGACAGCTAATTTGTATACAGTTTAATAATGAACACCTAAAAGACAGGAAAGTCTACTATTACATCCTCTGAACAAATTTACGGTAACACAAAAGAAAAAAGGATCTTTACTCAGTGACTCAGAAAATGACAGAACAAGCAGCCTAAAGTAAATGAAGAAAAAAAAGCTAGGTTTTGGATAGGTATGAGGTAAACATTCTTGAGCGCATTTTCTAGCAGCACACTGAGCAAGCCAGGGAGAGAGCTGGAAAGGATCGCCTTCAGGAAATGTTTTCTCTTTCTGTCCCAACAAGAATTCTAGGATGTATTCTCTATTAGCCTGGACTTTCAGCAGCTGATGAAATACTTAGTGGTCATTTTTAAAAGCTAATAAATTAGGGGGAAAAAATTCACTGAAGGGCAGTTACTAACTCATCAAGGCAATTTCTTCTGCAAGGATTAGCTAAAACTTCAGTTTGGGGGACTGACTACACACAAACTTACTTCACAGGCTCTGTGGTAAGACATGACACTAACTTTGCTTCTTTAAGACCATTCATAATTCAGTAAAGTCATATTAAGAAACACTCTGATACTAAGTGTTACCACACCCATCTAAGTACCAGTCCACACACTTTTGGGTAGCTTTCACCTCCCCATACCCAGGAGTTTGTATCCTTGTATCCCATGCATACATTGCAGTGCACCAATAGCTGTAATTCAGACCAACTCCCTATGTAGATGGGCAACTAGGCAAAGACTGAAAAAGCGCAGGAAAAAATGCACTTATTTATGCTGCTCAGTTCTTTGCTTATGACCAATTTCTTGCTACAGCCTAAGTTATCCCTCCTTTTTCTTTAGCAGAAATTATTCTGCGTAACATCAGCATATTGTAAACTGTAAGTTTTTTTCTGAAGCATTTCCTCTTTTCAGGCTCACAGCCAGTATTGCACTGGAAAGTGTTCTGTCTACCACTGTAGATAAATATGAAGGCAGTTATTATCAATTAATAACCAGAAGCGGATAGAGAAATGACAACAGAAGCATATCTCATGAGACTACCCGGAGCCATTGAGTCCAAAATGATTGACATCACCAGAATTTTGTTGTAGAAGACAGTGGAGGGGTAGAGGAAGGGAAGGCAGTATTCACACAGTCAGAAACTATTTTGACTGTATTATTTCTGAAGAAAGCATTCCAACTTTCCTCTGTGAAATGCCCTGCATTGTGAATCGTTCACCTGAACTTTTTAAAAATCTACCTCAAAACACAATACTGAATCAAACAGAAAATTAATAAGCATTTGAGTTTTGATCCTAAAGAAAAAAAATAAAATGTTTGGAAATCCCTAAGTCCGTCGCAAAATGTAACCTCCATTCATTCTGCAGCTCTCCCAAGAATGTACAAATTTGTTCAGATAAAAAAATGCCACTCCTGAACCAAACGCAGACCTTTATTTGCCATTCAAAAATAGGTCTTTGATCCCAACTCCTTCTGACTCAGTTTTTAATTTTCAGGCGCCTCTGCACTTCCTGGTCTCAGGCCTGACAGGAAATGGAAGTACCAAAATACCATGAAAATGGCTGTGCCTGTGGTGAGGCTGGTCTGGCTGAAGAAATGGAAACACTAGCAAAGTCCTGAGTGAGCCAGATCTTGAACAGATTCGTAGCCTGGTTTCCAAACCAATATGGTTCAGATAGGTTTTGGATAGTAGCTAAACCTTTGAAGGCTTCTCAAAATGAACCAAGCCCCAAGGTCTGCCAACTGTCAAGGAATACACATGGCTGTTCCTCGAGGTATTCAGTGGGCAATGGGGGATGGACGAGAGCACCACAACTGGCTGTTGAAGTGATCTGCATGATCTACTTCTTTTTTGTTTACCGTATCCTGCTCTTCCCTCCCCACCCACATTTGCTCCCACTTTTCGCTTCTAGTTTTAAAATCTTACAGGTGTGCAATCAACCTGCCATCTCCATTATATCTTTCACATTATAAGGTAGAGTTCATGTCGGCTGCATGCAGAAAAATTACTTCTAACCCCGATCAAAAGTTTTGCTGACTCTTTCATTAATAACCCCCACAGGTTTTGTTTTTGTTTCTTGAGTGTGAAGTGTCTCGAGAGTTTATTGCAAGGAAGCATTGTTGAAAGTGTTTTATTTTCAGAGCTGATGTACCCTCGGTTGTACCAATGCCCATTTGCAGTAACAATGATGTTAGGATCTGGAGCCACTTACAGTTTTATTTATGGTCTTGGGTTTTGAGTCACAATTAGAGTCACTTTTCCAAATGTTTGGGTTTGCAGGCGCCATCCAAATGGGTCCTTAACTTGGAAAGCTTTGATTGTGTTTAGCTTCCCTTTACTGAACTACCTTAGTGGTCCATCTTATATTGGTGAGTGTTGTGGAAGCTATCCAGCACATTAAATGCTATTGAATACTCACAAAGCATGTGCCAAGGGAGAAAAAGAAAACAATTGTTCCCTGAAATACTCAGCCTCTGATGAAAGGAACTTTTAACAGGCAGAGGTGCTCATTTCAAGAAGCGATTTCAAGCAAACTTTCTTCCTTTGTAAGATCTAAGATCAATATTGTATTGAGAAGGAGGCATGGTTCAGCAAGGCTTTGAAAGGATAAAATTAAATAGCTTATGGTATGCTCTAAGTCATCAAGATTTTAAAACAAGAAACACTTGTGTCCTATTGTTTGTACAAGTACATGCGCACACACACACACACTGCAACTGAGATAAAAGCTAAGCTGATAGTTCCAAAAATACAGCATAAACAATGCCAAAGTAAGTGTGGTGATAAGTGCAGTGATCTTAAACTTACTTATTTGAGGAACAAAATGAGCTTTCTTCAAAATATTGTGTTTCAAAACAAAAGTACCTATATCCTCAAGTTATGACTATTCCCCTAATACAATATGCCAATAAGGCTCAGCTGTTGGTTTCATACATCCCGAAAGAATGGGTGCATCTCACAGAACAGCATAAAAATTCAAAAACATTCTAACATTGTGTTGCATGAATTTCAGACTATTACCTGCCTTTCCATAAACAAGGTAAAAGGACAAGGCTACTTAAGATATTTTCTGGAAAGGAAGAATGTTTTACATTAGTATTTGACACAAGGAGAGGAAAAAACAGGAGCAGCCAAATTGGCTACAGTCCCTCCAGATCTTATGATTTCTTATGAGACAGCTCTCAGCCTACCTTCCCTGAATGAAAACCATTGTTCTGTTGCCAATGTTTGTTTATTTGAAATAACAATAAATATAATACTAAATAATGTTCTCCTCCCCCATGCATCCCTGTAGCTCAGTGAGCAATTCAGAATTGGAATATTATGTTTCCCCTCACTTTGTCTATTATTGCAATATGCTCCTACTCAGGAGACAAGGGAACAACCATAGCAAAGAGTATTTTTTGACCACAAGAGGCCAAGATTGCTACCAATTCAAAGTAGCTTTGGGCTATCTCTAATCGACAAGAAACTCTTGGACCCTGGTGCACATCCTGGCTCACCAATAAAGACTCAAGTGTGCATCAGCCCACCCCTCCTGTTCCTTCTCTACCTTGGCACACAGACAGGGACCCAAGTGAGTTCTGCCTGCATCCACAACTTCAGCAGAGAGTGACATATTAAAACACTCATACACTCACTTTACATGTAGCCATGAGGACCAGAAGACCAGATTCCAGACTGCCTGATGCATCTCAACTACCTGCTGACTACTCTGATGCATCCACCTGCCAGAAATTGTCCTGATGGCTATTTTCGAGGCTGTAGGAAGCCATGTGCTCACCAGCCTCTGCAGACCTGCAGTCACATATGACTGAGGCACCCAGAAATCTCCCGGAGGTGTTATTTGTGTGAAAATTCTGTAATTTCTTGCTTTTGGACTATTGCAAATGTGCCAACATTCTGAAAATCACATATTCACCTGAACCATAGACATGGGGGGTTGTTGTGGGTATTTCTGCCCAAGAAAAACGCAAAAATATTATTCCTGATTAAACAGGGATACAGCTCTGTAAAGTACTGAAAGTCTTTTCCAAAAGTAATACTTGCTCTGCTTCTGGAGCTAGGGAGAACACAAAGTTAAAACAGCCCAGATATCTGTTTAGACAGATGAAAACATAAAGACAGATGCTGATAACCCGCTCCCTGCCTGGTGATCATACAGTTTTTCACTTACAACCCAGAGATGTTCAACATCCAGGCAAGAAAAAAAAAAACCTCTGATACGTGTAGTCATCTTTTGGAAAATGACCTTAACTTTAGAGTTGATTTTGCTAGAGGGAACTTTAATTTTATTAGCATATGGTTGCTAAGATTCATCTTATGGCAGATTTACCACTGCAGTTAAGGAGACTTTGCCCCCGATACTGCCACTACCTGACAAGCTGCATATGCCCATGACGGTGTGAGACCATCAGGGATGTGCGCACTCCCCCTGCAATTGTCCTGCAATTTCTGCGAAACTCAGGTCCACAGTGAAACATGCTCTGTCCCTGTGGCCTCTGGTTACTTATGAAAATGTCATAGAATCATAGAATGGTTAGGTGTCAGTCTTTTTTTGCTATTCTTCCAACCACAAATAAAATCTTCATCTGACGGGTAGAAAAGAATGGTAGTTCTCTGTCATCCCATACTGACACAGTAGGTGAAAAAAAGTCATATATTCTTGGTCTTTCTAAACAGCCTGGGTTTGTTTTTCCTTATAATTATGCAGATACTATCCATGAATATTTGAGAAAGGTACATGTGGGAAGGGGTTATACAGTCTGTGAACTATGAGCAAAATGAGTAAAGAATGAGTAAATGCAGGAGTAAAGAATGATTTAGTGCTGTGGTATTTGTCGCTGTAATAGCATTGCTCTTTTTTTGTTGTTTAAATAGGAAAGTACACAAATAGTAGAAATAAAACTGCCTCATTCAAAGTTTAGTCTTGTGGGAAGATGTAAAAAGTATGTGTGCATGAGTGCGTTTGTGTGTTGTTTTCTTTCTACGGGTGCCTGTTCATTGCGCATTTTGTGGAAAGATTTCTAATGTCTAATTTCATGTGGGCTAGCCATCTCTGTAAAGAAGAGCGCAGGCAGCAGAAAAAACTAGCATAGGTTCACTACCTACAGTCCCCTACTAACAAGGCTAACTACCCTTATAAAATTGTTCAAGTTCTATTCCGTTCAAAAGTTTGAAGTCTCCAAAGCCATTACCTTTTTGGTGGCAGAGGGTGGGGATTCCACCAGGATTAACTTTTCTGGTCATGGATTATAAAGATGAACACTACTATAAGGTAGAGATACACACTCTGGATGGGTGAAAGAGAGAAGAGAGGGATTTCAGACATCTCTCAGCTAAAAGTGAGGTCAAATACATCTGCATGGGTCTATGACGTTTAATTTTTAAAGAGTCTTCCCAAGTGCCCTTGGCCAGATTTTTCTTCCCTTTTGTGAAGCAGGCAACCACTCACTGAATGACAGTTGCATTCAGCAGTGATTTCTATACATCTATTAAAAGGCTTCAGCATCGTTTGAGTCATGTATCATTTAAAGATATCTAACAATCACAATCATTCTTATTTTACATTTAGACAAATTAAGTTTTGGTAGCATTTCCAGTTTACTTCCATGCTAATATTTAAAATTTTTTTATGTACAGAAGAAAGAATATAACGTCTAATCTCTTTTAATTCTCTTTACACGTTTGTGAACGTGAACTTGGAATTAAATACAATGTTAATCTGTTAACTAGAATATCACCTGACAGCCTAAGAGTGCTTCAAACGAGGTTCTTAAAAAATAATAGATGAGAATCACTTGACTTTATCCGTCCCTCACTTTCAAATGCCACACACTATAAAATTCATGGAGCAAACTCATTCCTTTAAGGTTTTCAATTAGCAACTTCTAATCTACAAATCATTTCCAAATAGCTAGACGAGAAGGCAACCTTTTTCTGAAGAATTTCAGGTATGAACAGCTCAGCCATCCCCCACCGCTGTTTCTCCTTGAGCTGTCCCTATCCCCCCTACTCAAAAAGAAAAGAAAAAAAAAGAAAGAAAGAAAAAGAAAGGAAAAAGCTCAACTCTTAGTATTTTAGAGAAATTTTCTAAAAGACTAAGACAAAAAATAGGGTCTATTTCACTTCGCAACTGCCCGTAACTTTAGCATAATAAACTCTAAAGGGCACAGCCCTCACCAAAACACTTAAAAACAGCTTGAAAGGGGTGCTCGCTGCCCGTTATGTTTATTCAAGCACTTGTTTAAAAACACATTTAAGGAAAATGTTTTTATTCCTACAGATTGCATTAATTATAGCTTTGCAAACACTGCAAGCTCTACAAGAAGACTGAACTGAGCTATTTGTTGCAAACCTCAGGTCTTGGCTAAAGAAGTGGCTATGGCTTATTTAGCAAGCCTAATGAATTGGCTCACCCATCTCCACACCGAATTCCATGTTTAGCATCATGGAGCCTGGAATAGCCAAAGAGGCTTGTTTCACGTCGCTTTATAATTAAAAATAAAGTAAAACCGGTCAACTCAAGGCGGTCCAAAAGCAGACCTCACTGCAGCTTTATTCCTCTTCGGGCAAATAAAAGCATTAACACGGGCATTAACATTGGCCCAAAACTCTACGGAGACCCGCAGTAAACTTCCACTTCGCTGCCACGGGCCGTGCTCTCCCCTGGAAAAACGCAACGGGGCGGCGGTGCCGGCTGCTCGCCGCGCCCCGCTCTGCCCACAAGCCGCGGCGGGGCTCCCCATCTCGGCTGGGGGCTCCATCCTCCGCCCAAAGCAGGCAGCAGCCCTCGCCTCGGCGGCTGCGGGGCTCGGGGCGGCCGCCCGCGGGGGAGCGCGTCAGCCCGCTCAGGTGCGCTCCCCGCCCCCGGGGGGACCGACCCGCCGGGCGCCCGGCGCCCATCGCCCAGCGGCGGGACGACCTTACCGTAAGGGCGGAGAGCTTCTGGGCCGGCACGGCGGGGAGCAGCTCCGGCAGCAGCAGCAGCAGCGGCACCCACATCCTGAGGCGGCGGCGGAGGCAACGGCAGCGGGCACGCAGCGGCTCCGGGAAGCGGAGGAGGGGGACGCAACTTAGGATGTCGCTCCCCCTCTCCGATGCCTGCTTTGGCTCCTTTTCAATCGCTCCCGCTGGGAGGTCCCAGCTTAGGTCCTCTATTTTTCTTTTTCCCCACCCCACTCCTTGAAATTTGGGGACGGGACTATAGTAGAGAGGCGGCGGTTTCTCTCTCTTTCCCTGTCCCTCCCTCGCTCCTGGAGAGTCAGCCCCGGCTCGGAGATGCTCCCCAGCCTCTCCTCTCCCGGCGCCCTCCCGGCCGCGCAGGCACTACCGGGGGGATCCGCCGGACCCTGCCGCCTCCCTCAGGGCGCCGCGCTTCCCTCCGCCTCGGAAGGGCTGCCGCCTAGCCCTGGGGGTCGCTTGCTTTCCCCCTCAGCCTCGTCTACCCCGTGGCAGGGGAAGCGGGAGGAGAAGTTTGGGACGGGAAGAGAGGACCCTCCCACACCACCCCTCCGGTGTCCGCCGCGGGAAGGCACTGCCGCGGCTGCGGAGGCTGGCGGTGTGCGACCTCGCCGAGCCGCTCTTTCCCTTTTCCTCTTATCCTCCCCCCTCCCCAGCCCGGCCTCCGCTCTCTCCTCCCAGACCCACAGGTCCTCGCCGATTAACCCTCCCTGGTGCTCCCAGGGGCACGCCGGCTTGCTCCCCCCGCAGGGTTTGTTTCCCCCCCTCCACCCCCCACCCCGCCTCCTGCTGAATCAACAAATATCGGCAGCCCCTGGAGGGGATGAGGTTGGTGAGAGGCGCCCCGACCCCCTCCCGGTGCACCCCGACTCTGGCCCCGCCGCCCGCCCGGGCACAGGCAGACACGTTACCGGAGGGGGCAAAAGCCGGGCAGCAGCGGCCTGTGGGGCGGGGGGCGGCAGCCGGGCGTCGCTGGGGGCTGCCAGGCCCTCGAGCGGGCACGGCGGGGAGCGGGCACTGCTTGCCCGGGACGGAGCATCCCGGGGAGATGCGGGTCGCTGCGGGGCTGCAGCTGAGCGTGCGATAAATGCCAGGTGAAACCTCCCTTCTGACGGTTTCACGCTTTTCTCACTTGTCCTTTAGAAGATGAATAGAGACATTTTATTATTTCCTTACTGTGAAGCGCCAGTGGATCTCCTACACCCGACTGCATGAAAGAAACATTTTTACTGCAATTTTGTCAATGGAGGAGTCCCCCACTCCTCCCTTGAGACCGGTGGCTCGCTGCCAGCCTCCAGAGATCCCCACGGTTCAGCGGTGCTACCAGGGAGTCTGAAGCTATCAGCTTTATTGTTAGGGTGTGCGCATTTGTGGGAGAGAACCCAGGCGCGAAAGGGCTTTAGGGAGGCTGCGAAGTGGCACGCTCCCCGGACACAAATGACAATTTCCCCAAGTATCCAGGTCTGACCTTGCAGGTTTGTCATACCCTGGCAGTCACACACGGCCTCAGCCAGGGCTTGGGATGGAGCGTGATCTCTGGAGCAGTAGCAGGATGAAGGGTGAACCAAGGTGGAGAGAAGTAGATATTAATTACAGACTCAGGTGCCTTACTTGAGACACCAACTGCTGAGTTTTCCAGATCCTACGATGCTCAAGGCATGCAGCCAACAAACTAGTCACAGCTTCTCCAGGTCTGAATTGAGAATCCAGAGTGCCCCCGTTTTCAAAAGTTTGGTTTTAAACAACTCAATTATCGACACAAAGTATGTGAATGCATGTGTGTGTGCATGGCCCCAGTATCTCCTGGGCTTTTTAAATGGAAATAAGAGAAGAAAGGTATCATATGGCATTGCCCAGGTCAGAGAGTGTTTGGGACCCTTCACTGCACCACACAGACTTCTATCAGTCCCAAACCAGCAGCACCTCACACAGTGGTAGCAGATTACCATTTGCTGCAGTAGGTATCACAGGACATTTTGCCAGCATGGGTTTCACAGCCCTTTCCTCTCAGCTGGGAGGTGGCGGAACTTGGCAGCATTGATGTCTCTGTCTCGTGGCTGTGACTCCAGCCTCTTTCATACCTCAAAGTTGTTCTCCACATGTACCTAGTCCTGTTTTCCCCTCATCAAACCTCATATTCCCATTGCATTGTCAATGCAGTCAGTCTCACCTCTCCAGAATTCATCTCAGTTCCTTTGCCACCAGTCCCAGTCTGTCCCCCAGCTGGGTCTGGACTCCCTTCATCACCAAGCAGCCCTACAGCCCCACACCTGCTTTCCATTCTGCCACGCTCTTTGTAGCTTGCTAAGTCCACAGCCCCTTCGCCTTCAGCTCGGTGTCCTCTTGGGCACTGCCATCGTGCAGCTGGGAAAAGGTGATTCACAGCAAACAGTCCCTTTGCTCTCAGTTTATCTATCAGGACCTATTAAGCAGCACAGCAGTTTGGATTTGACATTGCAGGAAAAAAATCCATGCTCAGACTAGATGAGAAATTTATCTAATAAAAACAAGCTGCAGGTTTTTTGATGGTTTATAACTTAGTCAAATCTGAGTGGATTTCCACAGAGTTGGCAATAGCCAAAAGGCAAAAACTCTGCAAAAAGGGAAGTCTAGAGTCCAGAAACTGGTGGCATTATGGTTTTAAAATGAAGATGACTTGCCAAAATATACACTATTATTTTGTCTACTGTAATTTACCCAGGGTTTTTTTTTTCTCAAAAGAAACTTGACTATGTTGCTTAAAATTTCTTCTTCCCTTTTTTTGCCCCCCCCATCCTAGAAGATAATTCAGCCTAAAGTAAATAATTTTAAAGAAAAATGTGAGACCAAGTGATAAAAAACTGTCAAGGTTTAAGCAACTGAAAATAGTGTTTTATAATGTAAAAGACAGTGATTTTAACAGGCAAACTACCAGCCACCACTGTGGTGGTAAGAAACCTACCTGCCTCCAAGAACTTCCAGTCTGATTAAATAAGGGATATAAAAAGGGAAAGAAATTGTTTTCCTTATTATAGCTGGGGGTCTATGAGAGTCACATCAGTATTCCTTACAGGTGTTGATCTTCCTTTTGAAAAGGAGACAGGTTTCCAGAAGGACTCATGGGTCCATTCACAGCAATAAATTGTGAGTGTCCCCTCTGCATAGATGCCACTGAAGGAAAATTTTGGTTTACATTACTTGCTGCAGTATGTCAGTGGTGGGTTTATCCTTAGAGCCCTCAGCTCCCACAGCCAGACATGTTTTGGGTCATGTGTCGGAGTCAATTTTGACCCAGCTGCCACCTTCCTCCAGGACCATGTCCAGTCTTGATCTGTGCTACATTAGGAATTGCACCCAGTTTTCCTGAGGTCCTACACTTCTGCTCTCATAATGAGACCCCATTTTCTCTTCTTCCCCCAAGTCTTTCTAGAGCTGTTGTAGAAAGCAACTCATGTTGCTTAGATGAATGAGCCTCATGGAGCAGTGCATCCAAGTATACAGGAAATACTCAGCAGAATTTATTAGAACATGAATGATTTCTTTTCATGCTTTTAACTAGGTCAGAAAAAGACAAAGTGAATTATCTGTCTGCTATAGGCTGCTTTAAAACCCTGTGGATGGTTGACCATCCTGCATTAAATTCAACAGGATTGTTCCAATAAGGATCTTGGAAATTCTAACTGTGAGAAAGGAAGAATTATCTGGCTCTTAAATATCAAGGCCACAGAAAGTAAATACTCTTAGGTTTCAATGCAGTAGTGTAACAGCAGGGATGGACTGCTAGATCCAAGACGTGTTACTTGGCTGGGGTATGCAAGTGTTCAGGACTCTGCTTCTCGTAGCAGGATCAGGTGTTGCTTGGCAGAGGATAATGCAACTCTTATAAAGAGATTCTTTTTCTCCTATGGATTCCTGGCACCCTCTTTTAAAGAACTGCCCTGTGCTCTTACCTACTTCTCAAGTTTGCTGTTTCTCAAGCAGCAAATGCATTCTGCAGCCTTGTTTGAGGTATATGAAACACTTGATTAATTTTTAAAGTTTGAAAAAATAACGGGAAATAATACTGAAAGTCAAGCAAGCAGTTCCTGTAATACCTGGAGAATACACAGGCACTCCCAGACATGCAGACAAGTACAGAACAGTTATTTCTATGCTGTGTGGCTAGGACCTACCTTCCTCTCCTAGGGTTCTACATTATTGAGCAACATGATGTCCCGGTCAGTGACAGAGACTGATTGGGCCTGTAGCCTGATTGGCCTGGGCCAATATAAAAAATAGAAGTAATTAATATTTTTACTTGTAAGGCATTATCACTTAGCTTCTTATAAATGAAGGAACTAAGTCAAAATTAACTGAAATCAATGGCAAGTCTCCCATGGTGTGAATATGAATATGAATGCAAACCTCACAGTGATCTGAGACTCCAGCCCTACCTAAATTGTGGTATCATTAAAACTGTATTCATGGATTTTCATACTTGATATGGTTTATACCCCATATATATCATATATTTCCTTTAAATGAATAATAAAAACCTCTGCTGTCTTACTTCTTTTTGTTTGCTGTGAGTAGTAGGGAAGATGGAGTCCGAGAGATAAGCAGAAGGTTGTGAGAGTTCTTAAACAAAAAATAAAAATGACTCAATCATGTAATTAATTTTTTAAAGTAGAAAATGGTCTTTGTAAAACTTCTTTAACACATAGTTTGTTTTAACACAGCTATGAGCAAGCGGCTGATGAGTGAGCTGTGCTCTGTGCCACATGAAATGTGGGGTGGAATTTTTAGAAGTGTTTATGGGAACCAGGCGCTGAGATCCTATTTTTTGAGAGCTACACAGGTGAGCCAAACCCTCATCCCAAAACACCAAGGCCCATGAAAAATAAGTTATCACACAAGCCTTTTAGAAAGGGAACACAATGTAAAGGTAAAGTCAAAATTGTGGAGGAACAGGCCCACGTGTGGCTGGTTGTCCTTGGGAAACACAGATAGCTTTGAAAAACATCGTCATCCTTCAGTTAGACTCTCCAGTTTCAGCATGTTGCATTTTTCATCATTAGAGCTTACCGTGAGGAGTTTTATCACACTTTAGTGAGCAGTCAGTATGAGGAAGAAGCCTTCATCCTTCAGGGCAACAACAACAAAAAAAACCCCTGCTCTGTGTCTTGTGGGGTGAGAGCAGAGCAGTGCTGGAGCCTGTCCCATCTGTCAGAGACACACTTTTGCCATGCTCTCCCCACCCAGCGCCAGCACACTCTTCAGACTTCTCAGAAGGAGGTTGCTTGTTGCAACGCAGAGTGGCATCGCTGCTGACTCACTGACTCACACTAAATCACCCTCCTGGATCACCACAGCTCTGTGGCTGGAGGAGCTTTTTCACCCAACTGTGGAACTTGGGTCGGTGTGGTTGGGAGCAGGAGCAAACCCCAAAAAACCAGCTGGGTCCTCAGTTAAAGGAGCACCTGGAATGGCAAGAAGGATGTAAGCACTGACAGAGGGAATAAAGAAAAAGAGAAAAAAAATAGCATTTTGGAAATGTTGCTGACAAACTCCGTCTGCTGCCTTATCCTCTGGAAACAACCATGGGATTCTGCATGATTCTTGAAACCTCGGAAACAAACCATAGTGTGGAGAACGTCAGCGGGAAGAGCTCTGTCTGGGGAGAGATAAATTTATCCCTAATGCTTGTAACTAGATTTACACCAACCATGAAAATCATACAGGAAAGCAGCTATTACATGGAAAGAAATACTGGCTGTAAAATGCTTTTCTGAGTGCTAGTGAAGTAGCTGAAGTAACATGGGATGCAGGAGAAAATCAGTACACAAAATAACACCAGAAGGTGTAAGTCATAAAACAGCTTTGAAATCATTAGGCACACAAACAGAATGTACTTATCCCATATTATTTTTATTCCCTTTCCTTGACCAGACTTATTTTGCTATCATGACCTGTTTACTGTATGGCTCGTCATCTTCCGAAGGAAGTTCTTTATACTTGCAAATAAAAGAAGGAGCAAACAGGTTGAATGTGAAGATGTAGGAAGTCTTACTGGGAGGATCCTGGGCACCTATCAGAGATGTGCTACCTCATCATCCTAGATGCACTGCTTCTCAGAAGAATAGGAAGAGACCTGGAGTTAAATGGAAATGCTTTCACAGGAAAAGGGGGGTTATTTTAGCAGTGGAAATTTCATGCAGTCCTAAATGTGGAATAAAAAGTTAGGTAAAGTGCATGAGTATTTCTTATTTCCAGTCCCTAGCATTGACATTTGCGTTGTGTACCAGCTTTCTATTTCAGATTCGTAAACCCATAGTAACCCCAAAACCATTATGTTCTCATGCCTCTTCCTCAGCCCTGTATAAAGCAAGCCCCGTGGTCCCAAGCCAGCCTCCTGTGGGCACGAGGTGTTTGCGAAGCCTTCACCACACCAAGCAATCTCAGCCCCGATGCCAAAGCCTAAACGGGCCCAGTGCCAGAGCCACACTGTCACCACCGACAGAGATCAACCCAGGACAGGATGGTGGCGAAGCCGTCTGGGTGTGCAGGGCAGCCACCCTTGTCCCTTCCCCACACCATTCCTGCCTCGTACATAAACAGAGGGCTTTGGTCTCCTGGGCTGTTATTGTGGCATCTTGCGCAGAGATTAATTTAGGAAGTAGAAAGCAAACAGGCATAGGCTAGTTGTTCCTCACCCCTTCTCCCCTTCCTTCCTACCCCTTCCTCATAAGGAGCACACAGGGAAGAAAAGTGTATTTTCTCCTTTCTGCTCTCAATGAACTTCTAAGGAAAGCCAGAACATACCTTCTGTGCTAGGTGGGAAAACATGACTACAAACAACAGTGTCATCTGCAGGGATGAAATACTGGAAATGTGAGCAAGAGGGTGAGGAGGACCCTACAATTGGGGGAGAGCAGGAACAGCTGCCCAACAGGCCCTACAAGGGGGTGCAGGTCTGCAGCAGATGCTCTCAGCTAGTTTTTGAGCGCTTCAGAGGGCAGGCACTTCTGGTGGGAAAGTGGCATTATCAGCATGTTGTGGTCTGTGCAAAAATTGTTATGCTAGACCTAGCCAAATTCTGCTTTACAATGGGTAGCAGTGGTTTTTAGTCCATTGAGAGTCATTTTTTCTTACCAAGCTCCCTTCAGAAAGAGGACAAAATTGACAAATAATGCAAGAATCTCAGTTAAACCTTCAAGAAAAAAATAACACAGTTTGGGGAAAATGCCTATTTCTCTTCGTGTTTATGATTTTCATTAGCTGGTTTTGCCCAGCTAATGAGGTACATTCTCATAGACACAGCGGCAACAGTGAAACAGCAGGTTATCTCATGGGAGTGGATGTGACTCCCTTTCTGCTTTTAATCCGTTCTTTCCTTTTGGATTTACTCGTTATTTCAGAGGCTGTGATTTTCATGGACTTCCCATTACCGTACCAAAGGCCACTGGTTGCACTTCATGCCACCAGGGTTTTTTTCACCTTCGCTGACTACTAAACCAAATTAACAAGCATACATTCGGGAGAACATGTTGGTAAGTGCCAAGGTTTCTTCAAAACCCTTAAAAAATCCTGTAGTGTAATGTCAAGAACTCATCTGGGCATGTGTTGCTTTACCACTTTAGAGAAAAGACAATATTATTTTTTTGTTTTAAAGTGAGGCAAAAAGCAACAAGTTTTATGGGTTTTGGCAGGCTGGTCTTTGTTGCTAGCATTTCCCCTTAGGCTGAGCTCGTGGTGAGCTGCTGGCTCTGCGTGTCTCTGAGGCACACAGAGGTGAAGTGTAAAAAGGGTGGCAAAGAGACAAATTTATAGCAAGAACTAAGTGGAAAGATATCACGAACAATTGAATAAGGACCTGTCTGCTTAGACAAACAACCTGCCAAGGCTTTTTCAGTGTAGGGCTGATGTTAGACAAAAAGTTCGTTTCTCAGGGCTGAAGAAAACCTTCCGTTCTCATTGTGGTTTTAAATCTCTGACAGGGTCCATAAACATTAATCCATAAGGTGTTTAAAATTTTGTGCCTCAGCAAAGATTTGTGCAGGTTCTGTGGTTTGTATTTATTTCTATGGGGTGACTATGGCATGAGAAGAAAGATTCTTGCTTTTGAAGTGTAAACACTGGCCCACTTGAGAGACAGAGATATGAATTACACTAAATATTTAGTAAATGATTGGTTTCCACAGGGAGAACAAAGTATTTTGCATTGGAAGAGATACAGAAAAAAAATGTAGGGAAAGAAAATCCAGTAGTTTCATAACTATTTTTCTAAGAAAGAATGTGAAACACTGTCTGTAACTGGCACCTTGTAACCCTTAGGTCATTTGGCCTTTCCTGAGCTCACAACAAGGGCTGATCACAAATTCTTCAGTGAAATACAATTATGCATGTGCTTGTGTCAGAAAACAGCAACTTTTAAAAAGCTGTGCTCTTCACAGAGACACATCAATTGCAACAAAATCCTTGTCAGGAAAGATTTCTTGGGCCCCAACAAGTGCTTCTGCTGAAAATCAGACAAAGCTCTGCCTCTGGAGCTGGTGTTCGAGTTCTCCAGAGGTACAGGAGAACCCTCTTCCAGCTTCTGTGTTGCCTTACTGATGCCCAGCTCTCCCACCTCCCACCCTAGCCACCAGTTTATCCCACTGTCCTGGAGCAGCTCTGACAGATGAGCACAGAGGAATGCAGTGACCTTTTGGCAACCAGAAGGGCCAGGGCCGGGGAAATGTTTCGCTAGGAGACTCGGATTTGATGCAGCTGATTTGGGCAGATCAGGGACGCCTATCTTTGTCTCCTGCATGTCAGGTGAGCATCCCACCCAGCTGGCCAATGTGGAATCCCTGCCTGGTTTCTTAGGAGAAGCTCTTACTGGTATTCTGTCTCAGCAAAAAAAAAAAAAATGCCTTGCAGCTCTGTTGGCAAAAACGGCTTGGGTTGCCAGGATGTGTAATTTCATCCTTGGAACCAGTGCGCTGCTGGGAGTTGCACCACCCCTCAGGGGTTTATTGATATAAAAATTCCAGCATAGCTATACTTGCAAGCTCTTCCTAGTGTATGCTATGACTGTGAAAAAAGAGTATTTGAGAACATTTGGCATTAAAAGATGATTTTTTTTTTACACATTTTTACAGAAACATGGGATAAACAGTAAAAATAAGTTAGGCTAACAAATTCAGTGCCTAAGCAAATATTATACGGCGCTTTGTTAGACTGGGCTGACACTGGAGTTAGGGAAGAAAAACAAACAACAGTGTTACTTTCTTTGAGATTTGTCTGTGGCCAACCCCATTAGCTACAACTAGAATCTAAATGTCATCTCAAAAAAAACCCAAATCATGTGCTGTCCTTGATTCCTGTAAGTCATATTGAATTCAGTTGCATTCCTCTGGTGTAACTGAGAGCAGAATTTGACCAAAAAGCATTAGTACTGCTCTTTTGCCCACAGGTTTTACATATTTCATGTGGAGATGTCTTAAGTAAATATCAGATAGCTGATTGTCTGCCACCTTGGCAGCCAGCATAGATCACCAAGGCCAAACTTGACGTGGTTGATGTCAGTACTACAAATCAGAGGGAAAATGTGCAGGGATAATCTGAAGAGAGCAACAGAGGGCAGGTCTGGCTTTCCAGGTATCATTACAACAGGTCTGGGCTATACAGATGTCCCCCGGCAGCATGGGCAGCTTGCCTTCAGTGGAGTGCCTGAGAACCACGTTTGCCCCATGGTTCGGTACATCAGTGCCTAATCCACACCATTAGGATGGCTCCAGAGAGCAGATTCGTGCTCACCGGCAGGGCAGTGCCCAGGAATATCAGCTGTCCTTGAGCCATCATTTGTGCCCCAGCCGTTACGAAACTTTTCCTGTTTCCCTCCTACGCAGCTCTGAGCTATTGCTGTTTCTCGACTGTGCCTTTCTCTGGTTGAGAGTCAGGACTTGGCTTTTCTCCCCGAGATGCCTCACTGCTGCAGGTGCCATTACAAATATTTTATTAGTTCATTTTCAGAAACCCAAAGAGCGAAAGTATCTGAGGTAGAACTGAGCACTGCTTTGCAAATGCTCTGGAAGGTATGTCCAACTTGGCACTGAGCTTAGTCATCCCAGCTGGCAGGAGAGCAGAAAGTCCTTTTCTCTCTCAAAGATGAAATCTGTATGTCTGCCAACTCCCTGCAATTACAAGCCCCAAAGAGTGTCTACTGCAGTGTAACTAGAGATCTATGGGCTTTGGCATTTCATGTATCAATTACCACTTAGTGCTACATCACCAGGCCAAGATGGGAATTTCCTTTGTGGGGAGACCTCTTTTATTAATAAAAGACGAATCACATTTGCTCTCCAACATCAAGCTCGGCTTGCTCATTTATTTTCTGTCCCCCAGTACAGAACTCCAGTCAAATGCTCCCGGGGAGTATCCCTTCTCTCTTTCCTGTCTCTTGGCTGCATTTAATTCTGCATCAGCATACACAGTCATCCTTTTTTTTTTTCTGTGCAGCTCATTTCCATTCCAAAGCAATAAAGACCCTTTCTGAATGTCCTCTTAAGGTCATTATGGGTTGAACTAACATTCAGGTTCCTGGGCTTTGCCATGCCCGCCCATGACTACCAGCACCCCAAAGTCACACCCATAGCACGTGGCAATGAGATTTCAGGGGACTCCTGACCAGCTGGAGTCAGCAGTTAGGAGGGATATCACTGGCTGCAGACTGAACCCGAATCTGCACAAAATTTTCAAAACCTGCTGAGACGCTGTTAAACATTCAGACGGCTAACCAGTGCTGAATGCTGTCCTGTCTGTGGCAGGTGGCAACCAAAACAGATTTAAACTGGAGTGTCGGTGACACAGATGTACAGGTTGTGTCTGAAAATTGATTCACCAGCTATTACAGGAAAACTCTGACTTTCACAGACCCTTATGGAAGAGTCCTCAGAGGCTCAGAGGTTCATATAATGCAGATAATTACTGCCCTTCATGCATTCACCTTTCTCCATTCCTGCCACTATCAGGTATGGATCCACTGCTGGAAGACAAGTCTTTTCCTGCCTGTGACTGAAATGTTATCACAAGAGATTAAGAGAGAGGAAGATTATGAAGAACATTTAGCCAGGAGCCTTCTGGTCCCCCAGAGGAATCAGTGAATCTTTGGGAGGGCTTCAGCCTCACTAGGGGCTTACATGATACTATCGGAGCAGTGACTGCTTACGACACTGGGAATATATTTAATTTTTCATTTCAAGGGTGGAAGCACTGTGGAATAAAGAATTTCTGGAAGGTGAGGGAGAAAGCAAAAAAAAAAAAAAAAGTTAAGACACTGAATCTGTTCAGTGAGCAGAAGAATCTGCCGCTGGCTTCAATTCTGCAGCTGAAACACCCCATGTGTGGTAAGCTGTCAGCTCTGGCCACAACTTTTCCTGCTGCCAGTACACGCACCACAGGTCTCACCTCTTTAGTGTCTCTGGTGTCCAGTGTTGCAGTCGATCTCCCACCTCAGCTCTTCTGTGCCTCCGTTTGAGCCTCCCTCCAGTACCTGGGTAGTGACATTCACAGGGCATTTAGGACGACAATCTCTCCAAGCCTCTAGCGCTCTGTCAGCTTGGGCTGGAGTTAGCCAGCAGGGATAAGAGAGATTGAAAGAACTGAGAAATACAGTGATATTATATAAATCTTGTTTCCTTATGAACAACTTCAAAAAATTGTATTCAAATAAGCCAAAAGTATGGAGAAACAGCCTTCATGTGTTTCCCACTTGCCAGTTAGAAACCTCTATGTGCAGTGATTTATAGTTTATTGCTAACCGCACTCTCATTGAAACTTGAAATTATTTCACACCAGAAGGTTTTTGCAGAGTTTGAAAACATTTGGTTTTGGGCTGATGGGACTTCTGAACCTTTCGGGGGGTTGTTGGCTTTGCTTTTTATTCTTTTGGTTTAGAATTGCGAGCTCCATCCCTTCCTTTAACCTCCCTCACCACTTGTTCTCATTTTTTATGAAAATATGGATATTATCCATGCTTAAAAACAATTTTTCTTTTTATGAACCATAATCAGAAGGGATTTCTCTGGCCTTTGGGGAGTTTCCCTAGGTGGATTTTGGGTCTCTGTTTGTACTGGAGCTAATTTTGAACAGTTGAAAATTAGAAGGAAAGTGCAGCTAAAGTTTCAGTTGGTTTGGATTTTGAAGCAATCACAGATAAGCTCAAAAACGTAGTAAGGCAATTCTTTTACTTCTTTTGACTATTTAAAGAAGAAAAACTTTCACTTACCTTGTTCACTTATAGCTCCAGTGTTGATCCATGCGATTACCCATGTGGATTTGTCCCCAGAAAGAAAAGCTTCAGAAAACTTACGTTAACATCCAATAATATAGCAGGAAATAGAGTTGTAAGCATTTATATAATTTTATTTGGATTGCGCATTGCAAATCAAGATAATTTGTGCCTTGATGGGGTTTTGTTAGGATATGGCTATATGTGAAAATGATAACATTAGGCGTAATGCCATTATCTTTTGACCATTAAGCCCTTGCTTCCAAAACTCCTGAGCAAAAACAATGCCACAAGATAATCATGTTTACTATGAAAACAGGGGTATTTTTTAAAGGTTGAAGATAAACACTGACTATAACATGAAGAAGCTTTCTTTCAGGAAAGGTTAATCTACACTAGTTTCATTTCTGGAATAAGTATTGTCTTGTTACTACTTCAATATAGAAAACCATTTAATTTTTTACAGTATTTGTAGGCTAGTCAGTCACTCATAATAATGCATGACAAAGCTTCTGCTGGCAAGAGCTGACAAAAATAACAATTATTCTTGTAAATACAAGCATTCCTTTTCTATAGAATATATCTCATCTTTAGTGATAAAACTAACAAACATGACTGTTTTGAAATGACTTTTTTTTTGTTTTGTTTCAAACCAAAAATCCCCCAGGAAATTTCAGTGGAGTTGAAAAATTCCCAGCAAAATGTTTGATTTGGTCAAAAAGCTTCTTCAAGATTAGATTAAAGTATTTCAAGCAGTTCTACTGTAGACTCTAAATTGTGTCTTTAATCCAATAAAAACTCCATTTAATGAAAGCCATCTGCAAGTCAAATCATTGTTACTCCTCACCCCATTCTTATTGCTGCTTGAAGCATCTTTGTAATGGTGGTTTCTATCAGTGGCCACTGATTTCCAGCAGAAGCCTAGTAGTTAAAATATCAGTCCAGCAATTAGGACTTTCTGCTTCTCACTGCCTCTCACGTTGGCTCATGCTGCATCACTGAGCCAGTCATGGTCATTGTGCAGCTCATTTTGCCCATCTGATAAGAGGATATTGTATCTGCCTGCCAGGTGTGTTGTAGGGACACAGCACTTAATGTTTGCAAAGAGCTGCTGTGGTACTTGAATAGAAATCCTGCAGAAGAACAAAGTTTCATAATAGAGTTGCAGCAGAGACTCTTATAACCATACTTGATGCTTCTCCACCTTAAAAAGTTTTACTCAGGCTGCAGTGAAATGAAATGCTGACTAAACTAATTTAAGAAATCCCAAAGTCTTTGTTCCCACCCCTGTGCTATGTCTCGCAGCCCACTTGCTTGTGTTAGGATCTGTTGATGGGACCACACTGTACTTATCATTACATTGACCTGAATGAGAAATGATGTTGGCGAGGGGAGACTTATTTTTAACTACATAAGTTTCCTGATTTGCTTTCAGCATCTTCCAGAATAATTCAGAGTGGAACAACTGACAGGGCAGTGAATTGCAGTACACAGGCAGGGACAAGCAGATGGGATGGGCAGGAATTCTTAAACTGATGCCACCAGCAAACCACTTCGCTAAACTGCACCTCAGAGAGCCCCCTCGCCATGCTCAGTGCTCCAGAGTACTACCTCCCTATACACTAAAAAAATGCCACATTGCAAAATATGCATGAAAGAAGGGAAAAAGGAATCATAGTGATCCCCTCTGCAGAGCTGGGGACCCAGAGACACTGGAAGCAAATGACTCACCAGAAGTGGGTCGGACAGCAGCAAGAGAGCAAATCTAAGTGCAAGTGTTCTGTTTCTCAATTAGAAAGCCCATTCTTCTTCCCATCCTGCAGTATGCATTTTAGATACCTTTCCAATGATTTTCATTCTTTCCACATCTAAAACATCGCTTTGGCTCAATTTTGATTGAAATTTCCTGTGATTGAGGTGCCCTAGAGAAGACTGGGGAGCAAGCTGTAATTTTACGGAGATCAAGGAGTCATGTATGGCATAGAAGTATGAAACTAAAGCAGGGCAGCTTGCTTGGAAAATAATTTCTTTTTGTGCGTACTTAAACTCCCACAAAGAAAAGGAGTCTTTGAAATAATTATCTCCATATATGTTGCTATTATTACAAAATGCTCACATTAAAAACAAACTGTGAGAACAGTCTAGAGTAGACTCCTGATGGGAATGTAGTTATTGTGTCAGTCTTGTGAAGGGAGCTTCAGATGTGTCCCTGAGGGTCTCTCTGGAGGATCTAGGCTTCCTGCCTGTTTGTCACAGTACTTTTAAAACCTAGTCCTCCAAACTTTTAGAAAAAGTTTTTCATGTTGCTGGAAATCTGAAGGAAAGGGTCTTATCTTTCAGTTTCCTGGGTTTCAATTTTTCTGAATGTTATTTTTAAATATATATTTTTAAAATTTTCTTTAAATTCATCTAGATGTTCACATTTCTGAAGAGGTGACTCTGGGGTCACTTTAATGTGTTACAGTGGTTCTGCATAGTTTCAGCAGCATTTTCCAAGAGATTTTGAAACAGAGAAGGGCTCCTCTGCCAGCAGCATAAGGTAATTCTCCTCTTTTTCCTTATCCCATCCCCAACATGAAAAAACCAACCAACAACAACAACAAAAAAGGAGACAAATTCCAAATTCTTCATCTTCACTACAATATGCTGTTGACCAGGAGGTGTATTCTTCCTGGGAAGGGGAGTGCTTTCCCCTGACATCAAAATGACAGCTCTAATTACGCCATGCATTTGTGATTTGCTTGGAAACTTATTTTGACACATGCAGAGCCAGAAATTGGAATAGCTTAAGGGAGAAAGGAAACCTGTCACAAATGTGAGTGGCAGAGCAAGTACAAAAGATTGTGAGTTTCCTCTTTGCATGAAGGATCTCCGGGTTGCCATCTTTTTTCATAGCAAACCAGGAGAAAAATTCCTGAAAGCGAAGCTCTGTCTTATCAAGTGTGATAACATCTGACAAACTGTACAGATCTTCCCCTCTCCCTTCCCCTCTCTTTTGCAAAGGTTGGGGCTAGGCCAACAACAGAGTAGCAGGTCATTGACCTATTAGCCTCTGTGATCATTTTACCCCAGGGCCTGAATGATGTCTGCAGACAGGTCCATTGGGAAAGAGAGGCAATAAGGTCACCACCTCCCCATTTCCTTTTCACTGCTATCTCTGCAGCAGCAGCTTCTCCAGGCTTGACTTCTCCATGAGTAATTGATGTGTTGAAAGTCAAGCATGTGCTTAAGTGCTTTGCTGGAGTGGGGCCAGCGTGTGCAGCACCTGGCAAGGTCTAGTCCCGGGCAAAGGAGGGGCTGGCTCAGAGCAGCTGCCCGTATCTCCCCATGAACCTGCTGAGAAGGTGGGCTTGAAAACCAACCACCGTTTACCTTGGGCTCCTCCTTGCCGGACCAGCCCAGGGAGCTGTATGCCACCCATGCAAAATCTGCAGAAATCCGAACTTTTAAAATATGACATAACAGATGATTTTCTCTCTCATTTAATAAAGAAATGAGACATTTATCATAATCTGTGTATGCCTGGTTGTGTTTCACCACTCCTTCTGCCCTATCTCTTCTGAATCCATTGACCATTTTGGTAGAAGAATAGCAATCTCTGAGAAAATGAAGATCCTCCAAATTTCATTAAAGTAGGTGGCCAGAAATAGATGTTAAGACAGAGAAAGAGTCAAGGGATCCTCTGACTGCTGAAATATCAGAATCATCTTCAATGATATGACATTATTAGGGAGCCAGACAGTATTAGCCTTAGTGCTTCCAGAACAACTTCTAGGTCCTGTGTGCTTTGATCAGACTGCATCATATATTGACCTGACTTAGAGCTGGTACTTCTGGGAAAGAAAATTAAGAAAAAGGTACCTCCTCAATTCCCCAAGGCTCCCAATAAAGCTGAAACATACCACTGGTATTAATAAGCAAAGCAAAACAAAGCAGGGAAATATATATATAAATTATTCCTTTTTGACCAGGAATATGACCAGCAAACCATGGTAGTTCTTTGCTAAATGAACAGCTTTTCTGAGTTTGAGTAAGGATGATATACGTATTTTGTGCTAAGGGAAAAAAAACAGCTAAAGAATTCCTTTAAGAACTTATTTGAAAAATTGAACATACTCTAAGTGATTCATTCAAGTGTTCTTCTAGCAGGCTGAAAAACACCAAAAAGAGTTACAGAAAGATTTAAGTTACTTCTACTGTAAAGCAGACTTGAAAATAGCTTCATTGATCTTTTAATTATGGAAATTGCTATGCTATATGAACTCCTTGGTGGTCCTGAAAAAAAAAAATTAGTATTTTAAACCTCTTTGAACAGCTCAAATGCAAACTCAAAATCTGAGTTACTACAAATTGACTGTCAAGTACTTATATAGTTCTCGTATTCTCCCTTGTTAGACAGAAGATACTCAGGATGGTTTTGCCCACCTTACAACTTTGGCTTTCCCGAGAAGTACAGTAACCATTAATAGTGCGAATAGTAAATGAAGTACCTCAAAGAAGCTTTGGCAATTTCAAGAGATGGAGTAGTGAGAATTTGATGCCTCTGCTGTCTCACACAGAGCAGTACGTTACAGTCACCCAGTTACAGCCACCAGCAGCATCATCATGTTTAGCTACATCTCTGTGAAAGGTAAGACAAGCCAGGTTCAGACTCTGGTTTCATGGCTGGGAGCCGGAGCTCTAAGGCAGGTACGGCCTTGATCTAAAGTCCTCTGAAGTCAATGGCAGCACTTTCACTGACAAAGGTGAATTTTAGATCAGGTTGCATACCTTAATATGAAGATTCACTTAGAGATGAAATATGAACATTCCTGTGAAGTTAGTAAGCGCAAAAGGAGAAGGTGAAACTAAATGACATTATCATTACCTCGTGAAGTATTAACAGGAATTTGTGTTTTTTAAAGAAATTCTTTTTTTTCCTAATTTTTCCCTCTGTATTGTGCCGCTCTGCAGAGCGCACAGGGCACACTGCTGTGATTATGTGTCTTAAGCCTCTGGTACCACTCACTGACTGATAAAGAGGTCAGAGGGGGAGTCTGGGTGATGATAGTGGAGAGAAATGTTCCAGAAGAAGTCTTAGAAAGGGCTGTGAACTGTGGAAATTCACTCTCTCACTGTCACCAGCTATTAGCAGGGCCATTAATAACACAGCATCCAATGTATAGGTGCATTAGCTGTTGTCATGCTCTAGTAATGGACCTTCTACAAAAAGGAGTGATGGGTGTCTTTATAGTTACTAAAGGATAGAGATAGCCCTGTGCTAACTTCCCTCTTCCTTTCACTCTGACTTGCAGAGAGAGAGAAAAGAGATAGATTGCACACACTTTTCTGAAGCAGTCATTCCTGAGAGCTTCTTTAACTCTTTTATGCAATAGCCTTCATTATTGTCCTGCTTTCAATGTTAATATACTACATGTTCTCCATTTAGGAATTTGTAAATGTTCGCTGTTGGGTTACTTTGGTTTGAAACTGAGCCATCTGATACCATTTCAGTTCTCAATTGGGTGATTTGTGTCCCTGAAGAAATTGTATAACTTGCACTTGTGCTCACAGTGGCCACTTCTCAACATCATGGTGATACTTCAGCCTAAGACTTGCAAATGTGCCAATTTCAAGCTTCACAGCAGAACATCCACTTTTGAAATTTTAAAGCTTAAATTGTGTGAACTGGCAACACTAAAAATCTTATATGTTGACTTGAATAGAAAATTGCTATCAAATTCAAGTGAACCTTTAAAATATATTTTTCTTCATTATTTATTTTGGTTCATAATTCAATGTATATCCTGCTCACAGATGATAGTCCATTTTCTAACCAAAGTGGGTATTTTTTTATTATCATTATAATCCTTTCTTTTGATAGCTTTTAAAAGGTTCTGATGAAAAGTATATTTTTCTTATAAGAGAAAATTTTCATTTGGCCTCTAGAAAGAAAGAGAAATAAGCAAATTGGAATGAGGCAATGATAAAATGCAAATTTGTGGTTAAAATACAGAGATGTTTGGCATATTTCTTTGTACATCTAGTGAACTCAGCAGAAAACCAATCAGTCTTTCAAATACCCATAGCATTCCTATTTCTGTCCTACAGATTCTAGTGCTGATAACCTGAGTTGAAATATGAAGCTCCTATGAAATCTGTGAGGATAAATTACATTTCTGTGAGCAACGAAAATGAGATTTTGTTCTTTGTGGGCATATACAAATTCATGAATCTATTTAAAATTCCAGAAGATCAGAACTGAAAAAATAATCCAAGAATCTTCTATAACTGCAAGAAAATATATATGCTTATGCCATTGTCTATTTCCCTTTAACATTTTAATCTTTCTTTAAACATTGAAGTGATCGCATTTCACTGGCGTGAATGCCCAGAGAAAAAAGAATTAGTAAAGCTGGTTGAATATTCTCCCCTGAGACTATTACCAAAAAATGCCTGTGCAACAATTCTTGCAGGAAGTTCTTTTCTATTTATCAAACCCAGATAACAGAAATTATATCGTATGATGTCACAAGCCTGTCACAACCAGGCTCAAATATTGCAGATAAGCAATTTATGGAATCCAAATTTTGAAGGAAGTTTCTTCAGGGGAAAGTATCAGTGTGAAAACATTGGTATTTCTGTGGATTGTCTGAGAATTGGAGATTATGTCCACAACAATAAATACTTTACATCTTGAATTGTTAGCAAGGATCTAAAAAACAGAGTGACAGAGGAAACACTTAACAGGAATTTCTTCTGAGCCTTTCCATGATGTGTGCACATGTGTGCCTGGAGCACATGTGAAAAGCCTATTGTCACTGTAGTTTCAATCTAACACAAACACTGGGAATATCATGTTTGGCCATGACAGTTGGTGCACAGTCTTAACCTCTCCCTGCAGCACTCATCACAAAGCACAATAGCAAGACAAGGCAGTAGATGGAATTTGTATGGCTAAAAGCAGAGGAACTCTTACCCCACAGCATGTACAACAAATAAAGTTTTTGTGGCTCTTAGGGGTGACTAGGATTTGATGAATAAGGTGAGCTAAACACTTCCTGTCATGTTTTCATTAGATGAGCCTTATTTGGACTTTTCTTGACCAAGCACCTTCAAGAAACCTTCCACGTGTTGTTTAAAATGGATCCAAGTAAGCAAGACAAAGATACAGGTCTGGAGACCTGATGGGTAGAGAAAAAAGAGACAGAGACAGGGATGTGCCTGGAAGTAGGTGTCTTCTGACAGGAAGTCAATGGAAAGATGGTATAAGTATGGGCTACTGCCTGCTCTTTTTGGAGCTCATTGGACTCTTTAGCACCTCTCCATTATGGAAAGCCACAGAGAAGAATGTGCTGAGATTGCAATTTTATTTCCTCTGAATTTTAGCTCAAGCAGGTAATACTGATGACAATGTCTTTTTTCTTGGGAAAGTTAGAGTGGCAGGCTCTGATCTTTCCTTCTTTTAGAGAAGATGCCATTACAGATCCACATCTGTCTCACTTCACTTGATCTAGATCTTCTCTTCTTAGCTACTGTGTTATATGCTGTTGAAGAGGCACAGGTTAAATACTCTACCATGTATAGTGCATGATAGTGCTCAAGTGACTGCTGGCTGACGGCTAGAAAGAGACTATACATCTGGATTATTACTTTATAGCCAAAAATCAAGCTCTGTATTTTGCTTTGTCATATGATTCTCCTACCTAATAAGAAAGGAGAGAGCTTTGTTGTGCTCCAAGCTAGAGGAAAGGCAGCAAATATTGTCCCTTTTATCCTGGAAGAGTAGTCAGTGTCTTTCCACATGCTCTCTTTAACCTTTGCTGTTCACCTCAATTGCTCAATTGCTTCTATGAAATCACTGTCTTATGTCTTCTGTTTGTCTGGGCCTGTGTCATGTCAGGTCCTTTGACACTGACTCTCAGGCTGGCCAGGGTGAAATCAAATCACAGCTTTCTAAAGCTACTAGCTCAGACTTTCTGGCTTTTATAGCTGCCATTAAATAATCATTCTTTGTGAAATTGCTAGTCCAGTACCAGTGGCTGGGGAAAATCAAAACAAAATAACAGCAAGTCCTGTGGTTGTGGAATGACATCCCCTGTGTTTGGTGTCATGCTGGGCATGTTGAGTGGCAGTTTTACTTTTGAGTGCCTTCTTTGGCAGCCATTATGTGCTGATGTGCTGTTGGAAACAGTTGTTCAAGAAAAGTCTGTGGGGATGATATTAATGAGTGATTCAGGCACTGATGAAGAAGAGCTTGTGCTTAAGAAGAGGAGAAAATGAGGAAAACGCATGAAGTTTATGGAAAAGACATGAATATGATCAGATGAAATAAAATAAGCTGAGAAGAGACAAAGTACAGGACAGGAAACAGAAGAAGAAAGGAGAATGATGGGATGGCACCAAACATACCAAGAGCATGGGGACTGACAAAGAAAGCATAGACCTTGTTGTCACTGAGCTAGAACAAAGCAGCATACCCATACTCTATAGTAATGATGTCAGAAGGAGAATTCAGTAAAATACCCTGTTTCAATTTGTTAGGAAGACTTTTATCTTACTCAAGGAACTGGACCCTGAATACAGGCCTTGACATAAAACAGCACAATCAATTACCAGAAAAGTTATTTTAAGCTAAATTGATGTTAACTATATGATCTTCTCTCTCAGTAATTACGTACACAGTTGTAAAGCCCTAAAAAAAAATCCAACAACCCAAAACTTTCCAATGTACCTCAGCTCACCTTTTATTTTTTTTTTTTTTTCTACAACATCAATAAGGAAAAGACATCATCTGATATTAGCTGTGTGTCACACATCTTGTTATTCACAGCTTATGAATAATTGCCTGTCATCTTCCAGCTTACCTCCGTTATGGTCTGGACACCTACAGAGTTGCTAGATTGTCCTGTTGGTAGCCCATGTGGCATGTAATAGCCTCTCATCAAGCTTGATTGAAGAAACCTGCATTTGTCAGTCTGCAGCTCTTTAACCTGCTAACACCCGTTCTGAACAGGGTGACTTTGTGCTTGAAGTAACTGGGTGAAAACAGAAGAAGTTTCTAAACTAAATTAGAGCAAATTCGGTAGACCACCATGAGGTCACATTCTTTTCTTAGAGTGCTTTGATTCTACTACAATGGCTTTGAACTCAGTGTTTTTTCTCCTCGGCAAAGGTATGAATCAGAATCACAACTTCTCTGTCCTTTCTCTGTAACGTAACCTATCAACGTAGGAATTAGAAATGGAGAAGATTTTCTGAGTCACAGCACAGTTGAGATGAGAAGGACACTTCTAGATGTCTCTAGGCCACACCCCACACTCACCTCCCATTCAAAGCAGGGTCAAGAGCAGCTCACTCAGGGCCTTGAATCTATGTCCTTTCGTTGCAACTGCAAAATCAGCAGCCTGATCCTTTGAGCTTCGCCCCTGCTAGGAACCTTTGTGGATGTATAATTACCCACCCATTTTCAGTGGAAAGTACTCCTATCAGTGAGTGATTGCAGAACTCAGCTTTGAGCCCACTACTGGCAAAAGGCATGGGAGATACCAAACTACCTGCCAACTCCCCTCTCTTCCTTTGCAGGTAGTTTGGTCAGCAGGGGTATCCTTTTACCTGTCATTCTTAGCAGGGGCATTTCACCATGGAAATGCCTCCTACGCCCCCACCAGTAGGAAGTCAGTCTACCTGTGAATTTCATTTCCTCCCTTGGCCTGCTGGTATCGCAGCCTGTTGATCTTTCAGGCAGGATGCATGGCTCATCTGTTTGCTCAGACCCTTGCCTGAGGACGTGGTGATGAACATGTCTAGTTTATCCTGGAAGGGACTCTAAGCTGAGTTGACACAGATCAACAAGCCATCTGTTTTACTTGCAAATTTCTAATGGTAGCCAGAGGCTGTCTGGACACATTTAATAAATAAAAAAGTAAATAAAAAGCCACTACATTTCATTTGAACTTAATTGGCACAGGAAGAACTCACAAGGGAGCTATGTAAGGTTTTATAGGGGGTTATTTTGACAGAAGCCATCATTTGTTAAAAGACAGAAAAAAGAAAAAAAAACCCAACATTGCCAGAATTTTGTTTCTCATTCACGCTGCTCTTCTACATTACAAATCAGCAGATGATGAAATCCAGACATGAAGAAATACAAGGATTCATTGGGTCTGAGTATAAATTTGTATTTCTTACTTGTCACTCTCATTTTTCCAACTCACAACATCTGTAATTATTTCAGAGCACATTTAGATTGGAAGAGTAGAGGAGATATGAATATTTACAATGCAGAGGGAAAGGAATAGGGAGGAAAGAATAAAAGGTTTAAGAAAAATGAGTGAACAAGGAAATTTGAGGTGTTGGAGAGGTATGGATGTTTTCTTATAGGCTTGCTTCTGGTTTAGTGCGCTCTGTACCTACATATTGGTGTTCCCTAATGTCTCATGCCCCACTTGTCTTAAATTGTGTGAAATGACTATATCAGTTATCTAAAGTTGTTGGTAATTAGGGAAATAGCATTGAGTATTTTCAGTACAGCAAACTTTTTTGAGATGAGAGTCTTCAGCTGAAACAAGATGGGAGATCTATCACTGCGTGCTAAAAAGATGATGCTAGAATAGACTGCAATTTGCCATACAAATTATGTTTCCCTTCTGAATAAAAGATGCTATCCACATAAACTCTATATTATATCTGTATTTATAACATGGTTGTCTTTTTCTTTTATTTCTCTGCCACCACCAAAACCTACGTTTCCTCAAATGTGAAAATAAAAATCACGTTTTCCTTGGTATTTCCTGGCACCCTTGAGACGAAGCCTTTTCCTTGGACTGCAGTGACACCTAGCGCTCATATCCTTAAAGCAAGAACAGCCTGTGGTTTTGACTATTCAGGTTTTGAATATTTTCTCATTATTACACAATGCCAAGTAAGAGTGCCATGATTGCTCATGTAGTCACACCACTGTATTCATAGCGTGTGTTGGGCTGGGGGAGTCCCTTTAATGTGAACATTAATATAATAGTCTCTGTTGAGACAGTACTGGCCTAAGGGGGACCGGGGGCAACAGCAGCTTTGTCACACAGCCAGGATGTTCCCATGTATCAGCTGAACATAAAAGCACCATTTGGTTTCCTGACTTGGAGAGGCTTTTCAAACACCATTACTAAGGTCTAGCTTTCCAAATGGCTACGTATAAACCCCTGAATGCAGGGCTTACAACGTCCAATATGTTTCAAAGACTGCCACACCTGAAGGAATAGCCAATCTTCAATAATATGAAATGAAGTATTTGAAGTATCTCTAATTCAGTTTGTCATGTAGTTTACAAAGTAATAGCTCCAATGGGATTCACTGTGTCACGACTTTGCTGCCACTCTATACATCAGACATTGGCCAGTCAGAAGAAAGCTCACAAAAACAGTTGGTCTCCTCTATTTTCCATCTCTGTAATGCACAAACACTGCCGAATTTGCAACCACAGCCCTCAGTGCAGTGACCCTAGTGTTTGGACCGCTCCAGCCCAGAGCGCACATTCCTGCAGTTTCTCTTCTGCTTGTTTCTGCAGTCTCCGCAGTGTGGCCACGCAACGCTGTACAAGCCACCAGGAATCCGCCCAGAGCAGGCACAAACCAGCAGAGTCTCTACTCTTCTTCCAAAAACCACCACAAACAAAATCGGGAGCCCACCCCCACAGCTTGCTGCCTTCATTTCCTGGGATTAACATCTGGCTGGCATCCTGAAGCTGCAGCCTGTATGCAAAATCATATAGCCACAGAGATCCTATGGCAGGCATCTATTTCTGCAAGAAGTGGCTCTGCAGGGCACTATCTTTTCCCAGTGGGACTGCAGGCATTTACCTCACCAAACTGCCTCTTTCCCTTCCACAGAAACAAAATCTCAATGTAACGTGTTATCTCCAATGGTTAGGAAATGCCATTTCCACTGATTCTATTGGTTTCTGGAATTACAAGCACTTCCTTCCCACAAAAATCCCCCTAAAGAATTGACATAACTGGTAGTTTACTTAATTAGTAATTTTTGATAATACAGTATTATATAGAAATTTGGCAGTGTCCCTTCAAATAGATTGTGAACCTAGTATCTGCTCTTGCATTACCTGTCCAAATTTCACAGGAGCAGCCACACTTGCCTGTTGCCAGACATGTTTTGCAAACCTCACCTGTGCTCAGAACATTTACTCACTCCCCTGACACTGTGAGAAGGGCACATGTTAACCCACATCCAAAACAGGGCTCAGCCCTTGAGGAGAGATTTTTTTGCTCCACACTCTGACCACTGGCTCCAGAAAGGTGTTCTGGGTTTGTAACCACCTTCTCCTCTCAGCCAGCTTGAGATGGTGCCGTTTGCTGGTGGCGGCACTTGAGAAAGACCAGGGGGGCTGTTGGCCCATCATAGTTATTCTGGAGTGTTGCCGGGGGGCTGGAGCCCATCCACCACTGACATGATCCTCCTGGCCCTGACTGTGGGACCTCCTAGCCCTGCTGCCCATTCCCCGACCACGCATGTGTGGAGAGGTATATGGATTGAGACAGAAATCCCCACTGCTCTGCCCCACCACTTTTCATCCTTGTAGCAAGGGTAAAATTGAACACAGCTGTGTGAAGCACACAGATACTCCACAGCTTTCACCTTCAACTGATAAACCACCTTGACACATTCATGGGATGCTCCTTCCCATGCAGGAAGACCAACACATCTACTCATAGATGTTTGACACTGTTTCAGGTTTCAAAACAAATTTCAAAGCCTTTTTTTTAACTGTGACACTATAAAAAAAATCTGTTTCTTTTTAACAGCCTCAAAACTCAGGCTAGAATCTGGAAGCCAAGCTGCATTCCCCTGAGCCTGGGACTCCCTCTCCTAAGTGTTTGGCAGGGCACTTGCTGCTCTCATGTTAACCAGCACTACTCAATGTCTGGTTGCCACCGTATATCTCCAGGCAAGAGTGAGGGTTGCACAGGTGTGATAAGGCACAACTTCTAAATACGGAGCAGCAACAACCGCTTCACTGAAGTCACGTGTACTACGTCGAAATGGTGGTACTGGGAAGCCTTACACCTTCTGAATGGAGGTACATACCTGAAGCCATATCAAGGGGAAACTTCTCTTCCAGCCATCACTCCCCCCTGAGCATTGTGTTGTCTCCCAGGGCCAGGGTATACTGCCATGTACATGGGAGACATCTCCAGCCTGTTCAGCAGACCACAAACCAGAGACCTGCACCAAACATCATAGCTGGAAGTCTTAACAGTTATGTGACCTGAGAGCAGCGGAAAGATCCTGTTCACTTTCTCTTTCCATGATGCTTATCAAGAGATATGGATATTTTAAAACTTTATTCTGCTAAACAAAGGGAGGAAAAACGATACTGAGCCAGGTGGCTATCACAAGCCTCATAGAAATTGCCTTTTTCAGAAAACTCCAGCTCCTTTCTGAAAGGGATTTCAGCTTTCATTCTCAACAATAGTGATGCTTCTAATTCCAGTGGTTGTGGAGAAAAGCTAAGAATATATTTTAAGTGTATCATACAGAATCAGAAACTAGAAGGCAAAAGAGAGCAACATCCTTTTAAAAGGAAGCACACAACCTTTAAAGCAATCTCCTTTTTGAAGCACAAATAATTAATTACATGAATTTATGCCTTGTGTTCTTGGATTGGCAATTGCTATTAGATACCTATGAGAAGAAGATCTGATAAGAAATGTGTTTCCCTTTTCATTTGATTGCTACAAAGCACAACACTACTTTGTAATCTTGAACTGTTGTTTACCACCTCCTCCAGATTAGAAACAGTAGTTCCACAAGATGCCATTATGGAAAATAAGAGATGGACAGGTTTACTGATTGATTTGCTTGGGCTCAGGTTTCCTCTGGGGTATAAAAATTTTTGTTTCCCAGGGGCTAATTGCTTATCTTTTCTGTGCCAATCTCCCTAGCCATAAAGCACAGATAATAATGCACCCATGCTGTGAAGCTAATTACATGTAACAATATTTACAGAGCTCCATGAAATCTTCCTTGAGCACCACAGATGTTCAAATTTGTGTAAAAATACATTGAAATTTTTCATCTATTTGGCAGAGTTCCTCTAGATTGTCATGCTTTGGCCTCAAAGGGCTTCATTTGAGCTGTGGCGAGGAGTTGTCACACAGAACATCTGGAGATGAAACAACATCCATGATGTTCTTTTTCAGCTCTTGGCTGAACGGGCTGTACAAATGGCAGGCTCCATCTATGGGGTGACAGCCACCAGCTGCCAAGGGTACAAGTCTGACCTGGAGGAAGCTGGTTTCACCCCTAGAAAGCCCCTGGTTTAGGTACTTTGGATTTATAAGCACGGCATTTTCTGTCATCTAATGATATATAAGCTAATCAGATGCCACGATGATTTTTCCTCACATGTACCCTCCAGTGTGAGATTGAAAAATCAGACCCATCATGGCTGATATTTTACATTTTCCATTGCTACAACAGAATCAGTTATTCTTGGTGATAATAATAGCACAGAAGAGTCCTCTCAGTTCTTTTGGCACAGGAAATCTTACCCACATGTTGCAGTGCAATGCAGAAGACAATGGAAGAATATATCCAAAAGTCTCTCCAACATTTCTTTTTGCAGAGTACCCAAAAGTGTGAGTAGCTGTGCTGTCTGTTCACAGCTGTCTTGGAGAAAAAAAGAAAACATTTGAAAAAAAGGTATGTTAAATACTTAGTGAGGTTAGTAAAAATAGTACAATCTGTAATTGCTATCCTTGACAAAACTTCAAAAGGAAAATGTACTCCTTATTTCTTTTTTCCTGGTAAAGGATATTTAAAGCTGGCTGATTGTTTATCAAGAAGTATCTAACAAGTCTTTTCATAGTCATGCGATTCCTTTTCCATGGAACAACACTTATCAGCAGCTTTTTTTTTTTTATTTTGCATTTTTAACATTTTGTATGGATTACCCTTGTGCTAAATAAAGAAAGAAGCATTTGTTCACTTTGGGAGGTACCATCTGGTTTGAATTTAGTCAGGAGGAGGAGGACCGTTCTCCAGTGCAACGGTACAGAAGGAGCCCAGGGCACCAGGTTGGCTGAGGCTTGTCCATGAAAAGCAACCCCACCAGCCCCATCAGCCTCACCCAAAACACAGCTCACAGCTGGGCAAGGGGTACACAGGGCTTTGCATCCCCACTCCCGCTATCCTGGCTCTGAAAAGCTGTTAATTTTTGCCCTCTGGTGTCCTTTTTGAAACATTGCAGCAAACTATTTACCAGCTCTGGAAGCATCAACCGTGCATGGTTATATTGCTGCTGCTAGAGCACAGAGAAGGCAAAGCCTTACCGAAATCAAAATGCCAGCAGCTTAACAAAGGAGCTGGAAGCCACGCTAAAGGCCTCCGCCTCTGCCCTTTTGAAAGTAATGCAGATCCCTGAGAGAAAAATGAGTATTGTCTGTCGGTAGAGTAGAAACAAGAGTCATATCCATCAGCTACAATAACTATTGCCTGACCAAAAGCTTGGCCATTTTTGGGCTCATTCACCCAGTAGGCTTGTGATTCCATTACTGTCAGTGTTGGTGGGAGTTGTATATGCTCAGCACTCCTGAAACATCTTTTACTTTTCTGTGTTTTGTCTAACTTAAGAAAGTCCTATTTTTTTTTTCTGCAAGTATTTAATAGGAAATTCTGTTCCTGTTACAGAATTCAACAGGGCTGACTTTGTAAAAAATGGTCAAAAACTTTGGAGAGGATATATTTCCCTATGTGTTTACAATAACTCCTGTAACTCCCCTGTTTAGTTTAGGGAACCCTTTAAGTTTCATCCCTATCATATTCTATGAAAATTTTCTATATTTAGTCAGTACCATTGTCATTTAAAATTGGGATAAAATGAAAACTGCATTGCCTAAATATTACATCTATCTCTGCTAATAAATGGATTTATTAGTACCATAAAAGCTCTCAACTGATAAGCTGTTAAGTCCCAGTCCAATTGTTGGTCTGGAACTTAACATAAGCTTAGTTAGAACACCCACAAAACAAAACCTACCTGGAAAAACTAAAAAGACATAATATCAGAGGTATTTTTAAAACTGGTTTAAAAATATTAATATCACAATCCTTCTGGGTAGAGATCATGTAGTGTGGTTCATCCTGTCTGTGCACGTGTGGGACTGCAGGTCAAAACCTTTTGAGTAACCTGGTCTAGTGGAAGGTGTCCCTGTCCACGGCAGGGACATTGGAACTAGATGACCTTTAGGGTCCCTTCCAACCCAAACCATTCTATGATTCTATGAAAACAGTTGTGTGGGGGTAGGAGGGTCTTCCCAGGCCTTTGATTTCAGCTGGAAGTCCCAAGTGACATTTTCAACTGCATAAAATTATTACCAAGCTGGCCCCACCACAAGCTCCAGCACAATTCAATCACTTTCCAAACACTGTTCAGTGATGTCCAGGGAGATACATGTCCTGGGGTGAGTTATCTTGTTCGTTGCATAGTGATGTTACAGCAGCAGTGGAGATTTTCTGCATCTAAGGCAGGGAACAACAAGCCCTTGTTCTCAGAATACACTGCCTGTAAGGTCCTCATGCCCCTTGTTAGCTACAAGTGTGGGCACACATGACAAGCAGACTTGCAGAGGTTTTACGGATTAAGTGCCCCTAAAGTAGAATGAAGCACAGATGAACTGCAATGTCTGACAACACACGTGCAGCTGGAAGCACACTAAATGTTTTCAAAGAAGGATTACCAGGGGTGGCTTTGCAGTGGTGCAAAAACTGCCCATTTCTAAAGAAGGGTTCTTGGTGTAACATGTTCCAGCCAATTCTTCAGCTGAGTTTATCTGTCTTTGACAGTCTTTTTGGTCCATGCATGTGTGTATGTATGTCACACAGGCTGAACTGTGTGACTCCCCCTGATCTGGTATGCAGCTGGGAGCCATCGTTGATGACCTGCTGAAGCCTGAAGGATGTTTCACCTGTTCCTTTCTTCCTCCCAAAATGGCAGAAAACTAGGCAAGAATATTTCTAATGGTCAGCTGAAAATATCTTAGTGGATGCTGGTGAAAGGGTGACTTTGTGCTGCTATAGGACAGGTCCATACTGTCCAAGAAATTGAGAATAAGCATATGAATGATAAGATTTGATCTAAGTGATATGTTCTCAGAGCTGAATTGCAGCAAAAGACACACAGGAAGATGGAAAACCAAAGATGTATAGAGGGTGTAGCCTTTACAGCTAGATACAGCTTGGACATCCGGTCTCCTGACAGCAAAATACCCAGAGATCTGCCCTCCTATACATGTGGGGCCTGTTTGCTTTCCCTTTCACCCCAGCAGTTTAAACACACTTACTTCAGAACCGCTTATTCCTACTGGGATGAAGACAGGGTGAGCCCAGTGTTGAGACTAGGCACAGTTGAGTCATCCCCATCCTCATCTGTATCTGCAGTATCTCAACTAGGAACACGGTTGCTGTAGCACCAGTGGAGACTAAAAGTTGATTCAATCTATCTAAAATCAGACTCATCCTTTGCCACTCGGGGAGATTTATTGCTTTCCAGTAACTACCAAAAGGGCTTAGGATGCTGCTTCAAGTTCATATTAGTCAGAAAACCTTTAAATGGGATGAAACTGGAACTCCTGTGTGGAGTTGCCCAGCACCTCCTGGCATGCCAGACAAGGAGCAGCTGAAAAATTGTGCTCAGACACATCTCTGTGTAAAATGTAGGCTGGCATTCATAATGTCATAAAGATTTAAGTGGCCTTTAAATTAAGTTTCTGCAGGAAGTCTGTAAAGTCAGGTTCAGGGAAGCGAAGCTGCTAGAAACGGGAATTTCTTTTTTTTCCCTGAATCCTTCTGCAGAGAACACACACAATTATGTTGTGCTATATTAACCAACACATATACACTATTTTATATGTCATTAGCTTTCAAATGCCTTCCCAACAGTGCCTAAGCCTCCTGCCAATGTGTCCCCTCAGGCCACCAGAAGACCCTACTTCCCAGGTTGGCACATTTCTCCTCAGACCAATGCCAAGAATTTTGAGCTGGGTTGCAATTACCAGAGGGGCTGTTGTGAGCCATTCAGTCTGCAAGTAATTCTGAGGTGAAGAAAGCATTTTAAGTGACAGGCTAAAAATAAAATATTAGTAAAACCAAGATCATTCTTTTGGCCTTGTGCAGGCAGACCAGTATTAGCAAGTATTTTATTGTACTGAATGCTGTTCTGGAGAACCACCGCTACATGCTCTAGCTTTGTAAAAGGTTGCAAAAATTATTAGCATTTTCAGCTGTTTCCATCTGGAGAGGCCCAGATGGAGGCTCATAAAGAGCCCTCATATTCCAAAAGTGCTGAGTATGAGGGAAAGATGAGATCTAACTGTGAAGTTCAAATGAGCTGCACATAGTTTCAAGAAGCCCCAGGGCTCAGAGCCTGTTAAGACAGAAGAGTTCTTGGACATGTCTTGAAGCAGAGTTTGGGTGCCTAGAGGCCTTTAAGACAAAAATGGAGTCTCATTTCACCTCTGGGGTTAGGCAGCACCTGAGCTGTGGTTTACAGGATGACAAATGTTACATTTATGTACTTCAATTCTTGCTTAAACTCAAATCAAGATATTAAATACTTATTCATGTCTGATAGGTAACACAGAGCTTCATCTAAAAGCAATCATAACATTCATGGAGTTAATGGAATTACTCATCAGGATATGAAAATCCGAGTGATTTTTCTTTTTCTTCATAGAAACTTTGTGTCATATTTACCAGTAGCTCATTCTATTGAGCTCAGATACAGCAAGTCACCCATTCACTTAGCCTTGGTGAGGAAAACCTAGTACTAATATTATGAGGAGCTCACCATTATGAGTATACTCATAATATACTTCCCTGAAGAAGACACTTAGAAGACATTTTTCATCTGAAGTAAGACCAATGGGAGAGGACACAGGTAAGCAGTATTAAACACATTTGCCAAATACATAACATTTCCTGTTACTGCTATGCAGTTTTCAATTCCATCTGTAGGATACATATTTTACAGTTAACTCTTCAGTTTAGTCTTAGGCAGTTTAAATTCCATGACAACATATTGGACCTTTTTAAAAAACAAACAAACAAAAAAAAAACAAAAACAAAAAAAAAAATTGCCATATTGGGCAAAATTTCCCTCCGAAGTATCTTTATATGCCTTTCTGTATCTTTATGATTATGTTAGCTAGTCTGATTTTAAGAGTTATTTCATGCTGTCACCATCTACTGATACCATTGGAAAATAAATGCTTTGTAATTTTGAAAATGAGGCCACTGACTTTATTCATACATGGTCAACATTGTCCAGAAAACTTAGGAACAAGAGTGAACCTCTAAGAATTGTCCTGATTCTGCTGAAAGACTGGGGATTTACACCTATGTGTAGATGTGCATATTTTGGGTGCTGAAAATCATTATGGAGAGCACTCGACATATGGCTTATTAATATAAAAGTGCTTTTGTTTGTGAAGCCTAGCTTCTTTAGTACATTTTTATTCAAAGTTGGCAAAATTCCTCCTTTGTAAAAGGATTTCATTAGAATTATGTCATATCCAAGCCCAATTTTTAGTCTTTCAAAATACATTTTAATGTATATGGTAAGAGCTCTCGGCAAAACGTTTTCCAAGAGGAAAAGGGCTTTGAAACTGAATAGAAAATTTTATGTAAAATGTTCAATTTTTTTCCAAAAATGTGTATTCGTATTTCAGGTTTCAATAAAAGCCAGCAACTGTACTGCATAAATATACATTATTTTAATTTCACTTGCAGGAACAGCAATTTCCTGGCCATTTCTATTTTGAAGCATCACTGAACTGATCTTAATGGGTCATTATAATGTGTTGTATGTGATTTCAGTAATACACTGACTAAAAACTGACATATGATTTACTTTAAGTAACATTAACCCCATCTTCTTTGATTCCTCATAGCTTATTGACTTTAGATATTCATCACTGAAATGCCTGTTTAATTCAACTGCACAATCAAGACAGTTCCCAAGACACTGTTGAAGAGAAAAAAATATTCAGCAACAGTGAAAGTAAAGATACATTATGTAAAGAAGAAATGGGTTTTTTCTTCTTCAGCAATACCTTCCTTTCATGATCTTAGGTTAATATTCAACTATGGGACCTGAAGCAAGGATTTCTTCAGGTGGACAAGGATTGATCCTTATGAAGCGAGGATTAAGGAACACAGGAGCACCAAAGCATAATGTCCAGGCACTAGCTGGGGCGAATAACAGACTGAGTTCTGAATTGTTCCCAACTCCTTGACTGTATTTACTTTTTACAGTAAACTGACTATGGAAGAACAATACGGAAGAAAGATTTTCTATATAGTAGAGGTGCTTTATTAGATTTCAATTCTGGAAGAACGTTCTAAATGAATTCTTCAAATGTTTTAGCATGCATATGTGTGGTATAATTGACATCATTTATGTCTATTAATATATGTTCTGTCAGAACCTTTGATCTCTGTATTTTTGAACATAGTATGAGTTTTTTCATTATAACAGTCTCTCTCATCATCATGTTATCCCTTTTCCCCCTCAAAAAATGCCACTCAACAATTTTACTGCTCCGTTTTATGCAAGATATAGTACTCAACATGTATTATCTTTGGCATATTTACAAATAGTAACAACAAAGCCTCAAAAATAGGTAATTGATATTTTTTCCATATTGCAAGCAAGAAAAATGAATGAAACTGTCCTTACCATAAACCAGTCTTAGCTGGTAAAAAGTTTTCTTTTGATACCAGGGCTTTAATATGTTTTTACTGAATCATACATAACTAGCATATTTTTAATGTGTTTTGTTGATGTTGTTGGGGTTTTTTTATTAATATAAGCAAATCTTCAGACAATTACACCAATCTAATTGCTGTGATATAGTGCTTTGCACAGGTTGTAAATCATTACATCTGCAATAAATAAAGCCTAGAAAATACCATCCAACAAGAAGTCTGAGGACTATGCCCAACCTGTCCTGATGTTTCAGTCCAGCCTTCCGTTTTCCCTTGTAGTCCAGGTGGAGCACTTCTCTAATAAACAAACATTGCACAGGCAGCCCAGATCTGCTTCTACCTAGCCATCAGAAAGTTGGTGAGAGGCAGTGAGGGGCACAGGAACCGCTGAAGAGTGTACTGTGGCCTCCCCCTGCAACTCCCTTCATCAGCTTCCAGCTGCAGCAGCCAACGTGTACTGCATTAGCTGGAGAGAAGAAGCCAAATGCACCAAGACTTGCACAGAAACAGCTCCTGTCATTAAACACTGGTTCAGTCATTTGCTAAGAGAGGTTCACTGAGGAACCACGTCACATCTGTCTCTTTGGAGCCTTAAAAATAATACATGAGAATTACTTCAAAACCTGGGAGAATTCAGGGCTAAAGTGTTTGCGTAACTACTTTTCTGGTGGAAAGACATTAACAACACAGTGTCAGAAAATGGAGTATCGGCCAAACACAAGGTCAAATTCTAATTTCATATTCATTGCCAAAAAGCTAGGCTTACTTTAGCTACACCTATTTTTACCTGTACACACTATTAATCAGAATATCTTTCTAGACAATGGAAAGTACCTCTCCCATTCATAAAGTTGTGAAGTATTCATCCCAGGAGTAGAAGTAAAAATAGAAGAATAAGATGACTGCATCTTTGAAGTTCTGGATCTTATCTGAAAAAACATAAGTATGCAACTGAGTGGCGGGAAAAAAAGCTGTTATATACTCAGAAAATAGTTATTTTTAACATTTACTAAAATTGTCAATACTACTTAAAAATAATGAATGTACACCTTTGCTAGCAAGCTGTTTCTTGATAGCAAAGATATAAATGCATTGTTTTGCATATAATGAAAGAGTTTCTTGCTAAAACAACCAGAGGGGATGCAATAACCTTAAATGATTGCCGCTTGATTTTAGGTCTAAAGTTCCCTTTACAGAAACATGTCTGGTTTCCCCTGCTGCCAAAAGACTACAACTTCTAGCACATCTGTAATCATTCAGCACAGCTGCCCCTCTCCAGGTGTTGAGGCAGAGGGATGCTGTCTGTCAATGTGTGCACAGAGGGTCGTGTCTACCCTGTTCCCTTTCCGTGGCTGGGCAGGGGGTTGCCCGTTTGCCTTGCTGTGCCTGCTCTACTCGGGATGAAGGAGAGCCCTGAGCTGGAAAAGTTGTCTGGACTGCGGGTGCGTGACCCAGCAGGCAGAAAGCCTGTGGCGAGGGCAGATATTAGGGGATGCCTGAAAGAAGCAGAAAAAGACAGAGCTAAGCCTCTGAAGCAACAGAAAAAATTCTTTCTTATAGACCCAGAGGCACCGGGGGTGAGGTTGTGCAAGACAGCTGGGACAATCTGACAGTTTGCTGCCACCAAAAGTGAGTTTCATGCTGCTTCAAAAAGCTGGGGGTGTCAGACAAACACAAGATCTCATGCAAAAGAAGGAGCAGACAACTACATTCAGAAGAGGGAAGTAAGCCTAGCCTTTGGGGCAGCCACTAGCTCAAATTTCTCAGGAATATTCAGCCTGCGTGGAGCCTGCTGCAACCCAAAATGCCATGAAATGTTGCTGGACTGAGACAAAAAACTGTGAGGAGAAAGAGTTACTTAAAAGGTCTGTTATATTACTACGTTCTCACTCAGACGAAACTGAGTTTCTGTATTTTAAACATTGATTGTTCTCATTTAGCTAAACTTAAATGTAGCCTTTAGAAGCTTACAGCCCTCTGGGTGATTACGGTGTGTCCACTGTAAAGAAAAGGTCCAGGTAGGCTCACCTCTAAGCTTTGGACAACTCAAGGTCCTTTCACAGTTAGTTTAAAAAGATCCTAGTCTGGATTACTTGGGATGAAACAGGCCAGGAAGCAGCTCCCCCAGGGAACTGGAGGGAGCAGCTGTCTTTGGCAATGATGAGCTGAAGGCAGCAATAACCTATGGAACCATTATAGCTCCAGATGCAAGAAAATGCGTGTCCAGTCTCTGTAAACAGCACTTTATCACTTCGCATTCGGAAATGTATAATAACCCCTCAAAAGCCTACATACAATCTCAGAAAAGACGTTTCACACAGGAAATGGAAAACTAATCTGTATGAAATGCTATCAGTAACAGTAGTTTCAGTTTAAATCAAAAAGAAGATTCACCTTAGTCTTCCTTTGAAAAAGCACAAGTGGTGCAGGACACGAGGTTGATATCACTCTTCTGGGAGAGAATTTTTTTCATTCTCTTTAAGGGTATTGGAAACTAATATAAAATAAATGTTTTACTAGAAATAGATAGTTGCACAGACTGCAGATAAAACTAAAAAACCAAGTAAGAAAAAATATAAAGAGCTGTGTGTCACAGGAAGGGGCTGTTTTACTATAGCCAAGATTTCCAGCCTGTACACCCATAGCATACATAGACTGAGAGGTCTGGAGAAGGAAATCTCTTACGTAGGGTTGGGTAATATCAGCTGAAAAACCATAAGATATCACAAATCAGAAAAGACTGATGACTGTTATCTGTGGAAACAAATGCAAAACAGTATGGAATGATGACTTAGTCAAAAGGAAATATAATTCATCAATTTCTGAAAAGAAAATGTAAAAAAAAAAATTGAAGGAATCAGTCAAAAGTAGCAGTCTTCAGAGACTAAAAGAATTTAGATTCCACCCAAAGTATTTACTGCTTTTCAGAGGTGTTTGTGTGCAACCATTGTATTACCTCCTAGTGACCAATTTCAGTTTCAGCCTTTTAACCAGCAGGAGAGTCTAAGCTCATCTCTCCAAGTCATATTGCTATAATTTCTGTGTGAAATGTTGTTTTAGAAACCAGAAGCCCTTTCCCCCTGGCAAGTTGCAAGTTAGGCTGCATCTCTCTCAGCTTACTCATCATTCACCACCACACCATCTAATTAAATGGGTTGAATCTTGGCCACATCATATTTAAAAGGAGTCACATATTTTCTACCACAGTTCTTTTAAGACTGTTTGGAACTTTGAAATGTTACAACTCAAATGTCAAATGATATCTAAAATACTTTTGATATTTACATAAGACCTCACATTTTTATACCTTTCCTGTCTGAGAAAAAAAAATTTCAGATTGAGCATGAAGTGGAGGTAATACAGATCAAATATCACCTCCTCTTTTCTTCTTCAAATGGCCTGTTAAGATATTTCTCTACGTTGGTTGCTCAGCTTTTAATCTTAGTTCAATGTGAGAGACCAGCAGACATATCTGTCTGGGAATACAGCAGAGGAATCCCTCTTCCAGGGAACTGAATTCCCTTTGCCAGACAGAGGTGACATTTCCTTAGCTTTTGTGGTTCTCCAAAAGAGTGGTTGTGACAAGAGGTCATGCAGCACGTTACGCACAGATGTAGCAAGGACATTTATACCAGCAAAGAGGTCTGGAAATTATACCTATGTAGCACAAATGTATTTATTGTCAAACAAGCGCAGCTTTACTAGTTTAGCAACAGGGTCATCAAGGGGCTTCTTTCCCCAGATCCTTCCATTCAAAGGTCATGGTTCTTCTCACTTGCCACCTACCTAACTGACTCCAGAGAGGCCAACGGGAACAAAACACTCAAGAAAACATATAGATGTTCATTACATAAGAGTTTTGGCAGCAAGAGCTCCAGAAGTCCCACCCTGCACTGAAGTGAGGAGTTTGCCAAAGTGTCAAAGGCCTTTCTGGCCTCGCTGTACAAATGTCAACAGCATGGTAGCCATGGTGGGTCTAAACCCAGATTATCATGCTCTCCCCATACACAGACACTTGGGTTTCAGACCGACACCACAAATCCATGTCAAGTCCACTATGTCATGGCAGGAGAGGCCCTACGTTAACCCCTCTGCCTCACCATTGGGCACCTCAGAGACCTTGTTCACCTTCTAAGGCCATGAAGCAGTCACAGGGACACCACCAGGCTGGTGTTATGATGCCTGTCCACCATCTCCCTCCTGGAAGGATTCCAGGCATTCACTTGAGGCATACAACATTTTATTTGGTTGCATCAAGCAAAGCACACATTCTAGGCCCAGCACACACCTAAGAATTACCACTCGAGTTCTTGGAGGTGCCAAGCAGATCTCTTAGGGGTTTCTCTCTTTTCTCATGGGGATGAAATATGGGGACTGTCCACCTTCAGAGAATCATCTTTGGAGCATGACTTGCTGGTGTGCTGCTCATCTGCTTATTTTCAGGCCTTGCAGTACACATCATATTTCATCTTTGCTGCCAGCTTTGTTCCTCCTAGGCACTCTTCAAATTTTCTGTCCATTTCTTCATTCTGAGCTTTAGAGAAGAGGTCTCTCCAGTTCCCAACAACCCCTGTGTACAACAGGAAGTACCAAAGACTGAAGACAGCCACTCCTGAGAGAGGATAATATCTATGCAGCAATGGGGCACACATGAGGTGGGAGGAATTTGACTTATGCCCCTGAGAGGTCTTATTGCCTGGGACAGGCAAAGTAGCAAAGATAAGAAGTAAAGGCTGCAGGCAGCATTACTGATAGGCTGCCTATACACATTCCCTCCTCAGAGGGGATTTCCAACATGGCTTCATGAAGACTTTACATGGAAGAGAGGGGGACTTGGTTGTGTCACAAGGGAAAGCTCATTTGCAAATACCTTCCTCTGAGGCAGGAAGTTACTTGGGGAAGTGTGGTCGGTGGTAGGGAAGAAAGTGGTTAAATCCTTCTTCCTCCAAGGAGTTGTGAAGGAAAGGCATTAAAGCAAGCCCATGCCCACAGTAGTCAGAAACCAAAGACTCTTGGTGCTATGGGGAGCAGCTGGGCTGTCAGAGCTCCTGCCCTGGCCCTGGGTCTGTGAGGGACCATCTCTGGTGCCAGCACTGACATGCCCATTGGGAGGAACCATATTGAGAGTATTCCTCAGCTCTCACTGAGAACGTAACAGAAAGATGCCTGTGAGGCTAGAAGAGCAGTGAGCAATGCATTTGCTTGAGGTTCAAGAGATTCTTGTCCCATTAGCATACTTCCTCCCAAAGAGGACTTTCATGAAGAGACATGTGCAGCCTGGATCCATGATCCAGGATTGGTCTCTTCACCTGACTGCCGGGCAAAGGCCACCCCATGACCTCTCTGTAAAGAGCAACCATCAGGCCCAAGCAGATTTGGTACATAACTGTTGGCATAACTTACACCAGTGTTGGTCCTCACTTCAAACCTCACTTGCCTAACTAACCGGGGCTGCCACAGGGAAATAGGGCAACATGGCTGAGGACCTTAAACCAGGATAGTTGAGGCATTCCGGTATGTTTCTCACAAACAGCTCCCAAATCCTGCCAACAGCAGATGCTTGTACAGGATGTTACATGAACCTTACCCACATCTGTCCTTCCCAGAGAGCCCAGTAAGCCCACAGCTAAGTGAGGAGGTCTACTCAGAGGGAGACTTTAAGAAGGCACATTCTCCATTTGCAGAGACTTACCCTTCCGGAAGAGGATGTCCCCAAACTTTCCATGGGTTTTGTTGGATTTCTCTTTCATAGCTTGGAAACTGGTCTTCTTGGCAATTCTGTGAAAATCTTCCTCACACAGGGAGAATCCAAAGAAGGCAGCAATCTTTTTCATTCCCAGTACCTGGTCCTGGCCAAAGGAACATAGCACAGAGGTGAGACCAAAAGACTTGACACTGTGGCTGTGGCATGAAGCCAGCAGCTCGTGGAAAGCCCAGTAGAGGAGGCTGTCTCCCATAGTGTCACCAAGGAATTCTAAGAGCTCTAGCAGAGAGGGAACCTACACATGGTAACCTCAGCTTCAAAAGCATTTTCTTCTCTCCCAAAAGCAACTAAGCCTGTGCCAGATATGACTCCTTCCACTAGCAGGCAAGACTATCCTCTTCCTAACTCCATGGGCCTCCCCTAGACATAAAAGAGTAGCTCAGAAAGGCACGCCCTCCTAAAGGGGCAGACAGGCTTGACCCAAGAGTTTCTTCTTCCCTACAGCCATACATATCAGGAAGGTTGCACAGTGCACACATCAAGGAAGAGCTGGGTGAGATGCCACACCTCTTTGAGTTCCTCGTAGCTTATCACCATGATCTTCTCGTGGTCGATGTATTTGTTCCATTCCACTAGGTGGTCAAAGTAGGATCCCCAGGTCACTGCATACAAAGAAGAGAAGTAGCTGTGTTGGGTATTCCCACAAACAGGCCCTTACCAAATCATAGGAGTCAGCCCAGACAGCTTTCTATGTGTGGTGCCAGGATGGTGAAGTGGTGACTGGCTCAACATGTCTGTTCTTTTGGCTGAGGTCAGTGCAGGATCCCCCAGCTCTGGCTATTGGGTAGCACTGAACCACAAGCTCTGTTGCAGGAATGGAAAAGTCAGGCTAAAGCTTTCTCATGATCTCTCCATTCTAAATTAGAGACTAAGAAAATCTGATTCTCTGGTGATCCCTGTTTCAGCCTTAACATGGGTCTATCTGTCTGTCCTGGGAGTGCCTTGGTAAGGTATGTTGGGGTAGGATTTCCATGCACAGGGTCCTACGTATGCCCCTCATGTAGGGAGGAATGCCAGAGGATGCAGGGCAAAGTACATTTCCCATTCATGAAGGCTGCAAAGTACTCATCCCAGGAGGCGAAGGACGGCAACAGTATCATGTTGTTGTAGAAGTGGTAATAGGAGACAGCTGTGTCTTTGGGGTTCCGAACCAGCACAAGGATCTGGAGAAAGAAAACACATAATTTGGTTCTGATTTTGTGACTGACCAAAACACCATCTTCTCAACACATCACATGTCCACCTAACACCCACCAGACCATACAATGCTGGTCTAATTCCTTTTCTTGAACAAGAAATAAGAGCTTTGGCAGGTCACTTGCTGCTAATGTGAACTTCAGGGTGAAAACAAGAAGCTTTTTCGGTGGTGCTTTTGGGACATAGCTCTGAGGTAGGTCCAACCCAGAGAAACAAACACATGGACTACTGAACAGGAGATCTAGAAGCAGGCTGTGGATGCACCCTTGCTTCTCTCTGCAGCAATCCCCATTGAAGATTATCTTAGCCCTAGAGTGCAGTGGGCTTTCCACAGGTACCCTGGTCTTGGAGGCAAGTTAAAGTAAACACAGTAACTGCTTGTCCTGCTCAGTTTTCTGACACAAACCTGGAAGCATCTTTCTGAAGATCTGAAGGGGCAGTGACACCTAGCAACAAGCTCACTGACAATAACTTCTTGAGTCACCAAAGCTGCTGCTGGGAGAGGATGTTTGCTCACAGCAAACAGCACTCTGCCTCTTCAGTCTTGGAAATGTGCCTGTGCATTGGCCAGCTCAGGTGAAAGTGCAGAAAACATATCTCACACAGACAGACGAAAGTTAATTTGGGGTGGAAATGCTTTTGCAGCGTGATGCAAAGACTCACCTTAGCCTTGCTTTGGAGAACAGACGGAGGCAGGAGATGAGGTGGCAGATGGGTTATTATAATTCTTCTGGAAGGCATTTTCTTCATCCTCTTTAAAGTAAGTGGGAAGAAATGCAACAGGACAGAAGTAGATTATTCAGTGACATGTGCCTTTTCAGGAATTGTGGGTAATAAGAAAAGGTGAGACCAGAGAAGGAGGATCTTATCCCTTGGAAAACCCACAGAGATGTACTGGTAGCATAGGCTTCTAGCAGCCTCTGCCACAGAGCACGATTTCACATGAGACAGGCCTGAGGACAGGAACCCAAGAGGAATGTGCTACTGATCAAACCCATGAGGTCCAGGCTGGAGCCCTCTGTGGCACTGTCTGTGCACTGAGACCTTTGCATTGGGACAACAGGGGCAATAGTACGTGATACTTGTGCAGACCACAGTAGTTGTTAAGGCTCCAGGGTCTCTATTGCCTCTGAGATCAGCCATTGTCTTTCAGTTATTGCTACTTGTAGGAAGAGGATTGCTAATATTTTCAGTCCCGGCCAACCTCATATATCCCAGGATCTCCAAATTCTAGGCGTGGAAATATCTCTAGCTTCTTTTCAGCATTTATTCTCTCTTTCATTTCTTCTTCTGTGTATTTGGCATCTGTTGATTCCAATTCCTTCACCATTTGATCAAGCCAGTTGGTTCCTGAAAGGATAAAGACACCAGTAGCACTATATTGTACCTTAGCCTGTCAGCAGGTGGGTGTGCTGGCTTTGGCTGGGAGACAGTTAACTTTCCTCATAGTAGCTAGTTTGGGGCTGTGCTTTGGATTTGTGCTGAAAACAGTGTTTATAATACAGGGATGTTTTAGTTCCTGCTGAGCAGCACTTACACAGCATCGAGGCCTTTTCTGCTTCTCACACTGCCCCACCAGAGAATAGGCTGGGGGTGCGCAAGAAGTTGAAAGGGGGCACAGTCAGGACAGTTGACCCCAACTGACCAAAGGGATATCCCACACTGTATGAAGTCGTGGTCAGCTGGGGGAATAAGAAGGAAAGGGAGGACATTCAAAGTTATGGAATTTGTCTTCCCAAGTAATCGTTATGCATGATGGAGCACTGCTCTCCTGGAGATGGCTGAACACCTGCCTGCTGATGGGTGTAGTGAATGAATTCCTTGTTTTGCTTTGCTTGTGTGCACGGGTTTTGCTTTTCCTATGAAACTGTCTTTGTCTCTAGCCACGAGTTTTCTCACTTTTACCCTTCTGTTTCTCTCCCCCATCCTACCGGTGGGGATTGAGCAAGGAGCCATGTGGGGCTTAGTTGCTGGATGGGGTTGAACCAGGGACACGGGGCAATTATCAACTAGGGCATGCCAAAAGCTAACAGGGACAGAGCTGTCAACCACATGTTGTGGAGCACTACCCTGCTCGCTTCAGAAGTACATCCTATCCTTTAGTGGAAACAGAAGCAGACCTCTATTGCTCTTTCCAGCTCTGGCACTTTTTGGTCACCTCAGATTACTCCATGTGGAAACTCCTCAAAAGCAGTGGTGCTCCAAGCACAGGGCCAACTGAGTTGTCCCTTTGCTGTTTCTGCTCTCCTTCCACAGTGTTGTCATTGGGAACACCATGTTCCCTCCTCCTGACTAGTTTCATTTTACAGTCTGTTCATGATCAACACAGTTTGGCCTCACTCCCAGCCCCCAGGTAGGCTTCCTCAACAGAAATGGTCATCAACCAAACCACCCATCTGTCAAGCTTTGTCGCCATCTTTGCACAAGGTTCAGCTGTCTTGGCCCCTGCAACCTGGCACAACTGGTGTGTGAGGGACTGGGTATGGTAATCCAAGTCCCAGTTTTCAACTGATATCTGGGATATGTAGGTGGACCCTCACACCTTTAAACCATTTCTGCCTGTGCACAGGTGGCACACAAAGTGGATGTGATAAGGATCAACAATTCTCCTTTTTCTGCAAATGACCTGTTAAGATATTCCTCTGAAGTGAATAGGAAAAAATGAAGGAATTCAAAATTCCCATAGTGAAAGAGAGATTAAATAATCCAAGGGTCCTTGTGGCATTCAGGTCTTTTCCTCCATTTAGATAGATGAGAATCACCTCATTCTGCAATGCAGTAAATCTATGGAAACAGCTGTTCTTCTACCCTCATTAGCTGGATATATTCCCTGTATTACCTTTGCAGCAAGTAGGGAAACAAATTACTTTCCTGTATTAGCAAGAGTGTAGTCAGAAAATCAAGGGAAGTGATAATCCTGCTTTACCCAACACTGGTGAGTTCACCACTTGAATATTATATGCAATTCCTGCACTGAAGCACAAGAGATTTGGGGAATCTGGAGAGAGTCCTGATGAACATTCCTGAAATCAGTGGGAGCTGGAGCAAATGAACACATAGAAAGTCTCTGTTTGCCCAGGCTGGAGGGAAAAAACATAAGGCATGGGGCAATCTCACTGCAGTCTTCCACTACTGGAGGTTATTATGCCAACTGTTCTGAAAATTGGCCAGGAAATGACAAAAGGAACATATTTCAAATCACAACAAGGGGATGTCTGACTGCATAGAAGTAAAAAACAAACAAACAAAAACAAAACAAAAAAACAACCCCCAAAAGCACACTACAGTGGGAAAACACTGCAACATATTTCCAGTGGATTGTGAGTCTCCACCCTCAATGTTTTAAAATTCTTCTGGACAAAGCCTTGGGCAACCAAACCCAACTTTGAAGATTAGGTCTTTCCCTTGCTTTGAGCAGGAGGTTGTATTAGTTGACCTCCAGAGATGCATTACAATTTAATTTCATGACCCTATGAAGTCTGATGTCACTGTAAGATTTCTAACGTATTATTTCTATGTTAAATGATGGCACAAACTTCTGGATTGCAGCATAAATACTTGATTACTTATCAAGAAAACAACACTCACCTGTTTTAGGATAGCCTGCTAGAATCACATCGTCACTTCTGGTTTCAAAGGATTTCAGAGCCTCCAAAGTTTCTGGGCTGCTAACTGTAGCAGGGTATAAAACACCTTTGTAGGAAAACAGCATGCTTTCTGGGGGAATCTTTTCACCCTGTGCAAAAGAATTTTCCATTATTTCAATGACTCTTTCCCTATTTCTGCTCATGGTTGTACCCCTGTGGAACTCTTTTCAAACAAACAGATACAGGCTGTCTTTCCACAATGCAGAAAAACTTTAAGCAACATATTAGCAAATCAGATAGGGCATTTACTCAGGTATGAAGGTACAAGTCACTCATTAACTCTGTACTCTGTTAACTCATTTTGAAATTACGGCACTGGAGACTGACAATAGTGACACAGAGTTTTTGCTGAAGCTGATACTGGGAATAGGAGTCTGTTCTTTACCAAGCATTGCTATCGGGGCAACAACTAATAGCATTCAAAATGTTAAATTAAACTGAAGAAAGACCTATAAAGTATACTGCCTGAAATATTTTTAACCGGTGAGCAATGCAGTGCAATTTGCAAACTGGACAACCAGCATGTAGTGGATGTATGGGTATTGGATCTCAACCTAGTTTGCTATTGACTCCACTAATGGATACACATCCAAGGGTGCAACATCCCTCCAGCTGGTGGCTCTATCCTGCAGTCAGTCACTAATGTCATCACTTCAGGCAATACCTCCAGAGCTAAGGACAAGTACCACCCAAGCCATACTTCTCATGATTAAATACTCACATTTGAGACTTTTACTTCACCAAATCCTACAGGAGTGAAACACTAATACTTGTGAAACTCTAATACTTATGTTCTGCATTAACATGAATCAAATTCTACCTGTATGACTTCAGGTCTATTTATCTCTACATATGTCCATAATATAATCTTTAGGTGAATTTGTTCTTGATGGGGGCAGTTATTGGTACTTTGGCTGATGCCTTTTCAGAAGATAAGGAGTACTGAGATGGAGAAACAGGTATCTCCACAGGTCATCCCAACACAAACATGTAATACAGGAAGGCTGAATTACCCTGCGGAGGGGATTTTCACTCTTTCTTTTGCGCCCTTGAATATAGTATAGGTCTTGTTCACTACCTCTATATCAAACGCACAGAGAGCTCCACAATGCTGTGCATCACATCCTTGTCTGTCTCTTCATAAATGGACATTAGACACTTATTAAACCGATACACAAGCTTAATTAAGCATGAGGACATGTCAAATCAAAAACACAACTGTAAGACCTGGAAGATTTCTTAGTTACCTACAAAGAATCAGTTAAAATTATTTTTCTGGTCTCCCAAAATGCAGAACCATAAAAATAGTCCATTTTATTGGAAATGTTTTCTCTATCAGTGCTATTTTACTTATAAAAACTGGAAACACTGTTCATATATTATCCCTTCTGCCATCTTTGTTATTGTTTTCAGTTTTCTGTCCATGTGTTTACTTTGAGTCGCAAAGAAAACTCTCCTCTCATTTGCCAATACTAATGAAGACAATAAGAAATTAGCATTTTCCCTCCTGCCTCCAGAGCCAGCTGCCTGAATCCTGAGGGAGCCAGGTCACTATAACACCTCAATATGAAATCTAACAACTGTCACCTGAGCCACCGGGGACACGGGTGCCTCCAGGTCCTTTAACCCTTGGACCCTGATCTCTGCTCATGAGCAGAGCCCTCAATGCTGTCACAGCTGCCTGGCAGGCTGATCAGGAGCTGCAGAGGTGAGGGCTCAGAGCAGCCCTGTCTGTCTGGAGAGGCTCAGGGGAACCGGGTGTCCTGAGGGTGTCAGGAGCCCCAGTCCCAGCACTGTCTGCCCAACAGCCCAGTGCCTTAGGGTAAGCAGGTGACCCCGCAGGGAGGCTGTAAGACTGTGGTACAGCTCACATGGAGCCCAGGGAAAACTCTGAGTTGTTCAGTTCCTCTACATGGAAATCAGCCTTGGATGGAAATGCTGTTATCAGGAGCATTTGCAATGCAACACAAAGACAAGATTCACCTGAACCTTGCTTTGGAAAATGGATTAAGGAAAGGACATGAGGTGGGAGATGGGTTAGAATAATTTTTCTCATTTCTTCATCCTCTTTAAAGCAAGTAGACAGAAATACATGTAACCATCCTCTTCAGTGGAAATATGTAATTTCAGGAATTGTAGGTAACAAAAAAGACCAGACCAGAAAGAAAGATACAGGGGGGTTTTTTTGACAATTGGTAAGGATCTAGCAGTAACCACTGCTGTTGTATCAGTCAACTATATCTTAGCTTGAAAAGAGATTCCCAAGGTTTTCAGAATTGATTCTCACACTCAGTGCCTTCATCTCTTCTTAATTTTTACTCACTCAAATTGTTACTCATTCATCAAGTCTCCTTGCCCACATTCATTTTCTGATGTGGCAGTTTGCCTTTTCGGTCCTCCCCTCTCCCACCTCCTTACCCCACAAATTCAAGGACCCACAGAGTGTTTCTTATGGACCAAAAGCACGTGAGGTGTTACTGCTCTGAAGAGCTCGGTCCTTCAGGGTGAGACTGTAAGGGCAGACCATAGCCCTGGGATGATACAGGAGAGTGTTAACTTCAGAAACAGGTCATGATCTGGTTTTCCATCAGCTCAGCAAGGCCATGTCTACTGTTTACTTTAGTTTAGGTGTTCTCCAACTAGTTTTAATCTGATCAGTTCAATAGAGTAGTGATCAGGTAGTATTATTATCTCAGAAATTACCATAGAGCTTGTGTTTCCCTTGTGAGCAGTGTGGCGCTCAGTCTTTGCAGAGATTATTCCCAGACTCAATAACAACTACCTACATAATAACTCATCCAAAAATGCTGCAAGGGTAAAATTTTTTGATCATCAATGATTTCTCCTTCTTAAATAAAGTAAATGTGCTACTCACATTTACTTCTCAAAGCCCAGTATGCCTGGAAAGCCTCACTGGAAGCAGATTCTCTTGTGCATTATCAGTGCCTGAAAACCCCAAAGCTGCCATGAAATTGCAATAGGATTCAGCCAGTGAGAATGCAGAACGTAACTCTAAAATCTGGTGTGGATCTAATTGGGGAAAAATATCACATAAGAAAGTCAGACTTGGTAAAGTCTTGCCTGCTTCATAAACTGGAGTGTTTGGTGACAATTTAATTAATGCAAGAAGAATTAATACAGACAAGGGATCAGTAAGGACATGGAAAGCTGGTCTGCCATATTCCAAGATGCCTACAAGTATAGATTAGAAGGAACTTAATGTGACTTTCTACTCCTTCCTCTGTACTGCTAAAATATCAATTATGCCTGTCTTCTCCCTCCCAGATGCTTCCTTAAATTTCTCAGCAACCTCCCTAAGCAGCATTCTCTAGTTTAGACTGACATGAAACCACAGTCTGTAACATTTATTGTCTGTGTCTGATTTGCGATTCTCCTGTTACTGTAGACCAGAATAAGATTCGACTTTTTTTTTTCCTAGCGCTTTCACTATGTTAGCCCTTGCTGAGTGTGATTCCTCAGGTCTTTTCATGCCAGTAGCTGCTTCACTGGTTTACCCCCATTTAGTACTTGTTCCTTTGGTTTCTCTTTTCTAAATGTAGCATTTTACACTTACCTTTACTGAACTTCATGTTTGCCAACCTTCTTCTCAATTTGATGTTTTGAATTGTTTCCTCATTTTCCCCAGTACTTTCATCCCTCTGTTCTGATCCCCAGACTTAAAAGTGGGGATATAAGATACAGATATTAGTCTGTCACCAGTGTTAAGGACAATGTTGAATATGACCAGGACTCACCACTAAATTATATTGCTTTAATTGTCATCCAGTATATGCAGTTTGACCACAAGCACCCTATTGCAACTGACTTCATAACAGACATGTAAACAAGTGGATATTCCATCAAATATCGCTGCTGATGACCCTGCTCTGGATGCCTTTTGTCACTGTTGTATGAATTTCTAGGAACACAAATCTACTTCCAGCACTTTAATTTTATTTATACAATCACATTTGTAAGTTGTCATCTCCACATATGAAGCCATAAATTTGTTGATCTAGACTGTGCCTCTTTTGTCATATAACTTCAGAACCTCTCGGATGCTGTCATCTATTGTATCTTCTGTCTATGCCTTATTCAAGAAGTCATCTTTTAAAGAAGGAACATGAACGACTTTGACGTGGTTTATCCTTATCACCTTATTATCCTCATAACGTTTCATGGTTGGCTGGTTGCTTGGTCATTTTTGTTAGCAAATTTCCAGGAATCAAGTTAAGGTGACTGCTCTATTTTGATTCTTCTTTCTCACATTTTTAAATACAACTATTATGTATGTCCTCCTCTGAGCATCTGGTATGTTTCTGAGCTCTTGCAGATAATTTCTATTTGTTCAAAGATGGCTTGTGTCAGGACTTTCAGACGTTTTGCTTTTGAATCCATTCATTTTTTTAAATTTTTAAAGTGTCATGTCTAGCATTCCTATTTCTTTGCAAAACTCTGCATTTCTAAATGTCCAGGCAGAATTAACCAGCTTTAGAAGAAGGTTGGACCAGATGATTTTTCAAAATCCCTTTCAGCCTGGGCTGTTCCATGATCCTATAAAAGCAGTGCCTCTGAGTGGATCTTGCCTGTTACCACCAGCCTGTAATCTGAAATCCATCTTGAAATTCTGCATTCAGAGAGATTAAAAACCCTAACAATGCTGGTCCCCATTCCCCTTCATTCTCCCCCCTGTAGCTTTGATCCAGTTTGTGCATAAGTCATGGGAAGATATCCTTTGTCATTATTTATGGTTGTGTCAGATCCATATTTTTGTTAGTGATCTCTTCTGTGAAGATTGCCTGATTTGAAACATTTTTGCAAAAAAAATAAAAATTCTACATACTAAAGAATTTTAAGTCCAGAAAGACTGAATTTGGCTAGAAAGAAAAAAAAGGCATTTCCTTCCAAGTGTCAGCTACTGAAACAGAGCTGTTAAGTTTATTTGAATATGGTTAGTTGCCATCTTATTCAGCAAATGACTGTAGCCAAAGCAAGCCAACGAGCTCACCTTTAAAACTAAAGCCCTCTATTCATCATTGTCACTGTGAAGGCCACTGCAATGTGATTATTACAGTAATTCTAAGATACTTGGATCATTTGATCTAGTTTTCTAGTATAGAGCATTCAGATGACCCAAGAATGCATTGGAAAGTTCTTGCTGTAACCACATTTCATTACTCTTCAGGCTTTACAGTACACTTCATACTTTAACTTCGCTCCCAGTTTAGTTCCTCCTACATGTTCTTCAAATGCTTTGTCCATTTTCTCATTCTGATCTTCACTGAAAAGATTCTTCCAGTCACTTACACCACCTTCAAAGAAGCAAAGAAACCCTTGAAAAACTTGACATCTTATTAATTTTTTATTCTATAGATCTGTCATTCTTGTTCCATTGTATACCAAATGAAGTTGGTCCATTTTGCAAGATAAAAAATTTTTGCACCAACATAATTTCATAAAGTCAGGGGAGCAACAGCTCTGTGAAACTGCTATAATGCAAAAGAACGTGCTGCCCTTCAGGTGACTGTGTCAAAAAAATCAGCCTAAAGTCCTGTTTCCCTGAAGCTCTTTACTCCAGTCAGTTATGACTGACAAGGTGGAAGACCATGAAGGCTTGATTAAGAACCATCTGTCAGGAGACAGAGCTGGGTTTCTGCCCCCTTGGCAGCTTGAGTTTTTATGCAGTGACTTCTGTGTAAAATGCAGAAATAGATTCTGACAGTCAGGTTGGCCCTCTCACGTCTGTGTCCACTACACTGCAAAAGTAGTTCCCGTTTTTTTCCCCCTTCTCCATGTACCTGACTCTTGCAAGCTTGACTTACTTCTAACCTGAGTGTGAACAAGGGGCTGGCTGTGAGCTTTTCAGGAGATCCTATACTCTCCTAAAAAGTGTGATAGTGTCACTCAGGCTGAGTTTGGCCCAGTTTTGTCTGCTCAGGTAGGCCTCTAGTGGCTGAAAAATCAGTGGTCTTGGCACAGGAGTTCAGATAGACGACAACTCCTCCTTCCTGCCAGTCATCTGTGTGCCACTAAAATTTGCTGTGCACGATTGCTTCTTCTCTGCTGGCTGCAGCCTGCTGCCAGAGTCTTGCTGGGTCTCTTCCTCAGCAGCACTCCTTGACTACTCTTCTCAAGCGTAACAGTGATAACATGCTTGATACTAATCTGTAATGCTAATCTGTGATGCTAAGTGCAAAAAGAAGCAAAGGTTGAGTGGCCCAGGTTCTTGAAAGTGTGACATTTCCACCTCTGGACCTCTTGGAACTTCCTACCTTTGCGGAAGAGAACATCGCCAAATGCCCCATGGGTCTTCTGTGAGTTCTTCTTCATTGACTGGAAGCTGCTCCTCTCTACCACGCTCTGCAGCTCTTTCTCAGTCAGGGATATCCCAAAGAAAGCAGCTATGTTCTTCACACCCACAACAGGATTCTGAAAAGAGGAATGCAGCATACCATATGACATTTGAACAAATTACACTGCTTTCCGAGCTGTCTGCACTTCCCTACATCTCTCAGCTGGCTGCATATATAGAATATTCATAGTGTTCAATAGGACTGGAGTGGTACATAGTATTTCATAGTGTATATAGTGGTACATAATTATTTCAGAGGAGATAGGAGCTGTCTTCCTATAGATCACAAAATATTGTACAAGATTTAGAGTCAAGCAAAATCTACATTGTTGAACATATAAAAGTTTCCCCCAGAAATTACTGGGTATTTTGATTTACAGTGATTTTGATTTAGCAGTGACATCACAGCTAAAGAGAAAACAAGAGTGATTTTCAAAAACAAAATTTTAAAAAGGCTTTTAAGTTTGAATTTCACCTTTTCCTTAAAACAAGAAATTTTCTCATAAAGTATCACACAGTTTGAATACACTACATGAGTATAATGGTTAACTGGTTTAGGAACAAATGCTCTTTGAAGTATAAAATTTTTGTAACTATTGGTAACCTCACCTCTTTTAGCTCTTCATAAGTTATTGTCATAACATTTTCATCATTAGCATATTTGTTCCATTTGGAAAGGTATTCAAAGTAGGACCCCCAAGGCACTAAATAAAACAAAAGAATACTGAGATGAAAAATAAATGAAGATTAGACAAGATCCTGATGAAATAAACAAATTTTTACTCCTTAAGTTGATCCCTCAGCCATGGGCATTATTAATCATATCTATGGCAGAGTTTACAACCTTCTGTGGGAATTACGGGGTTTTGCTCCAGGCTGTTCTAACATGTCTCAGGCATATGATACAATTTGTAAGTTGGTACGGTAAAACTTGTTAGTATTTCAAGACAGATGTGAGTTCACCAAAGAGCTATCAGTACTCAAACCATCTTGCAGACTCCCTTAATCCAGTTTAAAACCTTTTGCTGGCTGTGTGATATGCAAAACTGAATAATTTATGCAATTTTAAACTAGTAGGATTACTTTCTTTCTTTTTTTAATGCACTAGACTTAGTCCAAATCATTCCTCTTGTCCAATTTGGCATGTAGGTGTTCAGAAATCTACATGGTCACAAGACGATGGACACTGAAGAGGAGGGATGAAGGGGATTCAAGATCGCAATAAGGAGAAACTGCTTCTTTCAGAGAAAATATCAGTTTGTGCAAGTTAAAACAGTTTGGGGAAGTGCAGTTTTGATAAGGATTTATCCTCAGGCAGTAAGACAGGTACTGTAAACTTTACTTAAAATTTCTAATTTTCTGTCTTTAATCTCTGCTTTTGTACTGTAAACCAAAAAATCCTAGTGAAGCTGATTTACAAAGAGCAAGGTTTTTAGAACAGGTCAAAGCATTGAATAATTGACACAGACAAAAGAATAAACTGTACTTTTCTTTGTCATGAAAGCCATGAAGAAATCATCCCAGGTCTCATAGGAGGGAAGAGGAGACATGCTATTGGTGAAATGGTAAAAAGATGTAGCTACATCTTTTGGATTGCGAAGCAGCAGCAATATCTAGAAAAAAATAAAATATTTTATTTGTAGAGAAAGACATAACAGACTAGAGTATGAAGAAAACAATAATCTACTTTATTATTGCAGTTCAGGGAATTTCTAATATCTTGTATACTACTTGCAGAAGTATCAATTTCATTGTAAATTTAGAAGATGAAGGATTTCACTTTGCTTCAATATCTTGTGAAGATGAGTGCCTATAATTATTAAAATATCTTTAACAGATTAATCAAATTATTTATGCAGAATCTAAGTATGTTTTGTTCGATACAAGCATCCTTCATTATTTAGGTAGTGGGAAAAAAATAACAAAAATACAAATTGTCTCTGAAACTTGACACATTGAAGCCCTCACTTGGGACAACACCATAAAATGCCTTCCATAGGAAATTGTGTCAAAATACATTTTACTGCTGGAGGATTTTTGTGTTTCCCCCCACATCTTGCTTGTGGAGACTGACACAAAGGTGTCAATAGGGATGAACTCAGATTAAGTGAGATGAATGGCACTACTTAAACAGGCATGTAGAAATGACCAGGCTAAACACTTAAGTATAAGACTGATTCTGAAAATTGGCAAAAAAGTACTAAATTAGTTTTTAAAAAAATCTGTAGGAGTGTTTCCTTTCAAGACATTAAAATCAGCACTCACCTTGGCTTTATTTTTGAAGATAGACCTGGGAAGATTTTCAGGAAGGAGATGAGTAAATATAAGTCTTCGAGAAGGTGATTTGTTCATTCGCTTTAAGAATTGGAAGGAGGAATGGACAGTTTAGTTAGTTTTCATCAGCCTATGATAAAATATTGCCTTGCTAAACTTATCAACAGGTATTGGCTGATAGAAGCACTTACTCTTTGTGAGTGTTATCCTGGGATCTTAGTGGACTGCTCTGAGTAGCTCTAATCTTCAAAAGTCCCTGAGAATGAGCATTTGGAATGAGATTACCCATTGCTAATTCACTTGAGTGATAATGAATTTAACATGTTCTGTTAGACAAGGGATCAAATCTAACGGTATGATGCAGATTCTAACTGGGGGTATGTGAAAGCTGAAGGATCTCAAGGAGAGAGAAGGGGGGAGGAAGAAGAGCTAGCAGAAGAGACAAAAGCTATTCTTTCAGTATTTGACATTTCATGAAAGTCTTCTTAAATACAAAACATGGTACGTCGACTTTCTGCAGTTCTTGCCTATCTAATGAGTATGTGCTCCTCTCATGCCCCCTGAAGTGTCCCTTTATCCCTCAGTATTTGGCAATGTAGATGAGATTCATCCTGAACAGATGCCACATACAGAGAAGTGGGAGAGTTCTTAGCAAGCAGTGGAGTATTTCACACACCATATATTCAGTATTTGAAGCGCAAAATTTTGACAACTTTCATATGTATTCTGTGCCCACCTCATATTTCCCAGTGTCTCCAATTTCAAGGTAGGGGAATTCTTCTAGTTCTTCATCATTCACGCTGCTTTCTTTATTCTGTGTTTTCTTTTCAAATATGACTAACAGATCACTTAAGATTTGACCTAGCCAGTTTGTGCCTGAAAGGGGAAAAATACAGAATTGTTTGCTTCACCTTTGGAATAAGCAGAATGGATTTGCCAGAAAAGCCGAGGTAGGTAGTACTACCAAGCGAGTTGCTTGGTCTCCTTTCACATGATACAATCACAGCCAACTGTCTGGACAATCATATCTCAGGGTTCTACCTTTACTCTTTATAGGGATACCTTTGTCCAACTTGAATGGCTCAGTGTATCATAAATTAACTTGTACATTGCAAATTAACTAATAAAGGAGAAGAACCACTAAGATTCAAATAGGAAAACATGCATTAATATAACGAACTTTTATAGTGACAAATGTAAGAGGGATTGGGGTGGTAAACCTGTACCTCAAAAACTAGTATATTATATATGTTCTCTGGCATCCTGCACAGGATTATCTTGGGAGGAAAGATGGGACACAGAACTTGAGCACAGGAGCAGAAATAGATTTGAAAATTGTGCTGTATGTGCTCATTTTTTTTACCATAGGCAAAAAGTCTCTAAAGTGTCATTTCCTATACACATTTATTATATTTTTATTCATAACATAAAAAAGAGTCTGTAGACAATTTCCATATTTAGTTTACTATATCCTGGCTTCTG
>KZ505670.1:353124-378202 GCA_002844005.1 Limosa lapponica baueri | reverse complement strand
TATATGTAGTATATATTATATTAGTGTATATTACTATAAAATTTGTATATTATTGTATATTAATATATACAATATATGTTTATATTATATTATGTTATATTGTGTTATATTAATACTCTATTCTATATATATATACTTAGTACAAACCTACTTATTTGCCATTAAATAACTTTATTTATGAAGAAGGAAAACTATATTCACCAGATTTAGGGTATCCTGCCAAAATCATATCATCACTTCTGGCTTCAAGGGACTCCATGGCTCTGAATACTTCAGGACTGCAAAAAGTAACAGGGTAGAGAATCCCCTTGTAGGAAAAAAGCAGTTCGTCACGATCCATTGTGTTAGCAGCAACCATTGCCTTTTCTATGATGTCAGTAAATTTTTTCCTGGGCTTCTCCATTCTTCTCTCTCTCTCACACACAGGCTCCGTCGCGGTGTGAAATGATATGCAGAAAAAGAGAGCCACAGATTACCTTTTAACAGAGGATTGGGTTGTGGGGGTTTTTTGACTCTGTGAGCAATAATTTACTACTTTTCCCGAAACTGTAAAGAAATATGCAACTCCAGTCAAAGACCTTAGGTCATTTGAACCTTTTGAAATCAACAGAAGTTGAACAAAACAAACAAGAAAAAAAAAAAGAAAATGCAATTGCATTCTAGGTTAAAGAGCTTAAGTCCAAAGTATCATGCCAAAAATGTGTAAGGAATTACAGCACAGAGTTTATAAACAAAATATATAAAAATAGAAAGACGTGAATTGCAGGCTGGGGTTTAAGCAGCACTATCACATTCCTCACGGCAGTTCTACTCTTTCCAGTACTTACTCTGCTGGGATTTTTTTTCTTGTCATATCGCTCATCGTTCTCACCGAAATGTGATTAAACATGTTAGGACTGCAAGAGAAAATGTTCACTGCGCTAGCAACTGAGCTGTGGACTATCCCATGATGGTGGCCAACTGCTCCCTCCAACTGCTGCCCAGGAGGGCACACGGACACACAGGCTCTTCGGCCATTGTTCAAACTACAGCACAGAATTCTGGTTTTCTGGTGCTTACCTAGAAATTACTCATTTATATGTGTTTTTTCCTTAATGAGCTCAATCATTGTTTATCAACTGATCAGTCATTACTGAGTTGGTTGTAATATAGCTTCAGCTACAATGATTAGCTTTTATAATGCACTTCAGGTAATGCGCTTCTGACTCCACTGACCTCGGTAGAAAAACTGCAGTTAGGCCCAGGTTTAATATTCGTGTCTGGCAAGAGGATGGGTCACAAGGAACAAGAAAATAATTCCCCCAAAAATTCATGCCAAGCATCTAGATACCATTCTTTCCTATCTCCATTGTTTGAATGCCGCCTGTTGGGCACTTGGAGCAGGAGGACCAGTGACCCGTATGCTTTCGGCATTTGCTCGCCCTGAGGGATTCACTCCTGGTCCCTGAGGCATGCTGCAGGGCTCGCAGAATGACTTAGCCCTACATTTTGACATCAATTTCGTTCAGTCCATGGATATCCTTTGCTTTTCCCTTCATCTTCTCTTTTCTGTAAAACAATGTCGCTATAGAAAGACTACCTATGTGCAGGCATCATCTGAACCAACTGCACACACTATGACTCCTCCTCGATCCATTTGTTGAATGAGATCTGGTACCAAAGTGCAGCCAGTGCCAACTAACATTAGCTAAGAATTGCTATACCATCAAATGGCATCTTTGCTGATTCTTGAAGTGTAATCAGCCATCCTAGCAAAATAAAAAAAGCGGCTTGCCTTGATTGTTTTCCTTTATCTTCCCTTGGCATTAAATTGCCATGGACAGAAACTTAGAAAATGTCTTTAACTGGTATTTTGACCTGCTGGTAATACAAAACTTTGGGAGAGTATGCGCTCCCTAAGGAAGCAAAAAGGGGGGAAATGGTATGTAAATTATTAAAGTATCTCATGCAATAGCATAGTGTTGGAATAGGATTTCCATGATGGAAAGGCAGGTCATCGCACTCCCACACTTCACTCATCACAGAATAATCCAAAGAAACTTTGATAGAGAAAATCCAGAGTATTTCCAGTGTATTTTTGCCAGAGAGGGTAGTCACGCCAATTATTCCTTGGAGGCAAATTTTATCCTTAGGAACAAAAAAAAAACAGTATTAGTGGAGAAAAACCAATTAGAAGACATAAGTCATGAGGAGGGATTTTGACGGGAGTTAAATTTCTTGGTAAAATAAAAAAAAAAAAGCAGGATCAAGATTTACTAATGTGAACCTTTGATACAGCCATCTGCCACAACACCTGAGACGGGAGACAGGAGGAGTATATCTTGCACCGTACGTGTCACACAAGAAGACCCTCTGATCCTGCCAAATACTGAACCTGGAGGCTGATGGAAAACATCAGTTGACTTAAAGTTTCTAAGAAGCAGCTTCAAAAACATGGAGATTAAAAACAGATTAAAAGATTTGGTATTCGCCAGATTAACAGTATTTGTTGTTCAAGCCACCACAGTGCCTCTAAAGGTTTCTGACTTCCCATTATCAGACCTGGTCTTTCCTGACTGTGGAGCTTTGCAGAAAGAGGATGGTGACCTTTTCTGTGACAGCTACAGGACACTGACAGCTGACAGTTGCTTAGTGGACTGATCTACTTATGCTGATCCATTTCCTGATAAATAAAACAACAAAACAATACCCTCAAAGCTTGTACTCTCAGATGGTAAATAAGAAGAGGTGGGTTTCTATAACTATTTCTGTGATCTGCATTAATCTCAGTAAAACTTTGGAGAAGGCTGCCATAAATTAGTCCTCCAAAATGACCTAATAAGATTTAAGGTGGATCCATTAAGATTGATCCATTCATGAAGGTACCACAAATGCCCCTGATCATCTGCCAAAAAAAACTTGGGGAGGGAAGGACATTCCCTGGGATCCTATGAATGAGTTCATGAAAAGTAGGGGTTAAAGCAGAATTGGCTGTACGATGGAAATGCCATATGTGGTATTTTCCCCTTTGAATAATGTAGCATGTGCCTGATCCAAGAGGAGTTAAAGCCTCCAAACAGAGACCGGAAAGGTAGATAGGATGTCTTAGGTTATGTGATAAAAGCTTGTCTGTACACCCACAAAGGAGCACAGAGAAACAATGGAGCAGGAGCACCTTTTGAAGACTGGCAGAGGTTGCTACCTGGGGATACAGGCACACCAAGAAACACAGGGGAAGAGCCTTTCATGATCGCACAGGACTTATTATGTCAGGAGTACATGACAGGCATGAGACAACTGCCACAAAAAAAAAATATTATTTACCAGCCTGCATGACACAATTATTATTTACTTAAAAATACAGGAAATACTGTGTCAAAGATGAAAAATAATTAACCCTCAGTACATAATCCGGCCTCATTTTCTTGACTACTCTAAAAAACTGTTTGAGCTGGAGTGTCACCTGTTGTAAAATTTTCTGGGAATCTCCTTCAGCTTTTGTTTTCCTCCTGAATTGCAGTGTCTTCTTCATGATGGTCATCTTCCCTGACCAGGAAAAAGCTGGCCACAACCTCAGATTAGACCACTATCCCTAGTCTACAGAATTATATCCAGCTCTGTCTTTCTACTCCCCAAAATTTCCCACAAGTCTCATCTAAACTTTCCTCTCATTTTTTTGTTCAGCCTCAGCTTTGCTGTCTCTGGAGTTTCCACTCTCTTAAACCTCTCTCTGGAATAAGGTAGGAAATAAGCAATTTTCCACACCTTTCATCATCTCTATTAATGTATTGGCTAGCTCCCAAAGTACAGATGCAAAGGTTAACTGCCTTCTCCCTCCTGTTAATACTCCACTAGGTAATAAGAAAGAACTTGCCAGTAAATACAGATAATTTCATGACACACAATGCTGGAGAAATCATATTCTTATACTAATCTAAAGATGTCAGCTGTATGTTAACAGACCACTCAAATCATCACCAAAAGAGACTTATTTCTTTGCTTGTTTGTTTTATCTGATTTTTCCCAACAGTATTGGTGAAATTAATTTTAAAAGTTGGAAGTTTCTGACTAGAACTTTGTTACCAAAAAAATGTGCAGATGGAGGAGTCTGGTCAGTGACCTCAAGAAGTCACCTGTTGCCTCATTGTGTATCTATACAACCTGACATTGAAAGAGGAAGGGGAAGAAACATGAAGGAGGGAGCAAAGAAGAATGTCAGAAAACACTCACTGATGTTATGGAGGAACTTTCTGATTCTTGCTAATGCACTAAATGTCCTATTTCCTGCAAACCTGTCATTAGTCCCATTATGGTCTATGTCCTTGAAATAGTCAAAGCCCTGGAGCTGGTACTACAGAAGAAATTATGCCACACAAACAAATGAGGCCAAATAGAAAATGCAAATGTAAACTATGCTAAATAAAGCTGATTAAAGAGGTGTCTTAAAACAGGTTATCCAGACGCATTAAAAAATTAGTCCTTTTACATTCTTTGCAAAAAAAATAATTCTAATTTTCAGTTTATGAATTTGAATGTAAAAATTAGGATTATTAAAGCAAATACAACTTGTTCAGTAGAGTACATGAGAAATCAGTGGATGCATTCCTATAGGGCCTGGAAGTGTGCAGCTTGGGCCTTAAGCATAAAGTCAAAACTGTATTTTCACAGAGAGAAGATAACTTAATTTCTTGTCTGAAAATCATATTTCATCTGTTTTTTCACTTAAGGACATTTAGTTTTATTCAAATATTGTAGTATTAGGACTGGAAATTCATGCAAAAAGAACTACAGAGTGTTTTTCTCTGATTTTTTTCAAAACATGTTTCTTCATGGATTTTGTCAAGTTCCAGTCATGACACTGTAAATTAATCCTTTAGAAAGTTTACAGAATCGTCAGGTTAGCCTGTGGGCTAATTCTAATGCTTACTAGCTGGCTTACCAGGCCAAAGTGGGCACCACCAATAACAACCTATTTACTCTTGGCCCATGATCTACCACTTTCTGTCACCTCCTGCTGCCCTCTGAAGGACTAAGTGAGCTGACTGAGCTCCACGTGGTGTGTTGTGGAGGAGGACAAGGGATGTAGTGTGTACTGCTGGAACCTAAGTTGGGACACAGGAGGAGGACATAGAGCTTTGTACCCATACACTTCTACTCTCATAGGATATGGAGGTGAGGGTACAGGAGAGATGAGCTGATGTAAGGCAACAGAGAGGGAAACAATAATTTGAACACCTCTTGCCTAGAAATACCCCATTCACAACTATCTATGGGCAGTTTAGCCAGACTGAAGATTAATGGTACCTAGCGCAGGAACAAGAGTTAAAAGCTCAAACACCACTGTGTGATAAGTGCTTTTCTGCTGCTTCCAGGGTAAACTTAGCAGCATAGATCTTTTTTCATAGCGTCAGCTCTAACAAACCCTGAGAAAGATGAGATGGCTCCATGCAGAGCTTCTCTGGCTGTTTGTGCTCCATTTCCTAGTGCTCAGGGTGCAGTGCTGGACCCAGGCTGGCTCCAGCATTTGTGCTACACTGAGCCTTAGCAAACAATTTTTTCTAGAAGCAGCACATGGAGACCTCAGTGCAGAGACACCTAACCACTTACTCAGGGACCAAGCTGTGCCAAACAGACAATTCAAGCCCTGCAAGACACAAAAGAAAGGAGCAGCAGAGACAACGTGTGATGAACTGACTGCAATCCCCACTCCCTCTCCCCCTGTGCCGCCTGGGAGGAGGAGGTAGAGAACCCAGGAGTGAAGTTAAGCCCAGGAAGAAGGGAGAGGGGGGGGATAAGTGTTTTAAGATTTATTTTTTATTTTCACATTATCCTACTCTGATTTGATTGGTAAATAATTAATTTCCCCAAGTCAAGTCTGGTTTGCCCATGATGTAACTGGTGAATGATCTCTACCTGTCCTTATGTCAACCCATGACCCTTTCGTTATATTTTCTCTCCCTTGTCCAGTTGAGGAGGGGAGTAATAGACTGGCTTTGGTGGGCACCTGGCATCGAGCCAGGGTCAATGCACCACAAACTGTCAGCAGTAGCACAGCTTATCAGACTTACTAATCTGTCCATGAAATATATTTCCACATGTGGCTCAGAAAAGGCAAAACTTCTGTCTTTTTATTTTCAGACGAGTAATTTATCTTATTTAAGTCTTTTTCTGCCAATAGTTATGGCTTTTCTAAATCATAGCAACCCCACAGTTGTTGCCTTTGAAGAATGAAAACAGATAGTTAATGACAAAACTCCTGAATACCCGAAGATTTTACCATCCTGATTTAAAGTATTCTTAAACTGATGGTATTTTCCTTGATGTACCAGGAATACCATTCAGGAACTCCTTCTGAAGCTCAGTCCTCCAGGCCTTAGTCTTCCCCATTACCTCCAGCCAGAGATGGAGGAGTCCTTCATGATAGTAAAATAGGGTAGACACCCGGGACTGGTCCAGTTTCAAATCTATCTCACCATATTGCTTGAAACCTATGTTTCCCATTTTTAACAGCAATTTTTATAACAGCTGTAACTGCAGACTTTACCAGAATTGCCAGGATTTAAAAGTCAGTGCAACAAGACAACAAAAAGGCTCCTGCTAGTGTAGAGTGCCAAGTTAGTAGATTATTTTTCACTCCTGATTAGTTCCAGTGCTGTTCCCACACTTAGTCTCTGTCTTGTGCTCAGCAGCAGAAGCTGTTCAGTAACTGGGATCCTTGAATTACTACAGAAAGGAGTGAGGCCACCAACCAGAGGCCACCAAGACTAGCTTTGCTGGATCACCCTTTTCCTCATAAATTGATGATATTCTTAAGTTTTAAGGTTGTAAATGTATTTTACTTGAAGGAGAGCTAGAATAAGAATGATTACTGAATCATACAAAGAAGTTCAGATTGAATAGCACAACTCTTTAGTGAAGGCCTTATTATACACAAACTAAATCATATTGTGGGAAACTATCATTTCACTCATTAGGTTTTAACCCCTACACTTACCTTTCTTCCCAGCTGAGTTCCTACTAACTTTTCGTAGCTGCTGACTTGGAAAAGAGTAGAGTGATCTCCAGTTAAGGTGACACATACTGAGTAAAAGCAAGCTGTGGAAGAAAAGTGGTAGAAATGCAAAAAATATCCTTTTTCTCAAACCTGAGTGCTATCAGGTTGGAGAATTGCAGGGTGAGGGAGAAATGGAAAACATTGCTTTGAAGAGACGAATAAAGATCTCCTCTGAGGAAAACCTAGTGACAATAACTTTTTATATATTAAAACATTCTTATATTAACAAGTATTCACATTTTTATGAGTATTGACTCTTTAACTAGCTGATTCGTGAACTGTATTTACTCCAACGAAATGTTAATGCAACACCTGCAAAGAGCAGGTAGCAAAAGCAGTCATCTGCTATGTGGGGAATTGACTATTGCCGAAGAAAACTTGCATAAATGCCTTGCAGATTTCTTGGAAGAATTCTGTCCTAGTCTGGAGGCTTAAAAGATATTAAAAATCGTCTTTTTTTTTTTTCTTTTGCTAAGTCCAGCATTTGCACTCTCCATGTCTGAACTATAGCATTTTCTTCCCTCACTGCTTGGGAATCAGCAAGAGAAAAACATTCCTGGGAAAACAGGCAAGACAGAGTTCCTACTCTTCATGGCACAAGTAGCTGTTACAAGCCTTGCTGTGCTCAGGCAAGATGTGCTTGTAGAAGAGTAGCTGAAGTTTAGCTGAGAAGTTTCTTCTGTGCTTCTATGAAAGTCCCAGAGGTTAACACCCTGGGGAGACCTCACCAGACTTCCACAGTCAGAGCAAAGACACATCCCTCCCACAGAAACTATTTACCTACATAGCGTAGTGAGATGTCTTGAACTCCCAGGAGCCCCCAAGGGAAAGTCTCAAAGTTTCGGACCAGTGCTTCACTTTTCACCTCAGAGCAGACCTCAGCGGAGAGAAAAAGTAGACAAGACTCAAGTCCGGGGCAGGAAATCCATCACTTTTCCACATTCATGCTGGTCAGGTAAATAACTGTGTCCAGTCTATTCCTTACAGCAGTGGATTAAGGCATAAAGCAACCGCTAGTGATTACAAATATTCCCAACATTTTCAAAAAAGCTGTTACCTGTCAGTAACTAAATGACACCCCTCAGTGATGTAACCAGCAAAATTATGGCGAGGGGTGCAGGATTCTCTGACCAGGGCCAGACCTCACGGCAAGGCAGGTCTGAGATGTTAGAAATTCATGAAACAAAGTCAAAGCAGCTATAAACTGTAGCTTTATTGTATTGTGACTAAACCAATAACAAAAGCAATGTCTAGGAATGACAAACACAAACATGATCTGGTTTGTTTATGACAAATGTTTTCATTAGGCTAAAAAAAGAAATCAGGATGCTGAAGGTGGTATGTTATGTGTTAATAAGATTCAGATTTTTGCTGATGCATACTTGCAAAATAGTACAAGACCTGGCAGTGAATTTACAGAGCAAACTTTACTAGTAGATATGCATCAAAATTACCCAAAGCTATGGAGATAGAGGCTGATATTCTGCCTATAAAAAGATAACTATACCTTAAACACATTGAGCTACTGATGTGTTACGAGTTTCTTTCTTATCAGTGTTTAATGCAGACGTAATTCAATTTCCAATTAAGTCAATGAAAAAATTCCATTGATTTGAATCATAATTGGATGAGAGCTTAACTATGACAGAAATCTTTTGGGCAAGAAGTGACCTGAATTGATAGTCTTTAGAAAGGTCTCCAGGTATCAAATAACCTTAAGCCCTCTAGAAAGACTGAGAGAATTAATTAATAAAAGAGGAAACAGAATATTCCTTTAAGAAGGCATATTGTGAAGCAGGGCTGTTAGATTCCTCTGTATGTGGCTAATTATAATACTGTTCATTAAATGAACAACTTCTCAGTATGCTAAAGTTCTTAATTTAGCAGTAACATCTGATATACACTGCAATCACTATAAAGGCAGCTGTAGTCTGAATATTACACCACTTATTTGCAACATTGACTTTTTTCCTGTGTATCATGCAATTGCATTCCTGGTCAGAGTTCAGGAAATGATTGCTCTAAGAGGTCTGTTTTATCCCTCAAGCTTTGCAATACATGTCCTATCTTAACCTGGAGTGGTTGCTGCTAAGTGTTCCCTGTACATTTTCTCCATTTCCAAACTATGCTTTTCCTCAAAAAGATTCCTCCAGTCTCTAACATCACCTACAAAGAAGCTTCATTGATACTGTAATATGTAATGCACAGGTTTTAGTATTCAGCGTATTTATTTTCTCAGGAAATGTTAGTTATATGTCTCAATATGGTAAGTGAAGTGTTTTTCCTTGCTTTTTAAAATTATTATTGGATTTGATTCCTTTCCAAACCTGAGCAGTTCTGCTAGTCTGCAGAGGTCCACGGGGTATAGTCAATCTGTGGACAGCTTTCTGCTTCACTTACCCAAGAGATGACTCCAGTCTTGAGGCAGGAATGAGTGAATAGCCACAGACTAACTCCTGTGTTGTTACATGGGTGAAATAAAGTTAACTGGTTTCATTTTTTGTTCACCTTAATACACCAGCTGGACAGCAATTGCATTTCAAGAACTATTCACCAGCTGCTTAGGTATTCCTGCCATGAAGGCTGTAACCAAATTTGGAGTTAGTTCAGGATAAGATGACCTGATTGCCTGGAGGAAAAGGCTTACAGACTCTCAGAAATAACAAAATATTTTATTTTCACAAAGCCAATGGGTCCTCAAAAAGCTCCCATAACTTTTTCAGGAAAAAAAAAAAAGGCAAATGTCTCTTAGGAAGAAGGACTTAATGGTCTTAATGGCTGGACAAGCTTTGTCATGCTGTCATCTAATATCTTTTTAGCCACAGAGGAGGAAAGAACTCATTCCACATCACCAACAGTCTGCCTCTCCCCACCTCAGGTTAGCTGACTTTGGTGAGTCAGATGTGCACAGTTTTAAAAGAGGAAAAGTGCCCAAAAAACTGTGTGCCAAGCCCGTTGTAAGACAGTTGTGAAATAACCCTTAAAACTAGGAAATCTATTGAGTTTTTCACCATTGTACATTGTGACTACCCAGCTCATATTTACGGAAGGAAAATTCTGCTAATGAAGCTGGGAATAGCACACCTAATGAAGGAAGGCTGAGAATAGTGTCTTCAGAATGGCTAAAATTTCATCTTTACAGAAGAGAACATTACCAAACGTTCCATTCCCAGTCAGCTGAGGCACCTGAAGAACAATTTATGAGAAGGCCATTTTGAAGGTAAGATAGTGCTTGTGTTAGAGCATGTTCTAGGTTGGTGGTCAAGACAGTGAGAGTAAAACACCAGTAACCATGAGTGAACGTATCCGTCAGGAAGGAATACAATATCTATTCCAGCTGTGAAGTCTTTTAATAAATTATCCCAGGATCCATAAGATGGAAAGGAAAAAAAGACTAGGGAAAAACAATAATAAAATGTCATTAAATTTTTTGGATTTTGGAGCAATAACAGTATCTGAAAGACATACATTAAAATACATATACAGGTATTAGGAAAGGGCTGTAATAGAACAGTAGCAATGTTCATTTTAACTGCCAAAGCAAAGATTTCTCAGACTGTGTATATTAATCTTAAAGTGCTGATCTCACATTATAAGCAGAATTCAAATTATTTCACTGTCTTCAGCATTGAGGAAAGTTTTTGAAATGTAATTATTTGAGCACACGTAGATTAATTATATAGAGTCTAAGTATGTTTTGCTTGGCATGAAGTTTTTCAGGTATTTATGGTGAACAGTGGTTTTATTAAAATAGACCAGATAAAACAATAAAATGACTGAGAAGGATCACATTCAGGTAAAATGCTAGTATTTTTTGCAGGATGACTTGCACTCAAGAGTCCAGCCTCTTGCAACACAAGTAAATGGTCCCAGTAGGAGACTAGTGAAAATAAATCTAAACTGGCTTGAAAATGCACTGAAATCAGTACTTCTATAAATAATTTAAAAAGCACTCACTTTTGCTTTGTTCTTGCAAATGGACTCAGGTAAATTTTGAGGAACCATACAGGTACATATAAGTCTTTTTAGGGGTAATTTCTTTACCTGCATCAATAAAATTCAGAGAAGAGAGAAAGTAGAAACCAAAATTAACATAATGTTAGTATTGTGAAACCCTTTGCTAATGCAAAGAGTTTCAAAACACTTAGCAAAAATTTCAGCTGGGAGAGGAGAAATTGTTAAGCTTTTTACTGGGACTGTCTGTTTCACTGACTGTCAAACACTGTCTGTTACCAGTAACCCTATCCTAAAAGCTCTTAATAACAATTGTTTATGGACAAAAATTATCCTTTGCTCCATTTCAAAATATGAGTTCATGTTTCCTCTTTATGTGATGAGAGAAATCTGAAAGTAATTGGTGGGATCTTGGTGGGGGAAGTGAGAATGATGCAGCCTTCTGGAGTCAAAATGGAGGAACCTGTTGAGACTGAGAGAAGAGAGGGAACAGGAGATGGAAGAAGCTCAGATTAGATTGGGAAGGAGAAAAGCTGGAACAATGCAGAAAGATGGGGAAAAAGGAAATACCTCCAAAAGTCCTGAGCAAGAATTTGAACTCCGACATACAACAGCAGAAGTTTGTCATAGAATAGAATCTTAGGCTCATTTAGGTTGGAAAAGACCTTTAAGATCATCAAAGTCAACCGTAAACCTAATACTCTCAAGTGTACCACTAAACCACGTCCTTAAACACCACATCTACCTGTCTTTTAAATACCTCCAGGGATGGTGACTCAACCACTTCTCTGGGCAGCCTGTTCCAGTGCTCGACAACCCTTTCCATGAAGAAATTGTTCCTAATATCCAAACTAAACCTCCCCTGGCACAACTTGAGGACATTTCCTTTTGTCCTATCACTTGTTACTCGGGACAAGAGACCAACCCCCACCTCACTACAACCTCCTTCCGGTAGATGTAGAGAGTGATAAGATCTACCCACATGTACTGGAAAGTTTTGGCTGTCAGATAGGCTATATTGAGCAATTAGAGAAATGAAGGATACCATTTTAGATTCTGGAAAACCAGATGTCCTTCAAAAATGTTCATGCACTTAACTCTGATAACTCTGGATATGGCAGATATCCATGTACATGTCCCTTTTCAGTCTGAGTTCCTGTGGAGTCTATGGTATCCTAAACTGGTAAGATTTGTATTTTGGTAGGATGGAAATATTTCATCTAGTTTACAGGAAGGAGAGAGAAAAGTGTACAACATACAGGATTGCACATGAAAACAAATCAGATAGTTTTATGCCAAAATTTGTGTTGGTTTTGTTTTTTTAATTTGCAAATGGGAATGGCACTTTCCTCTCTCATTCATCTCAAATAAAACCTGAAATAAATATTTCATAGTTCTAAATGCAACACCATAATTACAACAGTAGCAGCAATTACTATTATTGTTGTTGTTGTTCCCGTTGTTATTGTTAGTGCTATTGTTATACCTGTTCTGATTATCAACATTATTATGGCAACCTCCTTTGTGCAGCAAGAGAAATATACATACTTAGGAAAGCTTGCTAGCTTCAGAGGACTCCACAGCTTTGAATATTTCAGAAGTGCAAAGAGTAGTGGGGTAAACGGTCCCCCCATAGGTAAAGATCAGGTCTTTATGTTCCAGTCTGTCAGGATCAATCATCAATTTTTCTAACACATCAGCTAAAGCTGTTTTAGACTTTTCCACTCCTTTCTCTTCCCTTTTGCGTTCCAAAAGTCCTTGTTGATGTGTAATCATGGGCAGCAGAGGCAGGTACAGGTTATCTATTTATGGCTTATTTGTGTCAGTGCATATTTCTTAACTCCTCCCTTCCTAGCCCTTTGCAGAAAAAGATCCTGAACTAGCTGCAGCTGGGCCATTTAAAATTGACTCATTGACCTCACTGAGAAATAAATAGACTCCAGAGGAAATATAAAGGAATCTATTTGTTTTTCATGATGACTCAACGGACAGCTAACAAGCAGCCTACACTTTCAGGTGTTTATTCTGATTCCATCACTGTTAACAAGGCCCCTGGCATATGTTCATTGTACATGAGATAATTAAAAGCAATTTAGCTTCGTACGTTGACTGTAAGTGAATATGATAACATGGTTGGATAATCTTGGGAGAATGGGGGGTGGGGGGGTTTCAAATAATCTGGAGGGAGAAGATTTAGAATACCCAAATTTGGCAAACAGAATACAAAACTGCCTGTGATGGTAGGTTTTTGATTGATTTTGGCAACACCAGAGCTTTGGCCTGGGTATGCAGATCAAGGTATAGAGGGGTCCAGAACACAGCAGGGAATGCAGCAGAAATATCAGCATGTTGACAAGTCCCTGAAAAGAGATTTGATGGCTGATAAACTGGACATTCATTGCAGTGTCACTGAGGGTCAGATCAATGGGCTCAGCATGATAAAGGGAGCAGATCAATGGGCTCTATGAAAAGTGCACATTGTGCGTTTTCAGACATCTGCCTTTCCCTGAAAAGTAAAATCAGCTGGAACAACCTGGGAGTTGCGTTACATAAATGATTAACTACCACACTAGTAGCAAGAGAAGCCATAGCTCTTGATTTTTCCTAAAAGTATCTAACCAATTCAAGCAAAACCTTGCTGCAGGACGCTGTGGTTCTGAAAGCTAAGAAACTTTCAGAAGGCAGCAACAACCTCATGGAAGAGAAGTTCCCAGAGGGCTGTTAAATAGAAGTACTTCCAGACTCAAAGTGTCCTTAGGTCACAGATTACTGGAGACTGGGAAACTATTTTGAGAAATTATCATTATGTGCTGGATATTTTTTTGGCCACACCTGTACATAAGCTATATTGTACACAGCTAATTGCAGCTTTGGTCCATTCTAGGATGGGACATGAGGGTCTCATATTCTTTAAGGACTTCATTTTAACTTGGCCTCATGTCACAGGAGTCTAGCCAGAATCAATATTTATCCTGTAATGGACAAATGAAATATCTGATCTAAAATATGGCTTGAGCTTCAATATATGTTCTATTATGCAATGTTTGTTTAAAGTACACAGTTAAACTCGATCTCAGGTTACAGCTGGTGAAAGGATCAGTTTGCAGTCTTTTATTTCACTGTTCTGTTTGCTTAGCTGACAATTAAAAATAGAGGGGTTTAGTCTACTCTAGATGTATGTAGTTGTAGGGTCTGTGAGTATAGTTTCATATTATTTTATGAAGAACGAATCACATCAATTCTGTCAATCATCCCAAAGCCTTTCAGGCTAAGAATTTGACTTGTTGCCGAAGGCTATATTTTTAGGAGAATTTGAGTGAAAATGATCTTGCCACTTTTAAGTATGAGAAAAATGGTTGGGAAAATAGTTTCTTCCCTCCTTTTTATGGCCCTTATGATTAGGACTTAATTACGGAAGTCATGACTGAAGCCTTGCCTTAGTTAGAGCTTTAATAGGCATGGTATAATTCATATGAGTTTTATCCAGTTGTATTTTCTTCTGCATGCTCAAAAGAGCAAGATAACATAAAAATTTTCAAGCCTTACCCTAGTTAGAGCTTAATGGGCATAGTACAAATCACATGAGTTTTATCCAGTTGCATTTTCCTCTCTACGCTCAAAAGAGTAAAATAACACAAAAAATTTCCTCTACAGGAAATGTTATCATTACTTACTATATAAATGATATAAAAGTACCAGAATGAAAACTACAGCTACCATCAGCCCGCTGTTGCTTTATGTGCATAGCTATCTGAGCTGAAGTACAGGGGTAGCAGGGGTAAGGAGTAGAAATTTGACCTCGTCATTCACCATTGAACACAGAGCACTGCAGAAAAGCCCAGATCACTACATAGCATGGGAGCAGCCGGGAGCAGAAGAGCTGAGTCCAGTCTCCTGCTAACATTGGGCAGAGTTGCAATCCACCGAGAAGTAAAATCTACCGTCACATATTTGGTTCTTAAGATCAAAAAGGAGGCCTTTTTTCAATAGTTCAGCTGCTGAAATAGCCAGGTAGGAGCAATATAGGAGCAGTGACTCAGTCTTTTTTTTTTCTGGCAGATATTTAAGCACATTCAATAGAGGAGATTTTCTTTAGCCTGCTTTGCCCACTCTGTACCATGGAAACACAGAGTGGGTGAGGTTGGAGAAGGCCCCTGGAGATAATTTAATCCAATTCCACTGCTCAAAGCAGTCACCTAGAGCAGGCTGGCCAGGACTGTGTCCAGATGACTTTTGAATATCACCAAGTACAGAGATTTCCCAGATGAGATCTTCACCATACGATACATGTAAAGCATACTTGAAATATCATATGATGAACACTATCTTATTGCATAGGTAGTCTAACTGGCATTTTTTTCCAAGATCAGAAGTTACTATTTTCAACAATGATTTTAACACCTTTCCTTGTTACTAAGTACTCAAAAAATTCAACTATTTTTTGAACCCCCAGAATCTGGTTCTGAAAAAATAATAGGTGACACACTGCAAGTTACTGGCATCAAAAATTTTTTTTCGTGGTCTTTGGGGCAGCCTGATGCTGGAAATGTCTTTAAGAAAGTTATGGGAAATTCAGATAGACTTCCCAAAACATTTTCAAGTAGTGTGAATGTTCTTATTTGATATCCCTGCTTTCATAACTGTGCAAACAGAACCTACAAGATATTAACCAGATTGCAGCTAGAAGTGCTGAGCACAGAGTGTTTGCTTGCTTCACTGGAAATCATAGAGTGCCAATACACTTCTCACAAATGTCTCATGAATGACAGGATTTTGGCAAGGCTGACACTGCCTTTTTATTGTGCAAAGTCCTTTCTAAATAGTTGTTTGTCCACAATCTATTTTTTTTGGACTAAAGCAGCCATTCAGGGATTTTCAAATCTTATCCCATTTTACCGCAACCTCTTCAGGAGCAAAACAAGGTTTTCCATCAGCAGAGAAAGTGCAGAAGAAAGCACACACTGGACATCCAGAGAAACTTTGGTCTCCTCTTTCTTCCAGTAATTAAATGAATGGCCGCCTTGTGTTTTTCTAATTTTCCGGTATCATCTAAATTGGAAGTGGGAAAAGAGAACCCCTCTGTAGCAGCCTGGGTTGATCTCAGAGTTAAGAGTGTGCCGAGAATAACTGCATCTGTGAAACTGAACTCAAGGACTGAGGGAAGGAAGAGAATAGTGAACACTAGCAATGGAGACAGAGACAGTGAGTTTCCATAAGCAGTCTGGGAAAACACAGATACTGCAAACACCCAGGCTGGTGACCGCAGGAAGGAAGAACTGGAACAGGAACAGTGAAACAACTTCTTAATAAAGATTTTGTTATTGACAAAAATGGCTATTTTGATCCATGGGATATATCCATTAGTTAATATTGCTGTATCTGGCAATCTATGAATAAATGACTGTAGTTCCTTCAAGCTATGAGACCTCTGATAGGCCAGAGCTGCCAAACATGCACGTTTTCACTCCATACTGAGTTGGGCTCATTAAACTCAAGGCTACCTTTGTACAATGAAGTTGCTATTTACTGCAGTTTTAAGAAGCAGGCAGTGGGATTCATTTCAGCTGGTGTCCTTATGAAGAGATACAGCAAGACCACAGTTCTATATGTGAGTTAGTTCCCCATGGACTCCATTATAGTCAGTGAAGAGATGTAATCACTGCCAGGGCAATATTCCTCTCATCCTGAAACAGACAACTAAAATGAGCCACATTAATTGCCTCCCTGAAGTATCATTGTCTCTTAGCATTAACCACTTGTCATGGTTTGGGCCAGACTGGCCACTGAAATGAATGACAGATGCTCTCTCCCACCTCTCTCTCCAAGGAGAGGAGGGAAAGAGAGAAAGAGACTTATGAGTTCAAAAAAAGTAAATAACTTTAATGAAATCATAAAATAAAATAATTAAATATATACAAAACCAGTATCAAGCTCCCAGGATGATGGTCACTTCACCTGCAGGCACTGGGAAAGTCCCAGACTGGACTCAGTAATGGATAGGAACTGGATTCTGGATCTGGATTCAAGAATGCATGGATCGGATCAAAGGTAGACAAACAGACAAAATCCTCCTCAGACACCAGTCATTGAAAAAAAGAGGGCTGACCCTTTGATCCCTCAGCTTTTGTACTGAGTATGAGGCAGATGGGATGGAATACCCTGTTGGTCAGTTTTGGATCACCTGCCTTGTCTGCTTCTGACCCTCCAATGGGGCAAATAAAAAAGTTAGCTGACCTTGGTTGTTATAGCAGTAAGTATAAGCAAGAGCCTCTCTGCATAGCATTCCTTGGCATAAATTAGAAACAATCAAGTCTTATCTCTTTGGGAACGAACCGTGTCTGAACAATATGCTGTTAATTTCAGAGAGTTCTGTTAGTTAGAAGAAGCTTAACTGAAAAGTAAAATTACTGAACAGAGAATTGGTTCTGTTTTACCTCAAACCAAGATACCACTCAAAAGCATGTCTCCATCTGAAGAGCCTTCAGCCACCACCATCAGTCTGTCTCAGGATTAGCAAAGGGGCACAGTTGCTGTTATTTGTGCTCAAGGAGCGCAAAAGTAACTTTCACTCCTGGTGGTGTAGTGGATGGGGAGGTTCAAAGAAAGGTTCAAAGGTTCAAAGAAATGCTTGTAATAATGCAGGACTTCCCTGGATCTCCCAGTTCAAGATACAAATGCTCTGTCTTTTCTTCATCGTATTTCATTTTTTCACCTCTTACCTCTTTGTTTTTCTCTGCAGCTATTGCCACTATGTCCTACAATATCTGGAAAATGCAATGATTCTATGAAGCAGGTAAGAAATGGCTTTAAAAAAAACAAGCACTGAGCAACTGCATCACCTTGTTCTGAACTTTTTCAAGAGTCTCTAAAGGGAAAAGAGAAGTATCTGGCATTTTTTTCTATATAAATAAGTTATGGAAAAAAATAGAGACAGAAGAAATTATGAAAAAAGTATGAAAAAAATGGTAAATGGTAAAAAGAAGAATGATCTTGGCTGTTGCTACCTGGAATGTATAATCCCAATCCCGCTCAAAAATAGCTGTTGCAAACAGTTTGAAAGATGGGGGGGGGGGGGGGGGGGGGGGGGGAAGAAAGGAAAAAAAATGTGGACAACACTGGACTAGACTTTGAGTCTTTGCAATGGATTCAATCATGCTGAAGCTTACAGATTGCACATTTACTCTACAATAATTATGTCTGCTGAGAGGCTTCTTCCTGCTGTGCAGCACAGCTACATGTAAGTACCTGATAAGAGCACTTGCCCTTCTTTGGAATTAATGAACTTCCTATCAGTGAACTTTCCACACTGTACCAAACACATAGGGAGACTGAATTTTGCATTACTAGCAGTGGTGGCTCTGTGTAATAGAGAAGAACAAGACATTTTCAAAGATAAACCAGCTGTTTTGTCAAACGTAGAATGCCTTTGAAGACTATGTCATACATAAAAGTTACCAATTTTTGCATTATTATTTCTACTTTAGTGTCTCCCATCTCATTCTTCCGAATTTCTTGCTACACTATGAGACAGTGCTCTGCCTAACATTACATTTCTGTATCTGCTGCTGCTGCCTCCAGTAGAGAACTGATTCTTGTCTTTCACTTTCTGTACAAGTCTTGCTAAAACATGTTAAGATGCAACGTTTTGAGACTCCTGAAGAGCAGGATCTTCAAATGCAGGAAGAATAATTTTCAAAAATAATCAAACCAAAAATGAACACCATAAGATAGATTTCCACAGTTCATATGGCCCACGGTGTCACATGGGAATTATGGTACAAGCTGTCAAACAGAAAATGCCTTTCAGAGCTGTAAGACTGACTGTTACGACTGCATCAACCCCCAGCTCCCATCCTTTATGTCTCAGACCTCTCATTGTATTTAAGCCTGGAATACAAAGCTAGATTATTTTTTTTTAAACTTCACATATGGACACCAGCCAAATATCTGGGGGCTGTTATTTTGATGTTCAGATGTGCATTGTGCTGTTTAGAATACAGATATTCTTTATAATCTGCACACACCCAACATTTCCTCTCCAGATGGTAATGGGAAAAACCCTAAAACAACTGTTATTAGTTACCTCATTTATCACTCATTTTGGAAGACAGTTATCATGCCAAGAAGCACAGCATGAGACACAAAGACCAGGCCTACTCCTTTTGCTGACAAGTGAAGTTACTAGATGTAGAATCCCAGAAGAAAAATTTTTGAAAAGCCCAAAGAAATAGGGTGGAAAACTGCTAAAAAAAAATCACAGAAGCATGAATCTCCCATTTCATGGACTATATAATCTTCCCCACTTATGCAAGCATTGTATAATGAGAGTTATTTTGTATTACTTTTACTATTTGCCTGTTCCTTTCTTAACACCTTTAGGTGTAGAAATTCATAATCACAGCATTATACTAACAAAGCTTTGTTTCTTTTCTTTTTCTTTATTTTTATGTCACACTGGATAATCCATATTTTGACCTTTGTTAACAGCTGACATCTTGATTTTGTTTTCTTAATGAGAAAGAAGATCATTAATGTTTGTGCTGTTACCTACCGATCTGTGCAAGTTAATGTTTAATATTCATTTTAAAGTCGCATTAAGTAAGCAGTAATATTTGAAAACTTCCCTTCGCTACATGAAACCTCAAGAAGACTCCATTTCTACAAGTACTTCGAAGGGTGAAAAACACTCTTCACTCTAGTCAGATAATAATTTTGAAATGAAATCACTGCCTTCTACATTTCTGTGCACTTCTCCTAACTGCTTTTAATGGGGAGAATTACGGCCTCTCATTCATAACCAGTGCTGAAAAAGTGACTGCAAAGTTATCTGCAAAGTGACAATTGTTATTAATGAATTTTATTCAAAAATTGAGCAATAAAAGTTCTGGTTCAGCACTTTTTTTTTGTCACTTGTGTTAAACAGCTGCACCTATGCTCAAATGGTATCTCCCAGGTTAATTTATAAAAGAGTCTTATCCACTGGGTTTCAAAATTGCATAGGACCCTTTATTGAGTCATATCTAAAATTACTTGTATATGTGGATAGACTTCGCCTTCCCACAGGAAAACCAGGAGCAGTGCTCACTGAGGAGAGAAATGCCAGGAAATTCTTCAAGCATATGTCTTCAGAGCAGCTTGCAGGGTGCAATCAAGCACGGGGCAGCCAACCCTGCACCCATGGAGATTAAGCCTTTAAGGCCACAGTGCTAAATTCAGTAGCATATGGGTCCACATGTATCGGTACATAGGCAGGATAACTTGGCCACTCAATGAAAACCATCTCCTTGTTTGCCTTTAATGTAGCCCTGCTCTCGATTTCCTCCCAAACCTTTGACCGCTGGAGGTACACTTTACTCCCCTTGTTCCTATCAAGTCCATTTATTTGCATTGAGACTCACTGTTCCCTATGCATCTTCTGCAGAAAACATTTCCACAATTAATCTAGTTCCACCAGTATCCAAAGTACAGATTTCTTTCGAAGGAAAGAAAAGGAACAGCTAAGTATCTAGTCTGACCACCTCTACAGAAAGTGGAATTTTATCCAGTTTCCCATGGTAAGACCAACAACCTGGTTTGAACTGAACTGCCAGCAGCAGTCACCGTCACCTACTTCTAATTTTATTTCACTGAAGAACAGTTTTCAAGACATATTTCTGGATTTCACTGTGCTGGACTTTACTCTCCCCTCTTACTCGGCACTTCTGTACCAGTGCTTAAGAGGCAGTGTTAGCTGATTCTCTGAGGATGTATGTACTTGTAATGAACGTACATGTAATTCTGTCTGCTTCCCAGTTTTTAAGTATAGCATACAGCAAACTATTTGTTGCAAACAGCCAAATTATTCATATTTCCTTCTAATTGTTTCAGAAAAACTAAGTGCAAGCTCTATTTAATGCAAAACCACGCAATTCCAATGGGGAAAAAACAAACAAACAAACAAACAACTGAGTAAAATCCTTTGTTGAAAGAAAATAATAAAGAGGCATCTGTAGTCCTTATTTGAGTCTGCATTTGGCAGATAAACTTATTCACCTCTGACCAATAATTAATAATGAGATCCCAGTGAGGATCTCTGACACAAACCATGGGGAAATAACTGTCTCAAGGAGAGTGGTGACATCTCAGTAACTTACACTCAGAGCCCACAGCAACGTTACCTGACCAGTCCATCATTGTTCCAGCACTCCCAGACCAGGAATCTGATACAAAGCAAAGAAGAACAGGTTCAGCTGTCAGAGACAACTCTTCCTGACACAGCCGTGGCACATGACGGGTGTAGTGGAAAAGAAGAATTGAGCTCTTCATGGCCATGCCCTTTACATTCCTTCCAACCCCAAAGCTCTCCTCCTTCAGTGAAAGAGCTGGATGAACTTGGCTCGTACTAAGCAGAAAGAGGAAAAAACCACTGAGTACAACATACACCACGAAGATAAAGAGGCCAGTCTAAGACTGCTTCGAGCACATAGACTTATTTTTTTCCTTTGCATTGCCTTAATTATGAATTAAAGAAAATACATTATCCAAATACACGGACACAAGTTCATTGCACATACTTCTTATTAGCAGTCACTTAGCAGGAGGTAAAGATTTATTTTTTATTTCATTTAATTTCATTTTTCATTCCACTCCTTTCCATTCCAGTTCATTTAAAATACTTCCCTATCATTTTATAATACTTTCACTTGAAGCTGAGACAAATGGCACATTCACCAGATTTAGAATACTCTGCTAATAACATCATTATTTCTGACTTCAAAGGATTTAAGAGCTTTAAAATTTTCTGGCTGCTTATCACAGGAGGGTACAAAATTCCCTGGTAGGAGAACATCAGCTTCTCTGGGAACTGATTATCAGGAGTAGTTTAACCTTGTCCGGCATGTCAATGAACTTCTTGTTGGCCATGTAAATCTCTGCAAGCAGTGATATAAAGGGGCAGCCAGGTTATTTGTTTCTCAGCAATTAAGTACAAAACTTGTCTTTCATGTTTATAGAGATAATGCTAATAAACTGTGGATAGTTCTGAGGACTTGCAACACATTCGTATGATTTTGACCCCTGTATCAGGAGTGCTGGCAATGACACAGCTCCTATCCTTGTACTGTTTGAATGTGGCCATGCAAACAGCTGTCAGCAAATGCTGAGCAAGACATCTTTCTCACTTAATGGAGCGGGGTGCAGTGACTTCCTGACCAGCTCTGTAACCAGGAGAATCAAAGGGTGAATTTGTCACCTCAGATATGATCCTGTACTAATGACAGGCCACAGTCTGTTGTCTCTGCACAGCATCACACTGTTAGGTGGATGCACCAGCTTGGGTTAGCGCTAGTTATAGAGTCTTCCCCCAGAGCTCCATTACTCGGTGTAAATGAGGCTGGAATCAAGCAATGGCATATTGTAGATATGGAAGGAGCCTAAAAGCTCCAAAAACATCTGAATAGCAGGGCTGTCCAACACCCACAAATTCCAGAAGCTTGAGTTTGCCTCCAGGTGGGCTAGAAAGAAACTACCTGCATTTAACCAGAAGTTTGTTGAAGCCAACACATTATTAGGAAATGTTTCCATTGGAAAAGTTATTGGTTTTCAAATAAAATCTGTTTAATCACACAATCTCTGATTGCTTCCAGCAGCTACCCAGCTCCTCTGTCAATGTACCAGGCAGGCACCTGCTTTTTCAAGTCCCTCTCCTTCCCTTTCCTGCCTGCAGCCCAGCATGTTCGAGATCCTTCAAGCTTTTTTTCTCACTTCCAGCTAGTTCCAGATGCACAGACACACTAATACTCTTTGCAATGCCTGACCTCTCCTCGGTCCTCTCTTTTTAAGGTGTAGCCACCTTTAAAGGCACCTTTAAAGGTTCAGTGTACAAGCAACATCCCTAGCATGCCTGGTCATCCTTCCATAACTACTGTTTACTGCCAAGATCCCACCTTCCTCTATAGGAAACCTGACTTTACAGCTTTTTTTCCAGCTATACCCACATCTGCTCCCTACCTTGGCTCAAATTTGAGCACTCCACAGTCTCCGCAGGTGTATTTTCTGGAAGCAGTTCTGTCTATCCCTGAGTCACTGCCTACTCTTGGCTATCTAAAGTAAGCGACTTCCTAACTTCTTCTCTCTTTACATATAGGTAGAGCTTTGTCCCTGATTTCCACCACTTACCGTATCCACCCTCTCCTCCCTCCCTTCTGGCACGCCAGAAAAGCCCTTCACATGGTACAACTGCTACTCCCCTGCGCTTAACTGAGAGCCTCCTACCTCAGAGCAGTGTAAGGAGCAGCTGCCAACCCTTCCGAACAGAGGATGCTAAGTGATTGCAGAGCATAAAGAACAAAGTGCTAGGATCAATTTGAGGAGAGTGTTTTGGCCTACAGCTAAAAATTTCTATTACTCTTCATTTGGGTTGTTCTCTCACAGCCATGCAGTGGTAGGAGAACATTTGGAGAGTCTGGTGATTCCTTCAGACTGATGTATACATAAGGCTGTGAAGATGGCAGCAGCTGTGTGGAGAGCTATAGAGATGCCAGAGCAAATAATAACTGGCAAACTCACTGGCTTGATGTACTTGAGCCATGAGTAGACCCTATATGACTTCTGCTTACCCACAACTCCATGATCATGGAGCCGAGGGCTGGACTGGGGCTGGAGTGCTGACTTCCATGTCCCACAAAAGCAGGGGAATGCCACACTGCTCTGAAAGCTGTCAGGGGATGTTTTGTCAATAAATGCTGGGTCACCATCACTTTTCATAAGGATTAACTTGCTCTGCCAAAACACTCACACCTAATTTTTTGTTAGAAAAGCTTCTCAGCTCCAAAATGAAATTTTTAATGGGAAGAGATGGAAAGAGAATAGCCCACCTCAAACAGGCTAATAACTAGGGCATAAGAGGTGCAGAGCGTGGAATAAGGATATGAAGAAGATCAGAAACAAAGGGGTTAAATATGCCGGTCCAAGAGCCTGGGTGTGGGGGAGCACTACATGGTAATTTATTAATTATTCTGGAAAGCTCTGAAGGCTTTGTTACATCTCAAGGCAGAGTGGGAAAAGTCCAAACTTGAAGGGCACAACAACTAAAAATAATCACACTGGAAAAAGCTACAAAGGTGTAGGTGGGGGTGTAATGTTTGTAAAACACTGTAATCAAAACATTTTAGCAGATAGCATTTGTAGACAATTCACTTTAAAGGTGCTATGTGCAGCACGCATATAGATTGCATTTCTTTCATTTCCTCCCACACATAATCCTTGTTGAATTTTGAGCAATAAAACTGACACACACCTAGGGAGTCTGATCCCTGATCTGAACAAAAACCCAGGAGGTTGTCTGACATCTTTGCGCCATCTACTGTCTTCCACAAATCTTAGCATTCAATTCACATTTGATTGCACAGAGCACTGATTAGACGTTTTCATAGACATATCGATTATAACTGTATGGTCTTGTTGCTGAGAGGTCACAGTCAGCTCAGAAGCCCATCTCTCACATTTTTTAACTTTTTTCTTTTCCTACTACTATCACAGTCAGATTGACCACCAACAGGTCACAGCCTACTCAGGATTTCTCCAAATTATTTCCAACCCTTTAATAAGTCACCTCCCTTTGGTTTTAAAATGTTCCAATGCTTAATTACCCCAGCTTCAAAAAAGTATGCCTTGTTTCTGATGAATTTTATCCCCAAATAGTGTACTGTTTTTCCTCTGAGACAGAAAGGAGTCTTTAAGAAGCCAACACAATGAAAAGATAACATTCTTTGTCTCTCCACAAAGAGGGCTTACAGAGCAGTCCATGCATTCCCAGGTTACTTCCTGGATGTGAAACGATATATAATTAAACACCTTCCACAGAGCTGAAGAAAGGACCAGTGTCTAAAAATGTCACCTCCAGCTGCTGGATACCAAATGCACTGTGAGAGAAAGGCATCTTGCCCAAAGGCTAGAGACATTCAGCTGAAAGCCCCTTCTGAGCGCAATCAATATCCAGCGAAAGGAAGCTTGAGGCCACCAAAATCATTACAGCTTAGTAATTTTCTCAGACATTGGATACTGGGTTAAGGTGACATGGCCATCACTAATTTACCTTTAAAACTACAGCCC
>KZ505670.1:327401-352979 GCA_002844005.1 Limosa lapponica baueri | reverse complement strand
CAGCCATTAGAACAGTCATAGGGGAGAGAGCAAAAGTGCAGCTAGATGAAATGCATTTCTGACAGTAACTAATACTGGATGCTAAGGGGAATACTATATGAAATGGCACAGTCAGAGAGTAATCCTTTCCCCTGTTTATACACCCATTCTTCAGCAATCAGCAGCTCTGAGTTCCTGAGGTGATGGATGCACTCCAACTACATTTAACAGCCACCAGCGGACCAATCCTTCATGATTTTTCGCAATCTTTTTTCTGTGTGAACTTTAGTCTCGGCAGTATCCTGTAGCAATGAGTTCCTCAACTAAATTTAGTATTGTGCAAAGAGAATTTTTTGTACTGATTCTCTGCTATCACAAGCATGATAATATTTCAATCACGCTATAAAGACTTCTACGCAAAAAGGTAGCTAGAAACTCAACTTCCTAACGTAAAAACCCATAAAGGAAATAATCCCTTGAAAATAATATACATGCCTTTTAGGACCCTCTTTTTAAAAGGTGAAACCTCTTCCCTTTTTCCTTGATAAATTATCTTTATCATGAGTTTTTAAGTCTAAAGAATCGCAGGAGGAACATGCTACCAGGAGGTCATGACTAAACAGACACAAAATGCAGCAAAGCCATGTTCTCCCTGGGTTCACCATATGCTGCTCAGTCTTCTTAAGGAGAGAATCCATGTGAAAAGTTATTCGTGTGTCTTAAGTGCTAATAGGTGTGGTTTTGCTTTATTGATTTATACCAGAGATTAAAAACTTACCTTAAAACTGTGTGCGCTCTAATGCTTTTTAGGCATCAACGCTCTTTAAGTGTACTATGCACAACCTACTAGCTGAATTTTACAAACTAATATACATACCTATCTATCTTTATAGATATATGTGTGTATATATATATATAAAATACAGCTAGATTTTTCCTTTTAATTTGGCAATTCTAAAACTATTCAAAATGGAGTATCATGCAATGCCTATTACTGCAAATAAAACTCAATCCATTTATGGTAAACAAGGAAACTGCTATTTCCCTGTTAGCTTGAATAATTCCAAAGCTTTTCTTACTATTGTTATGCCTTAATTGAGATTACATATTTTAAATGCCAGCCTCCTACACTTGAACATAACACATAAAGTATTTTTCTTGCAACAGTAACTAGTGGTGCAAAATTAGCTTTACTGGTGCCTAAAAGGGTATTCATACAGCATATATAAATGTATTTCAATCTTTTATTAGAACATGCTGTTTCTGTCAGAACAAACTATTTTGTAGGATCTTATAACTTTTTATAAAAGCAGTTATATATGGAAGATTTACATCACATCAAACTCAAAACAGAGTATTCGGGATTGACTCCTTTCTGGAATATTGCCCCGACTTCCTCCTTTCACATTGTTTAAACTCACTCATATTTCATTAACCTAATATATCATGTGAAATATTTTGCATTTTTACAGGCAGTTTAACTCTGCCACTTCCTAACTTTAGACTACTTAACTTCCCAGCCTTATTCAGCTATTACATATATCTCGAAGTATAGCTGTAAACAGTATTAGTTTACTTTAATTGAGTTCTGTTTGTTTTTTCACCCCCCGTTTTTTCACCTTGCCCTTGTCATTTGATAAATGTTCGGCAACTACAGCTTTTTGTCCTCTTAGCTCTCCTCAGACATGGTGCAGTCTGGTACCGTGCCAGTAGATGTCACTCTGGACCATGCAAAAGAAGATCAAAGCATGACTAGCATCTTCCCCCCCCAGGAAACAATAACCCCAGTTTCAAAACAAAAGATACATCTTTCAAGACTGCACCTTGTGCCCTCTCCAGCACCTACACTTTGGCCTCCACCTCCACGTTCCTCTGCGCCTACTGACTGTGCTGACACAACCACACACACTGGAAAGCAGGTCAGACGCCACACAGCAAAAACTCAATTCTATCCTCCTTTCATTTCACGAAAGAACAATTTCTAAGGTCCTTAGCTTTCAATCACACAGAGATACCATGAAAAAACTCGGCTGTCGGGTGCCTCTGGGAGAGCCGAAGGGCAATGCTGAGCACAGTGTCTGAGCTTAGAGCAAATAATCCAGCAAATGAGATGTTTCGTGGATTGGATCTAAAGCCAACTGACTAACTGCTCTGTTCCTGCATTGCTTCTTATGGTTTCTGCTTCCTTTAGTCTTTTTGGTTGGTTGGTTGGTTTGTAGTTTTCTCCTGACTGAGTTGTTCCCAGTGAAGCATTTCAACAGTCTGTTGCAACTCCCCCAGGGGAAGGGGGGTGATGGTAACTTTGATCTTAGGGGAAGAGATAGCAGTGGCAAGGTGAGGTGCTCCCACGTCTGTTGGGTGGATTCTGCTGATGCTGAAATCCTGGGGGGAAAAAACCCACATATTGAGTTCTCATGGCAGCAGGATCAGAGTCTAACTGCACTTACAGTGTTTATTATATTCTCAACCTTCCACTCTAGCACATCATGGCATTTTATGCATAAACCCCAGAGCCGCCATGTCAAAACAGGACAAATTTTAAAGTCCCCAGATTTCCTGCTGACATGACTATATTGCACACAACAGCTGTGGAGTTTTGGGTGCATGCTGGAATTTCAGCCGAAGGGAAAAGTCCTGCTTGGGATAAGACTTTTGTCCATTACCACATAGTTCCACTAATTCTAAGCAGCTCACAAACAGCTGAAGATGGGGCATCTTTGAAGTACCTTGTAATCTAATCGCATTCATGTCTTCTTAGGCAGAACACCTCATATGTCACAGGAAGACAGGGTTGGATTAATTTAAAAGGAAATGAAAGAAAGGATTATAAAACCCCAGAGGTTATTAAAGGTTCTGCTTTCTGATAACAGAGGCATTATACCCTCCCAGAAACCACACTGCATACACACACAGAGGTGGAAAGCTAAAAGAACAGGGGTTGTGGGTATAAGCCCTAACAGCCATGTAAGTAAAATTCATTTTGAATCATGTGAGAAGCATGGCACCGTCAGGCTGAGAGCTCACATAGCAGAAATAAAAGCCTTCATTGGGAGAACTTTGCCCAGAAACCACTTACTTAAGAAAGCAACTCTTATCCCTCCTCCAGAGATGGGTACTCCAAGCACAATTTCCTGGGGGTCACATCACATGGCTCTGCTGTTTTAGGGGGCTCCCAGTGTGCCTAAGACAAAAGAAGTGACAAGCCTGAACACAAACACCAAGGATCCAGGAGTACTGCAAAACATACTGAAGTGTTCCAAGTCCAGCCTGGTGTGTAAATATTGACTTGATATCAGCATCAGGTGGGGAGTGTTCTTTGGGGTAGGAGTAAAGCATTTCAAACTGAGATGGCCCATTTTCCAGCAGGAAACTTTCAACTTCTGACTGTCACCATCACCTTTACCATGATAAGGGGCAAGCTGCTGCTCTGCATGCTGGAAAAAGGATGGCTGAAGTTGCACCACAGCTGGAAAACCTGCTGAATGATTCAGCCAGTGTCCTTGAAGGCTCTGAGGGTTTTTCTGAGACAGTTGTCTTCTCAATCTGCAAGACAACAAAGCGTGTCTTTTTGTCCCACTTTCATCCTCTTCAGCAATGTTAGAAAGGGAAGTGAGCATCTCCTCCTCCGTTACACCCTCTTCAGTCTCATTTTCTTTCCTCATTTTCCCACATTCATCCAGCAGACAACCAGAGGCTCATCCCAAATCTCTGTCCTAGGACACAGTAAAGTAATGCCTGCCATCTCCTCTGCATTTCACCTTATGTGATGGAGACAAGAGACAACATTCTATTGCTGTTCATTCTAACATTGCTTCCAGAAGACTATACAAAGACTTCCTGTTGCTACTTTAATTTGATGTCCTGGGAGGGGTGGATTACTGTCTCCTAGCCGGGATGGGTCTGCAATGGAATACGCTGATTAGCAAACAGAAAATGTATACAAAGCAAATCTAGCCTTCCAAATTTTCTCTAGGAAGGGCTTTACAGGGTTTACACAAGAATTTGCTTGCAGGGAAGGAGATTTGAGCATCTAATTTAAAACATCCTGTTCTGTGAAGATTAAATATTTCTTTGGGTGCTCACACATGCAGAGATGCTTTGCTTTTTGCAAGTGTTTCTGTGTTTGTCCTTAATCTGTACTGCAGCTGGTGCATCAGTGTTATTTTACAGGTATTAAAAACATTCAGCAGGGTAGCTGCTAGCTAAGGTTTCAGACTCTTGATAACAGATGGCAGATGTTCTTCATGGTAGCAACGAGGATAGCAGCTGCCTCTGTTTTGGAAGAGAAAATGGAGAAAACTTAATCCACGCTGATGTTTGGAAAGGCTGATCTCAGAGCTTCTGGTATAGCTACCAAGGTTTAGAAAAGCACTAAAGTCTCAGTTAAGGTCAGAAGAAGAGGTCGAAAGAGATCTACCTTGCTGCTAATGTGGGTCTGGGCACTAACATCTCCACATTTGCAAGGCAAATTCTGGGTAACGATTTCTGCCATCTATCTACTCTGTTGAGAAAGAGCTTTTAAAGAACTGTATCTACACAGGAGAGGAAATTTATCAGTGCTGCAGAGAAGAGGAATCTGTGAAGCAGGGATGGAAATGACCCAATGGATAATTTCAACCCAGCAAGAGGGAAGAAAAGAGTCTGTGCTACTTGATCCTACTTTACGCAAGTTGTGGCAGAAGGCATGGATGCAAGAGAGCTATGGTGTCTCTCAGGCAAGCTTGCACAATGCTCTCAGGGGATGCCCAAGCCATGGCGTGAGGCCATGAGCTAGCACCACAATTACAAACAGCGTGACTGTGCTAGAGCAGTGCTGAGGCACAAAAGAGCTCAGGGACACCAACAGAGACACACAGTCCTGCTGGGACATGAAAGAGTATCTCTGGACACTGGAGTATCTCTGGCACTGATGTAGCAGCTCACTCCTGATCTCCAAAACAGCACAGTGCTCCCATGATCAGTGGGAACAGAAATAGCAGCAGCCTCTCCTCAGAGTGAGTAATGTCAGATCTGAGAGATGAAGAGCAAATGTGCAGATAGGAGAAGGACAAGCCACCAAATCCAAACATGACCTGAATAATTTTTGGAGGTTCAGTTAATCCCTTAGGTGGCTTCTGATTTCCTCTATTTCGCTCTATGTCATTCAGGATTCCTGATGGTGTTACTCTGGGTTTTTTTCTATAATCATTCTTAAATATCTAGCTGTGGAAACACTTTCAAATAGACGCTGCATCTTCAAACCCCTTCTCCAAGCTCCAGGTTTAATTAATGTAGTCAGGCAAGCAGACAGGCAAAGCTCTGAGATCTAGAAATGTCTGCCCCTTGCTGACCTAAAAGTCATGCTTACCTTGTGGCAGTGCTATACTCTTCTGGTTCTCACACCAATATATTTGGCAGTAACTCTGTACTAGTGCATCATGGTCTACAACTAATAATTACAAAATAATTGCAAAAGCCCCCACATGAGGGGTAAATGCTCCTCTGAAATTCCCTTGTCAACTCCTTGGCATTGGTATTTCAGAGAACACATGTGACCGTAACACCAAAGCACAATTATCTCAAGTCAGTGGAACGAGAGCACTCGCAACTTCTGCAGTTGTGCTGCACCCACTCCCAATGGCAGCACGTCTGTTGTCCAGGAAACCTGTTATCAATCACAGGAGACTGTTTAACCCGCAACAGGTCAAGCTCAGACCAAGCTTAATTCCCTGGACATTTTTCAGGCCAGATTCAGGTATGCTCAAAGTGGACCTGGCTCAATAGCGTTAATAGACAGTGTTACATGTAGGGAGTACTCAGTCATAATCATGCAAAATTTTCTAGCAGTGCCATAACTAAAATACACTCTGGTGTTACTTGTGCTTCTACAGGAATTAGAGAGCAGCATCCTTTGGGAGAATTTCTCTGTTGTCTCAGTCTTCATGCAGATTTAACCCAGCACCCTCCTGACATAGGCCTCTCTCAATTCTGTAAGGTCTTCGACTCCTGTCCACTCAAGCAAGCCCTCCACAACATCACTGAAGCTGAGTATAACAACATTCACCAGGAGGTAAGACTCAAGATGCTTATTTTATAGCCTGGCACAGGTGGGAGGAGTACCTGGTATCGCTGCAGCCAAAAGGACAGCAAGACAGTAAGAGATGCTTTGTATGCTCACATTATTACATCAGAGAGACATGTGGAAAGAGAACGAGACCATGCGAGTCTCCTGTGGTGAGGGATAAAACGTTATGTACGGTAGTATGTATAGAACACAGTCGTATATATTTCACACAATACTAAATCATCTCATGTCCAATTAACTGTTATATGTCTTTTTGCAATCAAATAATGATTAAGGACTACTTGGGCATGGGTTGCTGATATTAATTTATAATACTTTAAGTGATTTTAAGAACCCAGTATTTTATAAAAAGCTCTAGTTACAATTTCCTGTCCTCTTTCCCAGGTGTTTGCATGGCAACGTACTTTGCAATCAAACTAGTCTAATAAAAAATCCAATTAAGAACGTAACCAAGGAATCTTCATAGGCACCTAACAATAAACACAGATTTGCTGAAGAGGAATAAGTTATAGAGAGGATGACACGGCAAAGTCATACACAGATAATGTATATGTGTGTGTGTTTGTTCACAGCTTATTCACACACACAAAAAATGTGAACCGAAATGTTAAACAAAGCACACACACCATAGCCTCAGTAGCAGAGGAATTAGAGATCAGCTATGCATCTCCCATTCATCTTCCCCATCCTGGAATGTGCAATATGTGCTTTAGCCCATCCCATTGCTGAGCACACAGTCAGTGTCTCGGCACACTTGTAAGTTTTCCATTTGTTTTTCCACGGCTCACTAATGACTTATAACTGCCCTGATCACCACCCTGCTGCAAAGACGATGATGAATTCAGCAGACCCTACATGCAAATGGCAAAATATGCAAAACCCTAACTGTTGGTACCAATACACAACTGGAGTTTAGCAAACCTGCTGGTGTTGCATAACATGCTGAAAATACAGTCTCAGAGAATAAGCACCATCTTCTTGCCAGCACAGCTCTTCTTCTGCAATATGCCTAAGAGCAAAGAACCATTGTCTGTAAAGTAATTCAATTTTATTCAGTAGGTACTTTAGTTAACCTTTATAGGAAAGAAAGAAGTGAAAGAGAAATAAATATCACTATTTTGGTTTGCTACTGCTCTTTTTAGCCAGGAAAAAAAATGAAGCAAAGGCTTTATTGATGAGAAAAGTTTGCCTTAATATTGCTCCACTGATGCATTTAGCAATACTACAGTGGTGTGATGTACAGCAGTACATTTTGCCAATTTATAATGCCGAAGCAATCTCTGCTATGGTTTTATCACTGACCTAGCTACGGAGCCCACACAGGCCCCAGCTTTGGGAAATGGAGACACAATTGAAGCTCTGTGATTAATTCTTTCAGTGTAGACTCTGCAGGAAAGCACGGTCCCTAAGGCATGTTTTTTGAGTATGTCTGCTCATTCTTATAAACAGAGCAAAGCAATGGTCGAAACACAGGATTCAGTATATGGGTGTTCACACAATTCCACCCTAACAAAAGGAAAGGATTTAACATTATCTGAATGAAGCAAGGAATTTGATAAGGCTTCTTCTCCCATCTCAGATGTTACTGACATTGATGTGCTTCTGTGGGGATACACACATCTGCACTTTTTAAAAAAAGTCCTTTAAGTGAAAGCATTTCCCAGTCGCCACAGCGCTCAGTGTGATTCTTATACACCCCCATATAAATCTTATTAGCTCACAAAACTCACAGAAATATTTCCACTAACCAGCGGAAATGTCCAGTGGTCAGTGAAGCAAACTGGATCTATTCCATTTTACCTTTCCTAGAAAAAAAGGATGCATTTTAAAGCATGCCAAATAAAATCACAGTCCTCAAAAGTCAGCAGGTTGTTGGTTTGTTTTTTCTGCTTTTTAGTGAAAGAATCAAAAAGGAGCATCCAGCAAGCTAAGGGTGCATTATCTGAATATGTTCAATGCCTGTTAGTCAATAAAAGTACATTACCATGCCATCCTCCGCATTGCAGTCTAACCCCCACTACCTGCTCAGATCTCCAATGCAAATAAATACGAACACCAGCTAAATCAGCATGCTGTGAAACTGTAAGAGGAATTCCTCTTTCTTTCCATGTTCCTCCTGGATATCCTTAAGCTAACTATTTTTAACAAAACATGTTTTGTTCTGAATTCCCCAACCCAGATTTGCAGGCGTATTTGGCAAGATTAAAATTAGTGGGTCTTCAGGCTTCAGTTTAGCAAGATACTAGAGCATGTGCCTAGTTTTAAGCATAAAAGTAGCGCTTTTGAGTTCAGTGGGACCACTCACCTATTTACAGTTAGGTGAGTATTTACATATCTTGCTGAATAGGTGCCTTGGAGCTTTCAAACCTTATGTCCTGAAAAGTTCTGCCATTCTTAACTAAGCTTGTCGATACATCGCCATGAAAGGACCCTTTTTTCTCCCTCTTTTTTTTCTGGCATTTTATTTTCATTGGAAAAACTATTTGAGGTTGTTTTTCACTAACTAAACTTCAAGTTACATCTGTCCAGAAAAAATGCAGTGCGTTTCCTCTATAAGACCTCAGAGTTGATCAGTGGAATCCTGCAGTAGGACAGGAGAAATACTTTACGATCTGGAACTGCACACTGGCATTAGCTTTTCCTGCTGGAAATGCATTCCTTTTTCAAAAAAGCAGGCTTAGACATTACATACACCAGGTTTTGCTTTGTTTTGCAAAGAAGTATGGAACTTTGAAAACAGGAAGATCATAGAGAGTTACACACACACACGCATGTGCACACACACACAGGATGATGAAAAGACAAATCCACGTGCAAATGCTAGTTAAGAATTTGATGTGAAGTGTACAACATGAAATATAAAGCAATGGAACAGCAATTCTCTGATTGGTGTAATTTTAAAGGCTTTGATGGATATAGTTCTTATTAATGCTGGGCAAGTGAAAGAAGAAAATTGGAATCCCTTGGGCTATAAAAATGGTAAATGATTAAATCAACAAAACAGCAGGAGACTGATTCCAAATATTTTTAGAAGACAGTTGTGCAATCCAAAATATTTCCAATATTAGCAGAAAAGCCCAAAAGTAAAAACAAACTGCACATGTAAAAATAAAAGCAAATCCTGGAATGAAGAGTTACAGGTCACGAAGAGTAATCTGGCATACAAACAGAAAAGGTGGCAGCTTGGACATGCAAACATGATCACCTATACTGAAAAGCTGTTGAAGGGTAATGAAGTAAAGGGAAAGCAATAATGAAGAACAAGGACCGAACTGGGAGGATTGTCTGGAACTGTACTGCAATATTGCTGGAATTTGCACTTAACATTAACGATCAGGAAGAGGGTTTTAAGCAATATTGTAATGAAATCTCAAGTGATGTGAACTTGCTAAGCATTATGAATGATAATGAGGGCAGAAAAACATTTCTGCAGAGCCAACAGAAATCAGGAGGACAAGAAGAAAGTGAGGTTCTGCTGGGAAAAAAATACAAGCTATAATTGGTGGGAGGAAATATGGAAAGGAGGGAGGCTGCAAGGGAGAATTAGGGACTAATATCAGGATTCACTAGTAGTCAGTTCTGAATTTTCACAAGGATGCCAACAGGTGTAAAAGAAGGGATACCTTGATGTGGAGAAATAATCATTATTCTCCTTGGCTTCTGAGGTAACAGCATGAGGCAGACTGTGTACTGGCTTTGTGTGCCTGATTTCAGGTAAACATTGACCTGCAAACTGTTCTTAGCAGGAGCTGAGCCAGAAAAGGGCAATCAGCACCAAGGGAGAACAATCCAGTACAAGGCTATAAGCCACATCAGAGGAGGGCTAGTCCTGGCGTGGAGAAAACAGGCCTAACCCACAGGGGCATCAGAATGACGGTGCTTCCATTTCCTCTTTGCCCGTGCCCCAGCCCAAGCAGCCAGCCTGGCTCTTTCCATCAGAACAGGGATGAGGTTTTGAAGCGATAGGGAAGGACTGCTGCCCCTCTCAGCAGCAAGTTACCAACTCCAAGTTACCCTCCAAAAACTGCCCTAACTCCTGCTGCTGTGGGACAGCCTTCTGGCCCAGCTCCTCCCTTTAGGTCTGTCCATCCCATAGCAGAAGCACCTAGCATCCACATTTAGTATCTCATTCTCAGAAAAGTCAAATTAAAAGTTTTTTTATTTACAAAGATTCTTACACCAACTTTGTGTCCATGAGCACGTGGAGGTGCAGCCACTCTCTGAGTGCTGGCCCCAGGCCAACCGCATTCACCACATGTCCCCCAGACACCTCTGGTTACGATCTGTTGTAAACTTAGACCTCTTGCAGTTCAAATGATTTCTTTGTATTTCTCCCCTGTTAATTTAGGATGGCAATGCTTTCAAGATCCTTAGCAAGAAGCCATTATAACCACACCAAACTGTATCACTTTTTTTCCATTCTCTATTAGGTTCTCACATCTCCCATTCTTTCTGAACACTGACGCCCTTAATTCTGTTTTCTGGCTTAACTCTCAGGCTTCTCTCCCCACACTCATCCTGGCTATTGTGTGCCACTTCTTCTGCCTACCTGGATTTCTAGGCCTCACTGCTTTCTCTGTTCTCCTGCATATTCTGTGCTTCTTGAGTCCCCATCTGTGCAACAGTTGCTCATGTGCCTCCCCCCAGTTTGCCCATCTATCCACAGATTTATGGATATACACGTTTTTATGTGGTCTGAAATATGGACTTTTCGTTATGAAGATTTCAGTTGGAGGACATAAACTGGAAAGAGACAAGAATGAGCAATTTCATGCTAAGCTTTTAACAGTCCTCAGCAAAGCCTCCTCCCTTCCCTGCAACCCCCACCATTGTGCTGGGAGTGTCACAAGAGAACCAATCTTCAACCCTGCGAAAAATAAACAGAAATAATCACAAAAACAGATGGACATCTCCTAATCCCTGGTAGCGAAGGCAGGATTTTGCTCGTCTTTTTAGAAGATTCCTCTTTCTAAAGACTTCCATCAACTCAAATATGGTTTTGTAGCAGAAGATGTATCTGTCAGCTGTATTCTCACTTCCTTTTCCCTATCCATTACCATGCAAGCTACAGTCAAAAAGTCATTTTTTTCAATTCAAATCAAGTTCTCTGAATAGAAAGAGACCTTCCCACTAGTGATTTGTTTCTTTCTAATTAAATAAAGTAATCCTTGAGAGATCAGCCCTTAAGAAGAATGTTTTCAAAGACAGCTGCTCTACTAATTAGGTGAAATGCCTGGATGATGGCAATTTACTTACAGTCATCTCAGAGAGGGACATACAATACCATACATACTCTGGCAAACAGTGCTAGCACAGAACTAACACTACCAGTGTGGGCAACATACGGGTTTAGTCCACTTTCAGCATATTTTTAATGGTTGAACATAACATTCCCAAAAAATGGCAGAAGGCTCCATTCCACATCACAGCAGAACCTTGTACCGCTAAGCAGTGTCTCAGTTCTTTTACATGAAAGGATATGCTCAGTACACGTCGTCTTGGGCATACGACGGACAAGAATGACAGCTAAAAGAATTGCACTTTGCCTTATCTTGAGTAGGATAACGGCTTGTGTTAGGCTTGGCTCAGTCCACATGTGACTGCTCTGCAACCTCCAACTAACATGCTAAACATCTGCCAGATGTCAACAGCTCAGAAAATTCCCTTAGGCAGTATCTCTGCATGAGACTCAGTATGACTGATAGCAAGAGGTTTGTGGAGCTCACAACAGGACAACACAGAGGACAGAGAGGCTGGCTGGCAAAGTGAGGATGCTGGTGCACGCACTGAGTTTCTGTCATGTCAAGAGATAGTCCTAAACAAACATATTCTTCCTCAACTATTGCTACTCATGCCAATGTCAGTACAGGCTAAAGACACAACTAAAATACACACAGGCTGAAGCCTATGTGGGGAGACTTTATATCCCTCCACAAGGTAACATTACCAAAAAACCCTCTGAATTATTTTTCCACAACAAAACATAAGCAAACGCGGGAAGCAAACTGCAATTTAGCTTTTGGAGTTGTCTGGTATACCAAAGCATTTTGTGTACTCTGGACTTCATCCAAAGCAAACATTCAACTACTTTTCTTTTAAACACATCTGGAGGTCAATACAAATTGTCATACCCTTAACATTAGTCCCACACAAACTGGCTAATTATGCATCCACAAAACAGGGAGTAAAGTCATTTCTGTGGTCACATGAATGACGTGGCTTCACTTTCAAGTCCTACCACAGATTTCCTGTTCGGTCCTATGTAAAAGGGTTAACCTCTTTGTACATCTCCATCTGCCAAACAGGGTAAATAACACCTGCCTCCTTTCTGGGAGTTTATGAGGCTCTGAGGGCATGTCTCTACCACAGGTGCAGGCACACCCAAGCTGGCTCCATATGAGGAGCACTAATTGTGTTCCTCATTTTTCTAGGGATTCAAATTAAAATGCCCAGTATTCAATTTACCAAAGTGCTGAGTGCTCAGAACTACAACTGAAGTCAAAGGGAACTCTGCTTGGAACAGTAAAATATATACATATTAACTGTATAATGCTAAGTACACTGAAAAATCAGGCCAAAGGCATCTCCAATGGGCACCTAAAATGAGCCAACACCTCTGAAATGAAACTCAGTGCCTCAGGTGCCCTCCTAGAAAACAAGAACAGCTTTATACCTTTTGGGATGTTGTAAATACATTATTCATTCACGCCGTAAGGCAGTTAAAAGCTAGAATGCTAAGTATATTTTTAAAAAGCAAAAGAAAATTTTATCGGCAGTGCACAGCTTAAGTGATCTGCAGTAAAGGCACAGGCTGGAGCAGGACAGAGGACATAGAGTAGTTGCCCACTGATCACCCATCTTTCATATAAATCAGGACCTAAAATAAGGTTATGTAGACAAAATGTTTTATTTCCTACTGTTTTGGTGTCTGATTTTAGAACTATATCATTCACTTACTACAACTTTCTGATAAAGTTTAATTTATTTCAGAATCCATAGGTGGAAAACAGGAATCTTATTCTGACACTTGCATCAAAACAAGAATAATGTCTTTGAAACTAATGGAATTAAAGCAACACAAGCAAAAAGTCAAACCTTTTGGCTCCTAAAAAGTGCAAGCTACATTTCAGGATTTAGATTCAGTGTGCTAAAGCTAGGCAGCAAAATGGGGTGATACATATAAACTGCTCCCTTTTTTTTTTAAGTCATTCTTAAAGTATAGTGAAACTTTACAGAGCATCATTATTGAACATTCTTCTCTATCAGAAATTAAGAATAGCATAAGTTTTATAAATCCCTAACATGAAGCTTTCACCTTTACTGCTACACGTAATCTCATAGTTTTAAATTTGGGGGCGACTCACATCTTTTACTCTCTCCTCCAGAAATCGCATGACACAAGGTATTCGTTGAATTATCTGTAAAGATTAAGTGACGTCACAAAGGTTCTGGGGAAGAAAGTAATCAGTAAAACAGAGGGGATAATCAGGAAGCTGATTAGAATAAAGATACTGCTGTGATATACCCCATTTGGGATTTAATGTACGAAAAGATAACAAGATGAAAGAAGAGGAAGAACAAAGAGCAAAGGATAACAGTTCCTTGTACAGGAAGGAGGAAAAGAAAGAAAGATATATGGCCCTATATTATTTAATTCTCCTAGCAAGTATATACTAACCAGTATTTGTGTCGGTGACTCCTATTTGGTCATGTTAGAACATGGTTTGAATAAAACAAGGAACTGTGCTGTATGTCTGTTTTAACAAGTGCCAAGCCAAGCAATTTACAAAAACACTTTAGCTCCTCATATCTGGAATGGCATTTTGCAAGATTCTTGCCACATGCCACACAATGATGGTTGTTTGCCACCCTCCATCTGAGAGGTGACAGCGTTTCATGCTTTTGTCAGCACCTTCCAGAGCATCTCAGTTTTGAACTCAGTTTTTCTTTCCACCTTGTAGATGAAGAGTTCAGTCATCCTGGCACTGAGGCATTGCTCTGCACAAGGAAGTTCAGCAAGATGAATGGGGGAGGAAGAAAAGCAGAGATATATTCATTAAAAAAAAAAAAAAAAAACCCAAACAAAACCTTAGATGCCTTAGGTGACGTCATACATGTCACAGCTCATATACATTTTAACTAAGCACTGTAGTGCTGTGACTGTCAGTCATACCTGTTCCTGCAGCTGGAGACATTTGTGAATATTTGTGCACAACTTGTCAGAACAAAACCTCTCTGGACCTCTTCTGACATCATTCAACTTTGCAGGGTAAATATTGTTCTCAAATCTTCAAGCTACATCAAAACTGTTGAAAGTGACATGGTGAAAGCAAGGCTTGGTCCTACCGGGAATATCAAATAATGTGTTGCATGGGACTTGGTGAACACACAAATAATTTGTCCCCCCTCAGCAGGAGCTGGATTTGACATTACTGTAGTGTTTTTGACATTCCTACAGCTAGGGACTGCTACAGGGAAAGCTAGGCTGGCTGTGGTCTCAGCTACAGAAATGGCCACCCACACATGGTGTTGAAAAAAGACTACTTGAAGAACAGATGACAGAGCAACTGGTTCCCGCTTACCCAACTCATGTAACCCAGTACAAAGTCAAGTGGCATTCAAATTAAAGTATGCTAGCTTTTAAAGACATGCCACAGGGTGAACAGAAGATAACCACTGACAGATGGGTTGCGTATGTGCTCACTGCTTCATGGAGAATCATACACCCTTCCTGAAATTACTTCAATTTCTTAAGTGTGGCACTCAGTGACCTCAGGATCTATGGGATCCCAATGCTTCTTATTTCAGTATACGCATGAGAAAATTAGTCTCCTGTAGCATCATCTCCACTGTGTTCACCAGTCTCTGATATCAGGCCTTTTCTCCCCCTCTGCATCAAAACAGACTCAACATCCTGGTTTTGCCGCCTGCTAACCAACTACCTCCCAAGATGCTGCAGCTGCCTGTCTTGGGAGCTTTAAACACAGGCACTTCTTGGTAGCAACAGCACCGTAGTCTTGGATTTCCATGACCAACTGTGTTTTCAGGTCCCATTTAAAGCAAATCCTAAGCCCTTCAAATGACTTATTGGTGGGCTGAGCCACACCTTGACCTCACAAAAAAGGCCTCTGCCTTGCTTCCAAAGTGACAATCAACCATTCAGTACAAGAAAACGAACTTCTGCGATTAGGTCCCAGTTGGGTTGGGTTCTGGAGAGCAAGATGAGGAGTGCCGGTGTTGTGCCTGACGGGAAACACCAGCAATGAGGGAAAGAGATGGAGTTACAAGCACCAGTTTTGTGAGGGAAATGCTATACCTGCGAGCGCTCCCCGCACCGCATCCCCGCACCATTCTCATTTGCAGGCGGCTGCAGCACGACGACGGGCTCGGCTCCTGTCCCCGCAGCGTCCCCGCAGCTCGCCACCAGCGGGACGGGTGCACGCGCCGCTGTCTCTGCCGAGGGAGGGCGGGCGCGGGCACCCCGTTCATCCCCGCCGCCGGGGCGGGGGACCAGGCGAGGGCAGCCCCCGGGGCAGGGGGGAGCCGCCCCCGCGCGGGGCGGAGGGAGCGCACGGGCACTGGTTCCTCTCCACCCCGAGAGGTGGCCCCGGCGCTGCCCGGAGCCGCAGCCCTCTTCCCTTCCCTCCCTCCCTCTCTCCCTCCCCCGTCCCCACCTCTCCTCCAAAACCGCAGGAGCCGCCACGGCTTCCCTTCACTCGCTCCGGTGCCAGCGGCGGAGCGAGGCGGGCCGGCCCTCGCCGCAGGCACGGCCCGGGGCGGGAGCAGCCCCGCCGCCTCCCCGCCGCCCCACTGCCATGGCCGGTGTCGCGGCCCAGCCTTGAGGATGCTGCTGGGCGCCCCGCGTGCGGGCGGCTGGGATCGCGGCCGGGTGGGCGAGAGGCTGCAGGCGGCCCTGGCCGGCCTCCAGGAGCTCCAGGTGCTGCGGGAGAAGCAGCGGGAGCTGGTGCGGGCCGCCCTGGCCATGCCGCAGTGGCCGGCGGCGGGCGGAGGAGAGCAGCCCCTGTCCGCCCACAGCAAGGAGCACCGGCTGGAAGCCACCCTCAGCGCCCTGAAGGAGCAGCTGGTAAGGGACGGGACGGGACGGGGCGCCCCGCTGCGCCCGGGACCCGTTTCCCGCGTCCGGGGGTCCTGCGGCGCTGAGGGCGGGCGGAGGGGAAGCGCTACCGAGCCGCCGCGGGGACACCCGGGGGACCGAGAGCAGACAGGGCGCTGCAGCCGCGGCCCCCGCCGCTCCTCCCGCCCCGCCGGCGGCCGTTCCCCGCCCCGCCGGCAGGTGCGAGCGGCGGGGTCCGGGGGGTGGCGGCTGGGGCGCCGGTCCCCGCGGCAGCCGTTGTAACGGTCGCTTCTTCCCCTCAGGCGGGGCTCACCTGAGGGCGTACGCGGCGGCCCGTAGTGCGTGCGGTTGACGGAGGGCTCAGAGCCCGCAGGAGCGCCGGGGAGAAGTTGTTACCTGGGGCCGCGGAGTGGGGGATGATTAACTCGGGTAACGCCTGTATCACGCCTGCGACCACTCGGCTCTTAATTGCGGTAGCCGTTTGACCGGGAGATCAAAAGACACACGGAGCGAGATAAGCATAAGTAGACTAAGCGCTATGGGGTTGGGATGTGTGTACACCTATGGGCATACACCTAGGTGTGCTTGCACAGTTGTGTGCCGGTGGGAGTCAGTCTGCCGGGAAGGGGGCTCGTGGGCCAGGAGTACTTTGTTCTTGCCACGGATTGCGTGATCCAAAGAGAAGAACAACCGAATGCCAGGCCTTGTATTTGAAGTGTTACGTAGCCTGCCACTTGCACGGGGTTTTTTGTGAAAGGAGAAAGAAAAAAAGAAATTCTGAGTTGCGACTGGAACGAGTTTCATAGGTGAGACAACAATCAAAGGGTAAAGGGCTTTAATCTCTAGTATGGGCAATTACACACTTCAGTAAACTCAGACTTAATTCAGAACCCTGTACTGGTGCAAGGCTTGGCCATCAGTTGTCAATCAGGTGTGAAAACAGCACAGTTATTTGCTCCCCATAGGCAGCTTTATCAGGCAGCATCTCGGGATAAAATTGGCTTTAACCTTCAAGGAAACCTAGACACCACACGTGAAAACACAGCAGTGGGCATATCTTTATTAAGGTAAAAAATGCAGGACAAGTGGACTGCCAACCACTTGGTTGCCTGTCATTGATAATTTTAACTAATGGCTCTACTTTTTTTTTTTTTTAACTAAATGAAAGAATTGAAGGCATTTATTGCCTGTCTGGGGCCACTGGGTTAACATAGAAACATCCAATGACCTCTGACCACAGTGACTGTTCTTTTTTTCATGTCAGCTGTTGTGCTTTAATTACTCATTTGTTTATATGTTGTTCAAATAAACTATGAAAATAGAAGATTAGCTTATCAGGACTTTACTGTCACCTTACAAGGCTTTACAAGGATGTGGGAGAAACTAGCCATTAAAATGGAAGAAACCAGGCGTTAAATTTCTGCCCTTAAAAATGCAGAAGTTGGGAGCGTGATAGTAACTAGGCACACCACTGGAGAGGGACGATTTCACCAGTAGGTGCCAGTGCAATTATGGGAAACGTGTCTTCTGGGGGTGCCTGGGAGGGAAGTGTTCATAAATCTTGAGAGGGGTGGCTCCAAACCATATAAATCCAGGGGCAGGTTCTCCAGCAAAAATGCAGTTGTGCGAATACTTAAAGTAGCAATACAAAGCTCTTCTGATTGACCCATGGCTGCTGGAACCTTTTCAGACTGGTGTACCTTTACTGTTGTTTTTTTCCCTGCAAATTGCAAACATATATTTGAGCAGAGGTGCATACCTTAAAGCTGCTTAATAGCAAAGTAAACCCAGTTGAAAACAGGCTTTTCACAGTCCTATCAGAAGTAGTCCACAGATCCTAGGAGCTCAGCGACCACAGGCTGAAAACTTTTTCTTGGTTTCTTTGTGACTTATGAGCAGCATATTGCACTCAAACCACTTGAAAATTCTGTTCAAGATCCCAGGAAATTAAGTTAAAACTAAAAACAACAGAAAATGCAAAGCATAGCATTGCTCAGGGAGTGTTATGTCTTCATCGTTGTTGTTCTTGGCCCATGGATGATAGAGTATGTGATCACTGCTCTATAAGCTTTCAGATTGAGAAACTCATTAACAATGTAAATGTAGCTTTGCCTTGCAGTATATCTTTATCCAACTTTCAAGGAGGGCTGTAGCCCTGGGCTTTAGCGTGGTTTAATTCATAAAAAGTTTGGTCCTTGCAACATCAAATGGGGAAGTTGTATCAGCTGGAGCTGGCTCAGGGCATCTCAGCAATGGAAACAAGGCAGATAAAGAGTCAACCCAGGCTTCTCCTGTAATGGTAAGGTGAGAAACAGAGCAGAGGCAGTACCCTTAAGGAGTCAAGCGCCACTAGTGGGAACGGGTGGAGCAGAGCCATCAAATGCCAAAATGATCATCTGTGGGTGCCACTCCAGCATCCCAGTCTCTTCTCCAACAACAGGTACCAGCATCAAACAGCAGCTGGCCTTTCCAGCAGTCTGGTGTAGGGTGCAGGCTTTCTGCTACCCGTAGCAATAATGTCCTTTTTTGCCCCAGCCAGGGGCTCTTTTGGAAGCTGCAAGTTAATATGCTTCAGGTAGGATCAACTCTCTGTAGCAGAAGTGAAGCAGGTTAAGTGATGCCATCTACTGTCAGTCATCCCAAAGGTGCTACATTAGTCTCCTATATCACCGTGACTTAGAGGAAAAAGAAGAGATGCAAATTCAGGCTAATAGAAAGAAATATATGACACACTTCTTGTCAAAGTAGATGCATACCTAAGGCTACAGCATCCAGTATTTTCTCAGTTGTTTTCTCAGAGGACATATTTATAAAAATTGGTTTATTTGATTTGAATGATTTTGTTTTGCAAGCTTTCAGGCAGCTTATGGTGTTCAAAAAATGTGAGCAGGGACATGTTATACTGAAGAGGGAAAAAAAAGAACCCACACTTGGTACCCTGCATTTTGTACAGATTTTTTTCCACTTTAGATAGTTTTAAATAGAAGGGAACATATTTTAAACCAGGGTTTTTATTATTTATTTTTTAATATTAAACTCACTTAAAGTTTTTTATCAACTAAGAGAAGGAGGTGCTTCCAGAAGGAATTCACATCATTCTAGAATAAGGGTCTGGGATAGGTGAAGTTATTTTTCCTCTGAAACCGGTTGCTTTGTACCATCAGTTACAAAAAGACCCAGGGTGAATAGATTTTACATGTGCAAAACTAGATAAGGTTACTGCTATCTTTTATCCGTTCCAAATTACAGTTGGATTAATAAAATGATCAGGTGCTAATCTACAACCAGTAAATGTCAAACCCCCCTCTAACTGAAGAGATCAGTAGTTGAGCAGAATAGTCAAGTATGACCAGTGGCTTTTGGTGCCTTGATTTGGGGTACCAGCTAGTGTTGACTTAAAGGAACCTGCTTTTCAGAGAGTGTTCTTCCTTCTGAAAAATGAGTGGTATGACAGTATCCCAGATTTGGCTCCCAGAAACTGAAGGGCCACGGATAGTACAAGTTGATAGTACAGTTGAAAGTCTGGTCCTGTGTTGTGCAGTGTACAGAAGTCTTCACAGCTGCATTGCCCAAAGCAAACAGATGGTTTTACCTTCAAGGTTTTGTCTCATGTAAAATTCATGTTGTGAGTTGAGAAGGAGTGTGTTTAGGGTTTATTGTTCTGGGTGCTGCTTAGCGTGGTTATTAGAGCAATAACAACCTCAAGCAAGCACACTGGAAAAGTCATCCTTATTCAAATGGTTTAAGGAACGCTTCTCCTCTTAGAGCACAGAAGGAGTTAACTGAAAGATCAAAGCTATGAAGTCCACCAGAAATGTGAAAACCCAATGGTGTGAGACACCATAAAAGGGTTAAAAATGATGATGTAAATCATGTGTGTTGTTTAAAACGCTGTGAAAGCGCAGACAGAACCTGGAGGTATAATAAATAATCTTTGAATACCTGAGAGCCTTGTGGCCTCTCTGTCATTAATCAGAAACCACAGGCTGAGGGATTGGCTGGCAAAACATTAATCATTAAGCAATTAATTCCAGCCATGAAAACAAAACTTTGTAATTTCCTGAGTAGGTGGGATTGAAGGAGGCATGGCATGTTTTTGCCTTTTCACCATAAAGGAAATAAGGAAGTACTGAGGCGGTCATACACTCATCATTCAGATGGGATAGAAAAATCTCCTTTATTATCCAGTTCTTCCTTTTTGGTTATGTGAAAGGGGAAGATGGAAAATAACCATGGATTTTCCTAGGAAGCAGTAATGAGCCTCTTGAGCTTAAACCTTTCTAAATGTGCAACACTAACAAAAAGGGGCTTTATTTCTTGTGTCTTATATGTTCCTCCAGTTCTCTATAGAAGCATGCTACAAATACTTTTTCTTTTTTTCTTCTCAGGAGCATCACCAGCCATAACAGTTGTCTTGTGAGACTCAGGACATCTGTCTTTTTTCTCTTTTCGTTGAATCCCATTTTCTAATCATTTACCGATTACCTTAGGATCTTGTCATTCCTTGCTTTTTGCATAGCTATGGAGAAACCTAAATTTATGAATCTATGTCAGATATTAAAAGCTGAATAATCCAAACACAAGGAAAGTGGAGTTGAAAATGTGTACATACTGATTTTGATTTTCTGCATGTTATTTAATTTTGCAAATACTTTAATTAGTTCAAGGAACCTAGATTATATTTCTTCCATATTTGGGATTAGAAATGCTGCTAGAACTGTCACTTGTATTTTTAAACGTGAAATGTACACGTAAAGAAGAATCTTAGTCATGTTTTTCTTGCCATAACTGGAAGAAAACCTGGCCCCTCAAGGGCTGTGAACACAATTTTATAACCAACTTCAAGACACAACCTTTCTGTAAAATACTATTGGATAGATGGTGAGGTGTAATATAATTAGAAGCTGCCTAAATAACGACCAGGCTTAGATAATTTGCCAAGTGACATGTGAGAAGTTTGTGACAGAAACCAACTGTGGTTCTTTGGCTGGTACCTAACGCCTGGCCATCTGCCTCGCTAAGCCGATGGCATAAATACTTGGGGAGCAACTACGGGAGCTGTTACCTCAGATCAGCCTGGCCAGTGATTGCAGTAGGCAAAGGACTGTGTTGCTGGCTCCTGAAGGATTATTCACAAATTTGAGACACCACTTACTTTAAATACAGTCATTTTCACAGCAGAATTTAAATGCCACCTTCTCCTTCCATAAAATGTGTGGAAATATCTAACCATGAGACATGCAGGGAAAACTTTCAGCTAAATAGATGTCCCAATTCGTGCAGTGGACCCTTTCAACTATAAAGAGATGTCATCAAAGCCAAGGGTTTTGCAGAAATGAGTGTGCTGCCTTTACTTTGTGTGGCAATAATATACCCTTACATACAGTAGTTTCCTTTCATCAGGTGACATCTTAGAGTTCATGCAGACAATCTATAATGTTTATCTCATCTTCTGTTCAGAGGCAATGTATGGCAAAACTCAGTGCATCTATTAAAACGTTAATTTGTTAAAAGATTGCCATCCTCTTCAGAGATACAGTTCCTGCCATAGACGTAACAAAAAAAACAAAGGTTAAAATAAGTATATTCAGTATGAAGAGTTTTGAGAACACGTTCAGCTGGGCAGAAGACAATATATACTGAGAAACAGAATGTTCTGTACTTGTCCATTATGTCAGTCTTGCTACAGAGAGCCAATTGCAACAGTCCCTAGCGAAGGAAAACATTTCATGAGAGCAGAATCTGTCCGGTACAGATGGCCTGAATTCGTGCATTGCCGCTGAGATTCTAACTGTGATTATTCTTCATTTCCTCCTTCTTCCCTCAACTTGTGAATTAGTCTCGTTTGAGGAGACAGGATGTCGGCTTGAAAAGCCACCTGGATCAGCTAGACCAGCGAATAAGTGAGCTGAAATTGGACGTCAGTAAGACCTCCAGTGAATACTTGGATAGTGACAGCCGGCCCAGCTCAGGTAATTTGCACTTGATTGTTTATTCCTAGGAGTATGGTGCTAGGAGAACAGAAAGATGTCAACAGCTAAGCAAAACTCTCGATTGTTTGGTCCGAAACAGTGCCGCATAGTTGAGGTGGAGAGGAGTCATCTGGCACAGAGCATGCTCACAGAGCTTGTGGGAATTTTCCTGCAAAATTGATTTAATTGGAAAATGTTTATTTACTCAAACAGTATTTTTTCTGGATTTTTTTTATTTTAAATTGGATACTTTAGCCACAAATGGAAGGAGGAGGAGACAGATTTATTTGTTAATTGCCTTATCTGGTGCAGAATGACCATTGGCAAAGTGGAAAAAGTACTTACTAGAAGTGAAAGAGACCAACATCTATGCCAATGCTCTGCTTGAGTCTGAGAAGGGTCCTGAACCTCACTAAAGTGCTGAAGATCACTACCACTGCAGTCCTCTGGCCAAATGAATGTTTGATCACTTATATAAAAATGAAATCCCTCTATTAAAAGACACTGAGAAAAACCACCTCAACAGTTTGCTGACTAAAGCTCTCATGGACAGAGAGACAGTTTTCGGGTTCTGGTCTGATTCACAGAGGCACTGTACTGCAGTCTTTAATAGTTTGGATGTCTGTTAAAACCAGTTTCTGTTATCTAGTCTGAGATAATGGGAATATTTATTTTTAAAGAAAAATTTGAAAAGTCTTAAGTCTCCAATGAGACAAGGAAAGAGGTGTTTTTCTTTACAGAATGTGGATTTGCAGCCTGCTACTTAGAGCGGCTGTAAAAAGTGCAAGGTTCTGTGAGTGTTTAAGTTCAGGACTTGTGCACTTAGGCACATACACACAGTTCAGAAGGGAACAGCTTCCTTTCTGTTTGCTTTATATAGAGAGGAATAATAAAAATTCCTGTCTTGAATTTATACAGAGCCTTTTTTTAATACTTTCATAATTAATTGGCAATGATCGCAAGACCTGGAAAGGGAAGATAGACTCCATTCTCTGCCCTTAGACATTCCAGCTATCATAGACTTGGCAGCTCTGATCACAGGCTCATTTTACTCTACTTTCCCATCCAAGCTGTGTTTGTATACACCTAGCACAAGTTACAACAGTGTAAGACGGCCCTGTTTCACATCAGTTGCATAATAGTCCCCAAAGACGTTCTCCAGTGAAGAGCTGGGTGTGATGGTGGTGCGCTTCACCCCAGCCCACCCTCAGAAATAAGCATGCGTGTGCGTGCCAAGCTGGCTCAGGGCCTAAGTAAATATGCATAAGCCCAATGGTTGAATTAGAGTATACCTCTGCTAAAGTTACCCAAATAAATGATAATAAATTTAGGCCTGGGGCACACAGCAAATGAGGATTTATTTTATTCTCTGCATTTTTTTTTCTACAGAGCATGTTTAGTTACTGTAAATAAGAAATATCTTCCTATTTGTTTTAACTGCAGGCTTCTATGACCTGAGCGACGGTGGTTCTTGCTCGCTCTCCAATTCTTGTACCTCTGTGTACAGTGAGTCCATCTCCTCCTCCCACACCAGTCTCTTGCCCGGCTCTCAACACCCTAAAGCAAGGCTCAGTGTGTTTGATTACCGACCCAAGTCTGCAGATGAAACTACTGTGCACACCACCAGCTTCCAACAGCAGGGAACTTATGTCAGCGATGGATGTCGGATTACAGCTAGTACAGACATTCCTGGGACTCCTGCCAGGTCCCGACCGAGGCCAGTTTCCACAGGTAATCCACTGCAGAACTGGATACTCATTCAAGAGAAGGGCAGAATCCCAATTATTACTTTTAGGACCTAATATACCAATGTGTAATCAATATATAGCACTCATTTTCTATACACAAAGTGAGAATTAATTGAAACCACAGAGCTAAACCATTTACTGTCCAACTTGCACTTTTCTCCATACTTAGATAGTTTTAAACAATAACAAATACAAGGCTGTATGCATTTAGAAATGGAAAAAAGTGCATGAGATAGAATTGTTATGAATTTTGAGATACATTTTTTTAATTTAGCTGCTTGTGAAAACAGAAAAATTGCAGTATTTGAAATACCTTGTGTGAAGGTGCAGGGATGTATGGAAAACACAAGGTGAATTCAAAATTAGAGGTGATGCATTTTACCAAGAAAGACTTTACAGAAATCTGAGGAGAGACGCTTCCAGACTTAGTGCCTGTTTTATCAATCTGTTGTAAAATGAGTATGATAATACTTACATATACCTTGACCTATTTATTCAAATTAATGTGGACTCAAAAAGATACTCATTTTCATAATTTATTATGTACAGTAAGGGGTAACAGACACCAAAGGTAAATTGACTGTCTAGGAACCAGTCATGAGCCTAATAGCAGATCAACCATGAATTTGCATCCTATCTTTAGACAAAATGGACAAGGCCATTAATATTCCAAATCTCTTGTTTACCCATCGGTTAAGTGACAAGTAATTGTATCACTTCTTAATTTGGGTCCTTCTGTGGCCTCAGAGCAACCTTGTGTTAGTGCGGTTCATATGGCAACCCAGTCAGATGTGTGACAGCTCCATTATAGAAGCAAGGAAGCCATAGGGAAGATCATTTCAATACTGTGTCACTCTGGAGTCGTTGCACAGCTTCTTGACCTGACCTAGCTCGCGTCTGGCTTGCTTGGAGCAGAAGCAAAGCATGTGTTCTGTACCTATCTGTGCGGACACACCTGAAGCAATGGTGATAAATCATAGCATAAAAGCAAAGTCTTCTCAAGGTTTCTGAGAGGCTTGGGGATGGAGCTGAGCTTAATGGTCTGTGGCTTTCATGTTCAGATTACAGACTTCTTGTTCTATCAGAAACTTTCCTGCCTTGCAACATTTTGCTAAGACCCCAGGGGCTTTATGTTTTTTGGATATGGAGATAGACCAGCGGAAAAAGGGATAGCTGATTTTAAGTACGGGTGCAGGAGTGAGGCTACAAACCTCCTTCAGGCCTTTTTCCACCATCACCTCCCTTCTTCCTGGCCACAACCTCCAACTTCCTTCAGTGTGAGAAACATAAGTAGTGGAGTACTAGTGGTGTAGGCTTGAAGGAACAGTTATGTCAAAGTTGACTACATTGCAGGAAGTGAGGCAAGATGTTATTTCAGGAAAGCATCATTTGGAGGAGGAAAGAAATTTCTCTTTTCCTCTTCTTAGCTTGTCCCCACAGGTAACTGCAGGTACAAGCTGATAGCCTTTTCTTTCAATGGCAAGCAGAAAGCTTGTTGAGACACTGCAAGCACAGCATTCTTTTGACACCTTCCTGGTTTGTTTGGACAAGAGAGCACCACTACACACTGCCAACAATTTCCTGAATAATTTTCATTATGAGAATATGTTGTTTGAGAAATCATTATTTCTCAAACAACATATTCTCATAATCACCTGGGCAAGAAGAATGTCAGGCACCAATACAGCTTAGGCGTGGACCTGCTGGAGCCAAGCTCCGAAGAGAAAGATCTGGGAGTCC
>KZ505670.1:301777-326866 GCA_002844005.1 Limosa lapponica baueri | reverse complement strand
CAATCCTGCTTCAGCAGGGGAGTTGGACTAGATGATCTATATGGTCCCTTCCAACTCTAAAAAAATTCAGTGAAATTCAGTGAAATCATCCTAAACTTTGCTGTAGCAGGTCTGTAAGTGCCTTAGGTAGGGCCCTGCAGACTTAGCTGAATTTTGAAGTCTTTCAAAAGCTTCCTGTCACAGGACAGAAATAGTCACTGTAAGTGAAATATGTGGTTGGATTTGTTGGTTGGGTTTCCTGGTAGCATGAAGCAGCCAGGAAATCAGTTAGCTGAGCATTTGTTGGCACTGAAGTCTTTACTGTTGTACAGAGAAATACAAGCTAACTGCAGATGGTTCCAGTACTCTTGGTACCAGAGTAACACAGCACCGCAGCACTGTATCAGATGACTTATCTGGATGTAACAATCTTGCTTCACACAAGAACACAGCCTGTCCTCCCAGCACACAGGAGATGCTTCTGAGAGGAAGGTGCAGCAGTCAAGTGTAACTTAAAGCAGCCTTCACAGTACTCCAAAATTGAGAGATCTGAAGTGGTGTCCATAAATGCCATCTTCAGGGACTGAGCCTCCCATCTGCCTCAGTAATTACCCTTAGATACTTTCTTTGCCAAAGTAAAGGTTCTTTACTCCATTCCTCTATGTCCTTCAGGTTGACTTTTTAAAAACCCACACACAGAATTACGGCATTCCTGATTTTCTGCCTTTTAAGAAAATCTCTGAATATTTCTCTCTGGAATTAAATACTCCAAGAAGTTACTGACTTGAGAAAGACAATACTTTCAGCATTTAAGAGGGTAAGAAACACTATAACCTAGTGTCTGTGTAAATCCTCTTAAAGCAGCTGGTTGAGTAATATAGATTTTTCCAAGACACATGATACAAAAGGGTTGGAAGAAAAGCTGGAATTCAAATTTAACCACTTTAAAAAAAAATTACTATTGACTCTCCATACTGGAAATTTCAGGAATTTCTGAATTAGTCATACATCTAGAGGAAATCTTTATCCTGTCCTGGGGATAAAAGTGTTCAAAAACTGTACCTGTTTTATTGGATAATTTACATGACATTCAGCTTCAGGCTTTCTGGTTGTTGGAGTCACTTTTTATCTCTGCTAAGAAATAAAAATAATCCCTTGTTTTTGTTTAGTTGGTTGGCTTCCTGTTAGTCTGTGACATTCTATAACATTTTTATATATGCACAGATTTACTTTCATCCAAGTAGGACAGTTTAAATTTCTTGCAAAGCCACGAGTTTTATTATTGGCATTAAAAAGGCATTCTAATCTCTGTTATGCTCAGGTGAATAAAAGCTTTGAAGTAATTTGGTGATCTGGGAGATCTGAAACTATTGTCTTTGTTCATGCTACTGATTTTAGGAAAAGCTAGCACATCCCTCTGAAATAGCACTTTTAGCATAAGCCAGTCTGAATGTAATTGTCTGTGATTTAATTAGGTTATTTATTTTCATCCACTGTGTAGGTGACTTGGAAAGACTCATTCCAGCAGACACTAGATTTCAGAAAGAGACAGATCCCAATTCCATGTTGCCTCTGTGCCATGCCGGAGACATGCATTTGCTCAGCATGGATCCCAAATTCCAGAACGACTTGGTCTCCAAGAATGGCATTGATGTGTATCCTTACCCAAGCCCCCTTCATGCAGTGGCTTTACAAAGTCCCCTTTTCTCCCTGGTGGGGACATCCCCAGAAGCAGAGCTCCAGGCTTCTCCCAGCAGACCCATGCCTAGTGCGACAGGTCCCAGCTTGATTAGGACTAGGCCAACCACTGAGGCCAAGCCAGGGGGTTACATCAATAAATTACTGCAGCTGACGAGATGCAAAGGGAACAATCGGGCTGATGCCAGTGAGTGGGTTTCAACAAAGAGCCAGCCAGCCACAATGCACCAGAGACTCATTATAACCCCCAGCACCGGTGGAGTGAAAATTAACAGCAGCAGTAGCCAGCTGGAAAAACAAGCGAGTTCTCTGGAAAGTAACAAAGCTGAAGGGAAGCTGCAGAGAGAGGTGCCGGAGGGAGAATGTGCCAAGCAGCAGGAGACCATGCACTGCATGAATGAAGAACAGCCGTCCACTCAGCCTGACGCAGAGCCATCAGCTGTGAATAGTTGTTATCCTGCCAAGGCGGCAGCAAGGGGCTCTCCTCTGGCAGAAGCAACAGAGAGCAGCACAGAGCACAGTTCATCCTCCTCGCAGCTGTGCCAGGAGGACTCCAGCCTGGGCACCTGGAATGCTAAAGCCGTCCCACCCAGAAAGCTGCCCCTCAAAAAGTGTGGCAGTACCAAATTGGCTAACACTGGAGGTCATGAGCGAGTAGCACGGAGTGAGTTCGTTCATGCTCAGTTCGTCCCTGCAGAATCCCACCAAGTCCGGGTCAAGTTTGCCAGCTCTAAAACAAAGGCAGTGAAGATAAAGAGGAGGAACAGCGAAAAGGCTCTACGGCCTGGTAAGCAAGCCTTTTGCATGGAGAAAGCAAGAGGGTCCCATGGGGCTGCCAGGCTGCCTGCTGAGTGGAATCAGCCCCAAAGACTACACGGAGCGAAGAGCCTTGTGCGGAGACCTTCATATTCTGGTGACGTGACTGGCAGGTCATGCTCGGAGTCCAGCCTGTTTCCTGGGCAGGTCAGGCTCCCCACCGTACCATCCAGGCCAGAGCTCTACAGAGCCTCTGCCAATGCACTGCATTCCCTTGACGCAGCTTGCGTAGACCCAGCCAACAAGAAGAAGCAGCGCAAGTGGCAGTCCACAGTGGAGATCTCTGCCAAGGCCCACCTGGCCAGCCTCTCTAGTAGCTTTGGCCTGGGAGCACCAAAGCAGCCAGCAAGGAGAGCTGGTGTCCTGCGCACTGTCAGTATGAGGGCTCGCTCCAAGAGTCAGCGCCACGGAGCTTATGCCAAAAGCGAGTCAGACCACTCTGAGTATTCTGCAGAGTGCGCTTCCCTCTTCCATTCCACCATCGCAGAGACCAGCGAAGGAGAGGTCAGCGATTTCACCACTAACCGTTTCGGGGACAGTGAGTCCAGTGAAAGTGATTCAGATGGCAGCAGTAACAGTAGCAGCCTTGCCTTTGACTATGATGAGGGGGATGAAAGCGACCTGATTTGGCCTGAAGGTTCGGTCAGACAATCGGGGACTGTCCAAGCCTCTTCCAAGCCCATTCCCCCAGTGCCCAAAATCTGTCGCATCAAAGCTTCAAAGGCACTAAAGAAGAAGATTAGGAGATTCCAGCCTGCCTCTCTGAAGGTCATGACCATGGTTTAAGGGAGAGCAAGCATCTGTTTCTTCCAGTGAGACATCCTGCTGGCTCTCATTTGCAAAACAAGAGAACCCATGTGCAGAGAAAAGAACTTGCTTAAACGAACTGTAAATAATCCCTGAATCGACACAAGGGATCATGTTTGTTAACGCCCGGACATAAATGTCACTGTATCTAATTTCCTCTTTTGCCATTTATTCTGTAAATATGGATCTGTGTATATTGTGTGATGCCTTTTTTTACTATGCAGAAGGCTCACCATGGTGAAAATGAAAACAACCTTGGCCATAAGATTTTACGGGCAAGCTCTTGATAGTTTGTTGACCCTATGTACCCACAGGATCAGTCCCAAACACAAAGGCTGCCCAAGAAGAGGGGCTCTTCCCAACTGGCAATTTGGTAGCATCCCTCCCTCTTGTGAGGAATTCTTTGCAGGCTGAAGTCTGCGTTAACCATTCAGCTGTCACTGTGCTCAAATGGAAAAGCTCTCAGTGCTCTCCATAGTTTTACTTTCCTTCAGATCAGCCATCGCATACCTTCTCCCAAACATCAGGAGGGCGAGTCTGTTCTGTAAAAACATACTATGTTTAATCAAGAAGACAAATGTATTTGTGAATGAGAACAAGACTACAGTTTGTTTCCTGTTTTCAAAATTGGGAGTATAGGGTGTTTTTTTTCAGACCCCCTGTTTATGATGTTCCATGTTATTGTTCATTTGTTGAGTGGGTGAAAGAACATGAGGGCTCAGTGCTACAGTGTGTGAATAACTGGGGCTGAGACTATAGCTTTGCCCCTGAAATGGCAGACTCAATAAATACTATTTAATGTACTTCTGAAAATTGTGTGTGTCTGACTTTGACGTCAAAAGAAAATTATTCTGAACTCTGACATCACATCAGGAGTGCAGAGGAGCTTTCTTTGGTGAAACAGATCTGTGTTTTCATAATCAGTGTGCAGAGAGGTTCTTTTCTATTTTTCAGAGGATTGCTATAGCTCTGTCAGAACCAGGGTCCTCTACCTCATGAAACCTGCCTCAGCGTCTGCTTCTGAATGACTGAATTTAAAAACAGTAATTGTATTGAGGACAGGGTACTGTTTAACTGACTCTCTTAAACTGATGCAATTTTGTCACAAGGTACTCTCAATTTAAAACATATATTTATGTATATGTATTACATTTTGAATGCATTCAAACGCACCTGTGTGAAGCTTTGAATCTGTTGCTAAACTGATAAAGTAATTTTTTTGTGTTCAAACAAGCAGTCCTAATTCTTTCCTGTGAGCACAGCAATCTGGAAGCTGAGCTGAAGTTCACCCTGTGTTTACCAAAGAGCAGGTATTATCCTCCTGTTTCAGTGCCCAATCTGAATACATTCCTGGCCTAGGAGATGTAAGCATTACCTCATTCAGCTGAGTGTACTGGATCTGAAACAAAAGGCAAGTGCTTTGCAGAAACTGTGGGTAAAAAAGTGCTTGTTTACTCCAAGGCTTCATTAGCAAACAGAAGTATTGAAAGACTAAACTTTTAGCCACAGTGCCTTCTATTCTTTGGAAGCTACATTATGTTTTTAAACCATTCTGTTTTCAAATTATTTTTGGAAAATGAGGTAGAGAAAAGCTAAAAGTTACGTAAAGTCATTTAATTCAAGTATTCGAGCTAACGCGTAACACCATCCTACTGCAACTGGGAAAATATTACATTTTAGTCAGTGGAATACGTTTAAGCATTTTTTCATGGTCATGAGAGTGTTGGATGTAATCACTCCGGTAGGATTAATGGGAGAATTTCACAGGTCTGGTGGTGGTTTCTTGTTCAGTGTGTCTAGCAACAGAACAAACAAAATAGTGATTTATGCCTTGTTGACTTTCTACACCACAAAAGGATTCTTTTTCTCATTTACACAAAAGGTTTCATTTGGGGGAGCGTGTCAGAAGTTACATATGAAACTTTAATCCATGGATTTTCTGTATTGGGGTGGGCTTTATTGGTTAGATAGGAATTTTGAGGGTGTTTTTTTTCACGGGAGAGGAAATCGTTCCTAACTGGAAAACTGCTCTGGGTAGGAGCATTCTGAAACCTGGTAAAAACCGCCACCCAGCAGCTCCCTGCCTTTTTATCAGAGTAAGCTCAAACAATAAGTTTGTGGTCCCACAACTAAGTAAATCTCGCTCTGGGGCTGTTAATACTCTGTCAGAAATGTTGCCAGACACGTGATGAAAGTGCTGATCCAGAATGAACGCACTCTGCCAATTCAAATAAAGAAAAATGATGACTTAATTTTGTACTGACAGGTTTTATGCCAGATGAGGTATCACTATCTCTACTGCTCACGTTTTCTGCCAGGTCAGATAACGTCTCTCCTCCCATAGCCACCGTAAAGCCAACATAAAAGCATAAAGCTGGCACAAACGTCATCATCCTATGCCTTGGCTAATTTGACAGAAATACGACTATGTGCCCACACTTGATCCAGGGGAAACCTGTGGTGCTGGAGAGCCCCAGCAATGCAGAGAACCTGCTGTTAAGTGTTGCAGTATTGCCATGTGCAGTGATGATACTGAGCTGTGACTTTCTGGGGAGGGCAGAACGGGTGGTGCCACCCCTCCTTTACGCCAGGACATTGGACCTTCTCCCTAGCTCTGCCCTTTGGAAAAACTGCTTTCCTCTGCTGGAGCAGAAACTGCACTGGAACCAGAGCTCTGGAGGGAAGAAGTAGGACAGTGCAAAGCAGGGCAGGAGACTCAGGTGGCCAATAGTCTAATTATACTGGCACCAGAAATATGATTGTAGTTGAGTAAACTGGAAAATTAGCATTTGGTTGGCGTGTCTGACTGGGTACAAGCGGGACACCTGTTAGAGCTCTGTCCATCAGAGACATGGGCTGGCTCTGCTGACAGCACCCAGGAATGCCTGCCTCCTAAGCAAACAGATCTGAAACATATTTAAAATCAACAAATATCGATAAATGCACTGATGCACTATTCTTTTATATGTCTATACTAAGCATAATAAGAACAGCTTTCAGCTCCGTATGAAGTCTCATAGCGAGAATAAGGGATGCCCAGCTTTACACATGGCCATGTCAATACAAAATAGAAATATTCACTGTCTATTTTCCCTTCCAGAAGGAATCCACAAAATCTTTTTATCTTGCAGCATCTTCTACTATAAAGGCCTAAGAGAATGCAAAAAATGTCAGTTGGTAATTCAATTAGTAGTCTAGCACCAAACCTGATACACTGCAGGAGTGAGAAGTTTAGCACTTTCACTGTGACTTGATTAGCAAGTGTATAGATCTGACGGCTGTTTCAGAACAGCTTTATGCAGCGTCTCTATTGCAGGAGCTAACATCTGTCATCATCGCTCCAAGCTCTAGTGAATCAAAACCATCCACTGCTGAAATCTGCACCAGATCAGAGGTTTCCTTCCATCAAAGGCAGACGTTTACACTTTGGTGTAGGAGCAAATTGCTCCTAAACCACAAAGGAAAGAAAAGAAAGGGAAAAAAGAGAGAATAGAAAGGGAATTAAGGAAGCTTTAAGAGCACTTTGTAGAGTAGATCAGAATTACCATTTTTAAAACTTCATTAATCCTTTTATTGCTCTAGTAATTTTGGAACTGGATAATTACCAGCCTTCTTGGCCTTGACGCTTTCAAGTCCACATCCACTACCCAAACCATAATATAGAGTCAGAGAACTGATGTTTTGTTGGAGACATCATCCTTCAGACCAGACCTTCGTTTGAAGTGACTTCTGGTCAGGCAGGGCACTGGTCAAAAGAAAGGCAGTTGTCATGTCGTAAGTCTCAAAATCAGCTACGGATGATTCCTATGCTGGTGAACTTGAGGCCAGTGGACATTTTAATGCTGTGCTGGAGTCTGGTTTGTGTTTGCTTACCTATCCAGGTCCAAAGCTCTGAAGGGGTGAGAGCCAAAGGCGAGAGGTGCTCCAGGAGCAGCTGAAAGGCAGGAGATAGCGGCAGTTCTTTGGGAAGCGAGTTGCTGCCCACAGGACGAGGCAGGCTGACCATAGCACCAGAGGGCTCTGGCGGTTCCAGGCCCTGCAGCCTTTGGTAGCTTCTTTATCGCTGCTAGGACTCTAACCCAGCCCCACCACTGCTCATGTGGCAGTGCTGGGAATTGGGATGCTGCACTTGAAATAGTCACAGGCCACCTGGACCCAAAGCCACAGACCGATCACTCCGGAGCTACAAGGTCAGGGAACGCTCCAGTCCAGAGTCCTTCCAGACTACCAAGTGCAAAATTCCCAGTTAGGCAAAGGTAGCTCCAAGGGAGTGTGCAGCAAAAGGAGGCATCTGTGAACACTGTCTGACGGGGAACAAGGCAACAGCATGCCAGGGAAGGACTACCCAATTGCTGCTCTGAAGCATTGGCAGCTGCTTTCATTTTCAAGTCCATTTTGAGCCCTCCTCAACCATCCTGAGGCTGAGGGCATCACCCCGGCTGTGCTCAGTGGAAGAGAGTAACTCGGCTTTTAACTGCAGCAGTCCCTCTGCTTTCCACACCACACCAGACCCTTTGGCTCCTGCAGAGAGCTGCAGAACCTATTGCTCCCTAACCATGATCTCAGCCCTCCTCGCTGAACGTGCTCCCCAGGAAGCTGCCCTGAGACAAGCAGCTTGAATGACCATGTAAAGGAAAGAACATATGTTCATCTGGAAAACGAGGAGTCCTATGTCTGAAACTTGCTTGTGAGGAATACAAACATACAATGACACCAATACAGCGTTTAGGCAGGGTCTCCTGTATCTTCCATGGATGTGAAGGAGGCCTGGGATTCCAGCATGAGCTGCTACTCTGTCAGTAGACAGCTCCTGTGATACTTCAGCTACAGGTGAAGAGCGATCAACAGGAAAATCCTCAGCTAAGGGCTGTTTTTTGGTGTTTGTACTTCTCAGGTTTAAAACAATTGTGGTATGTCTAATTATACTGCAATGCAGAACATCGGCATAATCACAGCTGAAATGAGCAGAAGTGCAGCCACCATCAATTCTATTAATTCTGTGTGTTATCATCATGATGATGCCTTGTTAGCTAATATTGATATTTTTTTTCAAGCATTCCAGTTTTTTTCCTTTGTTTTCCTGGCTCAGCATTTGTAACTAGGGATGTAGTGCATCAAATTCACCCATGACGTAATTCCTGGGAAGACACTGCAGCTACCCCACAGATTCATTTAACCCCCTCATGCTGTTCTCAAGATGTCAGCATGTGGGATGATTGACATGACAGATGGAAGATACGGATGATTTCAGACCTCATGTTCATTCTGGATTGGGCTGCAGGCTGTGGAAGTAACTGTGTTTATGGCTGGCTTGCCGGGGAGACTCCTGTTGCCATGTCACATCTGTGTTAGTGGCAGAGCAGGGGAGTTGTTAGGGCTGTACACAGTGATGGCATTTCATGTTTATTCTGGTTTTCAAAGCAAAATTGAAAGAGTATCAGCAGTCTGGTGATACTGTAAAGCTAGAAACCAGGAGAGGAGAAAGCCCACAGATCAAATTGACCAGGCAATGCTGAACCGAGACTGCAGACTTACAAGCCCCAAATGAAGAATCTCAGTTTCAGCAGGAGACTTGAGCAGCTGGATGTGCTCAAAAGTTTGTCAAATCAGTCAGGGTGCCTAGTCTTCAGCACCCAAGATAGAGACATGAGGCTAACAAGTTGCTCTGAGACATATGCGTTACTGCAACCTTCACTCCTACATTTACATGCAATATTTTCTCTCCATTCCTAGTGTCCCAAAAGTGAGAAAAAAGCTAAAGGTTGTAATTCACTCAATGCGTTATTGTATCTAAGCCTCTACCAAACTCTTCTATAATTTCCAAGATGGAATGATATGGATACATTGACTCTTGAGACAACAGGACCCATTCAGCAGCAGCAATCCAGAAATGAAACTCACACCTACACAACAAGTTGTAGCATCAACGAGCTTTACTATTTAACATATAAAAGTTCAAGACTTTGTCTGGACCACTGCAGTGCTAAACCACAAATAAAATCTTAAATCTAAAATTATTAGCTCATTCACTAATCAAAGCCATGAAGTTCAATTATGAAAACAGACTTTGAGTTTGACCATTGTCTGGGTACACAGAATTTGGCAGAAAATGCCAGTAGTATGGGTTTTTATGCAATTTTTTTTTCCCATTTTCTACTTAACATTCCCTAAAGAATAAAATCCAAAGAAGAGAAGCACAAGTTCATTTTCATGCTCTTCATTAGGAGGGTCATCCGACTTGACTCTCCCTTGAGGCACTTGGACATGCAAAAGGGCAAGAGCAGAGACAGTTGTGGTCAGGATAAAAATTGGTTGTATCATAAACATGCAATGCAGAAACCATTTTTTAACCCACCCAATGGCAAGAAAGTGAAAGAAGTTAATGGCTCAGGCATACCCAAAGTCTCTTATGCTGAGATCACTGGAATTAAACAGATTCCTTATCGCAGACGCAATTTATGGCAAAGGGAACAGAAATTATTTGCAAAAGGAAGATTTTCCAGATTATATACTGAGTGCTCACTGTGTTTTGTGCCATCCTTCTGTGCACAACCCAATCAATATCTTGTGTCCCCGGTATTGCTATTTCACTGTGGAAAAACAGGGTGCTTATCAGCTACACTGTAGTCTCTGATTGCTGAGAATTTCACCTTGGCATAAAACTCTCTGTATTCTCTAAGGACTGAGGTTTATGAAGTTATTTTTTGAAATGGAAATTTGCCATACATCTTCATAGAATTAAATGTATACACAGATATTTAGGAAGAGGCAGTCCAGTGTATGGGTGGATGTGATTATGTCCACAGACGTTGCTTTGGAAACAAAGCAGAAAGAGTTTTGGACTACACTGCATCTTGTCACTGATTCTGACTATATTTTCTGAAGAAAATAGGTCTCAGAACTAGAGGGATACGGAGAACAAGTTGCTGCTGATTAAAATTAGTACTGTGAACATTTCCCTTTTTTGTTTTAATCACACATACTGAAGCTAATGAGTTTGGGGATGGTTCTACCGAATCTGACTTTGGAAGTGGGCTGAATGTCTTGAAAATACTTCCATGATGTATTTTATTAAGCCAAGACGTTCAGAAAAGCTTCATTCGTGCTTACCTATTTGCACCTGAATTCTGAATCATCTGAAGTGTGCTCATAACTATCTATTAGAAAATTCTGCCCCTTTTTCTTCCTCTCCCCAAAAAAGTAGGCACGTGTTGCACACGAACAAAGTACATAATCATAATAAAGTTATTATGATTGTAGAATGGCTTTCCTAGCTCTTCATGCTACATTTAGATTCTGTGGTTTTGATTATGTTTGCATCCTGGGTCTCCTTTGTTGTCACTGAGGCACTGGAATTGATATAATACTGGCATGCCTACAACCACAGCTTTATAACCAGTATTTATAGAGTGCAGGCTGCTTCCAGGAGGTCAGAGAAAGGTAACTGTGAATAGTAAGCCTAATGCCAGCAGGCTTAACTACGCTGTACCACAGTACGAAGTTTCATTTCAAATTTTTAGGAGTTCACAAATCAAAAAAGGCTGAAAAACCACATATTGTCTCCTAGGTGCCCAGGATGAGGAGGACTTCAGAACAAGGAATCTATGAAGCCAGTAACAGGAAGAATTCCAGGAGAGCTGAAATGAGAAAAAAACCAATTTCACAGTCTGATGATAAGTTACTGCAAATCAAGGGGAAAAGCTCTCCACAGATGGTGTTAAATAAGTACAGAGGACTGAAAGAGGCTGCAGGATAGGCAGGGAGAGTGATAAAAAGGGACACTTTAAAGCTCTGTTATTATAGGAGGGTTAATAATTTTCTAACAGTCTGGTTAGTATATAATCGCAGCAGCCTCCCACATTAAGTAACATCAGTGTGGTTGTCAGGGAGGCATGTGTGCCACGGAAGCACGCCGGGGTTAGAAGCCAAGTATCCCAAATGTGTTTGCATCATCCAGAGCCGAAGGCGCCCTCCCAAGTTCGGCCTGCAGTGCCAGCTGCCTGGGGGTCACCTTCCCACCGGGCTGGTCCTGCACCCCGTCCCCCAGCCCCCAGCCTCTGCCGCTTCCCTGGCTGCCGTGTCCTGTGTTTGAAGCCAGGAACCTTCCTCCAGAGGAATTCCTCTTTTTCTCAGAAGATTCGTCAAGTTACAAAGATTAACCTCAGAGCGTGCAGAGAACTTTTAACAAGAAAATGTTTGGCTGTCTCTCCACAACCAGCCTGCAGTAATGTACTCTCATAGTTCATGTTCATTCGTATGTCTCTGGGGTATGTAATCTGGGGACACTGGGGGGTTAACTGCCCTAGATAGCAAGGGAAGCAACTGCAGAGAAGGATGAAGCCTGGGCTAGAAATGAAAACCAAAAAGGCAACAAACAGACCCTCCACTGTCTTTTTTTCAGGTGCAACCAGGCACTTGATGCAAAGCAGACACCATGCATGTTGAGTCGCACGTTGGGCCGACGTTATGCAGGGGTGAATGACGCCACTGAACACACCACCCCTCAGTTTCCTCACTCACCACATCAGTTCAGCTCCTTCGCACAAGTATACATGTTTTTCACCTTTACAAGTTAGGGAAAGATCAAGCCCTGTGCGGTTGGTACGTGCTGAAAGCTCCACAGGCAGCCATGAGGATGAACAGAGACAAAACACAGCTATTTTCATACAAACTTTTCTCTGTACCATCATCTATAATTAGATATTATAATTACAGAGCTAATTTCTTCCACTTTCCCCTTTACGCCATGCTTTCCTTGACTTTCAGAGATGGTTATCCCAGCTTGCTGAGGTAAGCGTGTGCCCCATAGAAGCTGGGCTCCACGCCTTTTGGTGTCTGTTTGTTCTAACACGTGCTGGGAAGCAGAGACATGACCTGGAGTTTCCTTCATCACAGCAGACTTTGCTTCTTGAGCTGCCTCTCTCTAAATCTGAACGTTACACTGCCTGATTCTCTGATGGAGAGCACTATTTTTTGCATATTCCAAGACCAATTTGAGCACAAATTGCCCTTAATAAAATTGTTTTATAGAACAAAACTCAGTGTGATAATGTGGTTTGCAACAAAGACCCACTGTTTGTATTTCCCTATGGATTCAGTTCACATCAGCTTTGCAGGTATGAGGCAGCCAAGTCTGTATCCAGACTATAAAGACTATACTATATATATATATAAGTATATACTGTATATACTATAAGTATACAGACTTATACAAGACTATAAGGAAGGCAGCTAGGATAATTGCTGTCTTCACTAGACACGTAATGCTAAGAGAAATCCACAGCATAAATACAATAAATAAAGTATCTCTTGTAATATATAATACAGTCATTGTATGTTGAGCCTGCATGGCTGCACAATGCTACGTCAGTTTTAATTTCTCTCATTTACTCAAACACCCATAGGAAAAGCATCTTGTTCCTGTAAAGCTGAAGGTCTTTTTTTGAGATTCAGAGCCTCCTATCTATTGTTTACTTGGCTTCCTGAATTAGCAGATGTTCTGTTCTTCCTTTAATAAAAAACTCTGGATAATGATTGCGGTTTGCTTTTAATATTCATCTGAGAAGTTATAAAACTATGTTTAAAGAAGCAAACAGATAATTAACTCTTCCCCGAAACAAATCTGATTTTTAAAGAGACTTGGAGCCAAAACTGTCTCTGTATTTTAAATTCACCTCTAGCAGTTCAATGAGTGTTTGTGAGTTCAAGCCAGATGAAACCAAATCACTAGAAGAATATAATGCATTTTCTAGTTAAACATTAGGAATGAGATTATAAAGTGAAGTTGTATCTTGCCAGGAATTTGTCTTCAAGGGAAATTATTCCATTATTTCATTAAAAGCGCTTTTTTGGTATAAAAGTAACATTTTCCATATTGTCAACTTGAAAAAAAAAAAAACAAACAACAACCCAAACCCAAATATCTTTATAATTTCATCTGTAGTCCATGGTTTGTAATGTGCAGGAAGTCAGACTAAATCCTCCCATAATCCTTTAGAGCTTTAGAGTTTATTAACTTTTATTCTGTTTCCTATACTGTATTTCTGTTTTGAGGAGAGAGTGAGTGATACTTAGATAACAAAGCAATTTTAAAATTTCCCAGTAAACTAGGGGGAAAGTCTCTTCCAATGCCTTAAAGGTAAGTTATCAATGGATTTAAGATGGAATTTTTTACGTCTATCTTAAGGCATCTAAAATTTAGGTATCTGGGCTAAACCAGTCTCCTAGGCACTTCATATTGCCAGTAGGGAGCGAGTAGCACCGCTGCCAGCAGGGAAATTACCTCATTCCAAACAAGGTCTCCCAGATAGGTGGGCTTAATCGTTTTCGGGAAGTACTGACTGTAAGGAGCCAAAATGACTCAGTTCAGCGATACCTGACTTTTGAATAAGTAACATCAGATTAGACACGTTTGATTTCTGAGGGTGTGGGTAGCTGCTTTGGATTGTATAGAGCTGTCATTGAGATATCTAAGGAATTGTTAGAAGAAATGGAAGGGCATTAATACATTTGGGTTTTTTATAAAGGAGTTATTTTAGACAGTACTGGCAATGCTGGTAATAAGTTTCAGGGTAGGCACAGCGCATAAACCTACAGATGGTACAAGTAAGGGCAAGCCATAACACATACACAGCATAGAGCTGTGACATTGTTGTAAATTACATCCAATCCCTGGATTAATCTAAGAATATAGAAATAAAACAGGAATCTATCAATCAAAAATTGTTACATTAAAAATTCCTTAGACCTGTACTTTTCTTTCTTCTTCTTCTGCAGAGATGATGAATTATTTTTTACCCCAGAGGACACCAAATCTTGAACAGGCTTGCAAAAACTCAGTAATATCTAATAATGCCTGGAAAGTTGCAGCATGTACCTTTTTAGACATTAGCACGTAATGCTGTGTCCCTCTTTCTTTGTGGCTTTAGTTACTGTTCTGTTCAATAATCTGTTTAAGAATTGGTTTAGTGTTCTGTTTCAGAATCAAAGAGGCCAGATTACCATTCCTGTGCACCTTATGTAGTCACTTAAATCAAATCAAAGGGAATTTGCACATAATTGGTTTTCACAGGCTTTGAAAAGTTCAGCTTATTTTTTAAATGGCTATTTTTCATATGACTTTACACCGTTTCAAAGGCAAAGGATTGAAAACTTCCATTCTTACCATAGGAAAAAAAAAAAAAAAGAGGTAAAGGAGACTTTCTCTCTGAATGACAGTTAAATGACAAAACAAGCTTTACTTCAGGGTAACAAAAAAAAACAACAAACGAACGAAAAAATTCAATGAAAAATAAATTCTCCAGCTCTGTCAAGGTTGTCCAAAACCAAAATCCAAGGCATGACCAAAGCTTCATTCTACACTCGAATTCAGTGGAAACAGAGTATGTCTTTGGTAGCCTGGATGCCTGCTAGTCCTACATACACTCTCCACAGGGGCCTCTCCACAACTATGACTATTTAAATTCCTTCATATATCTGACCTGTTTTCATGCTGTCTGCAGTAGTCCAAATTACCAGATGCAGGATAAGAAGGAAGCAAGCCATCAAACCTCTGTAGATTTACCTAACCACACAAACACAATTTCATGTAATGAACCCAGAAATCCTATCACAAATATCCATGTGAAAAAGGGACTATAAATGTGAAGTACTGCATCTCATTTCATTTGCTGATACTAATGTGTAAGTAAATAAACTATACTGACTCAGGCACGCACACATACTCAGTTTTTGAAGCTCTGTGACTTTTCTAGGTAATTTACAGTAAAAACAAAAAAGCAAACTTTGAAGCAAAGAAGTTTAAAGGGAAAAACCTTATGGCCCCAGAGACAGGGATTTTCCCAGCAGGATACTCTTTTGGGTGGGCTGAATAAAGGTAACATGCATTCTTTTTCTTTTAGTAAGAGGTGCACTTTCGTAACTCATAAGGGAAATTGCTGAATAGTTTTGACAGTTGCACTGCTGTGTTTGCTTCAGCTCTGGAATGTAATTCAGATATTGTTTGAGACTTAAAAAAAAAAAAATAACAACAAACTTCAGAGCAAGTTCCTGCAAGCTCCATGAGCCCTTAGTGTACATATGAATGGGAAAGGACAATTTTCCTGCATGCCAGAGGAGAAGAGTGGCTTTTGATGGTAGGTCATTCAGCTATAGGGTGCCACAGGACTTAACTGTATCTTATGCAAGAGATAGCTTCCTCTGGTCTTAACTGAAAGCTCCCCACCCAGGGGGTCTGGCAGGAATCTCAGTAGCATTTCCATTTTGTTCAGCAGTCTGTATTTGGTTGACCAGTTCAAATGCACCTGTTTTCATAGAAACTGCTCTCTTTGTTCAGTGTACATTCCAGCACAGTGTTAAAAACCACCAAACATGGTCAAAAGGTCACTGCTTGTGTCTCAGCTCCGCTCTAAGGACTGTCCGAAAACCGCCATTTCTCTCGAGTATCCTGCAGAGCATCTAAATCACAGTAAAGATGCTGCACGTGCTTGCGTGCAGACTATCGGGGAGGAACAGGTTTTTTGTTAGCTCTGCCATCACACCAGTTACAGAGTGCCTGGGATAACCAAACCTCAGCCCAGGAGAGAATTTATTGTCACATTATTATTCTTCATATGGCTTTTTGGCTGTCTGTTGGTTAAGCCCCAGTTCTCCTCCAGACATCTCCTAGGTGGTGTGATTTCATGCCGAGGGTTTGCCAGGTTTGTTTCTGCACGCACCCCTTTCCCATACCCAGACAAACCTACCTTTGATTTCATTACAAGCTGTTGGATATGCCAGCCTCCGTCATAGCGGTCCATGTGACACGGGCAGACTACGTGTGGCTGTAATCGCATAGGCAGCAGGTGTGGGACCAAGTCTTCCCTGTAACCAACAAGGCTTTATATGTGATTTATCCATCTCTTCCTCTTCCCGTGTTCTGTAGCTACAAACAACTCCACATGGCAAGCGTCTCCACACCCAACCTCAGCACTCACTGAGACAACAGAGTTTGGAGAGGCTGGAGTGATAGTAAAAGTGAAAGGCTTAATAATACAAATAACAGCAACTAAACTGTTGTGTACAGAGACCCTGCATTTTCAGGGCTGCTCCAATAGATCTGCCTGACCCAGCATTTCTCATGTCCTATGAATGAGCCAGCTCCTGCTCTGAAAGACCTTTAGATCTCAACCTCTCTCAGCTGTTTGCTGAATTTTTGGCATCCTCAGCTTTTCTCATACATTTTGCTGGCATCTGCCCGAGCCCTTTGGTCGCATGAGGCAGGTGCTGTGGGGCAGAGGCCCCCTCTGCCCCTTTGCCTGCACATGCCTCTGCAGGGTCTCGCCTGTGGTAACACGTTCATGCCATCCCAGTGAGCATCCATGTAATAACAAGATTTTGATGAAGGGTGAAAAGGGGCTGTTAATGGGTTAAGCAAACATAACAAACTTAGATCTGCCTCGCTGCTTCAGGAAAACTTGCCCTTTGCTGGTGACACAATTCTATATTTCATACTCACACTCCCGCAGTGCATTTGCTGTGAGATTTAAATTCAAAGGAAAAAGTCTCAGCAGCAGCTTGTCTGTAATAAGCTATTGGAAAGCTTCAGAAACCCCATTAATCATTGGACCTTTGTTCTGTGTCCCCAGTGTCCCAATGGTTCATGCCTCACCTATGAATTCCTAAGGTAGCTTTACTTGCTGCCACCCTCCCATTCCAGTATGCCAGAGGACTGAAATCCCCAACAGCCCCATTTTGACAAGCAGAGGGACAGAAAACCTCTTAAAATAAGTCTGAATCTGCAAGTGGACACAGTTCACCTCTACGCTGTCGCCGAGACCTGCTGTGCAAACACTAGACGGCCCCACCCAAGCTGGGAAAGAAAGGTTCAGGGCTTTTAATGAGTGTCATGGCCATTCCTTCGTTATTTGCCCACTCACGAACAAACCCAACTCTTTCCCTATTTTGTAGCAAGCTCATTGTATGTCTGTGTGGCATGGAGTCTTTTCCAGTGCATAATGGTATCGCTAAGTGGATGCCTGGTTGTTGTTCGTAAATTAAGTGTCTTTTGTTTTTCCACCGGGAATCTTGGAGTGTTGCACTGATTGACTGTTATCTGTCAAGGCATCAGTCAGCAACCCAGCAACTCTCTGCTGGAGACTGCCCTGCTTTTACAATTAGCAATAAAAAGCTTTTGTGGCTGCACAATGATGCTTCTGAGGTCTGGTTCAGGGTTTTAGGAGGGTTTTCTTAATCAACAATAAGATCAAAAACATACATATTCTGTTTGCTTTAACAGTGAATTGGGAAAGAAAATATTTAGCTCAAAGAGAAAGAAACACTTCTACATACTGGAGTAATTAATCTGATGCATACAAATAAGGTTTCAAAACCTCATTTCCTACTTTTTCATGTATTGCCTCCTCCTCTTCTCTATTAGTTTTAATGTGGAATGTTTTAGAGTACAGTTCTACAAAAGACATGAATAACTGAAATCATAATTTCCACCACATTTAAAAGAAACTTAACCAGAAGAGGATCAGCTTCACTTCATGGAGAGGTGTTATTTATATAAACAACTCCCTTGGAAAAAATCAAGCCTTTAAATGGACAAGCTGGATACAATTAGGGTCACTTGATCCTTCTTCTAAGAGATGTTAAAGCCCACATGTACTCATCATGAAGCAGTCAGGACATGCCATGTTAATTACATATAGCTTATTTGAGTACATTTAAAAATACAATTTAAGGCTACATCTGCCAGAACAGTTCTAGGTACATTACTAGTTCACGTGCAGCATTACAACGTCTCACTTCTATCAGCTACCACAACAGGATCTGCTGGATCTTGTGTATGGCCAAATACACAAGTCATACATACATATACACAGTTCATAGAAACTGTAATTCTACCGTTAAAGAGTCTCTTATTTTGTGAAAGCTTGAACTTGCATCAGATGTCTGGGCCTGAGCAGGGTTTGGGGGGGATGTGACAGAAAGTAGTAGGCTTCATTTTCTTTTCCTCTTACTGCATTACATTTGTGTCATGGAAAAAGTGTGAATAGAGTGTGTGTATGGGGAGTGTAAATAAAGGGAAAAGGCATAAACAACAAGACTGAGGAGAAGTAACATGAAAATTTCATTAAGATATCAATTAGTATATTAAATCTGGTAAAAAAGATATGTTGTAAGAAGGTGGGAAAGAAAAGAGTAGAAGAGGAAAGACATCTTTTAATTTAGAAACTGTTACATACTAGAACTTGTCAAAATCAAACAACAATCACATCTTTTTTTTTTCTTTCATAATGACCTGCAAAAGCAATAGCTGCAAAAAAGCCTGGTGTAACTCATCTAGAGCTCTACCAACTGAGACCGTCAAAAAATCTGGCTTTCATGGGAGTATTGCACAGAAATTACGTTTATTAAAGAAATTAAAAAATGTTCCACATACAACCTGCAAAGTTCTTTGAGACATCTGTCCCTTTTTATGGTTCCAAATTCCATCAAAAAAACTGTTGTATTCTGTGTAATAGTCATAGAAAATCATGTGAACAAAAAATTTTAGAATGCACTGCTGTTGTTCAAATATAAAACACTCTATTTGGATTATAACGAGCTTCCAAGAAATACAGCAGCTTCAAACAGCAGCTGCAGTTTTTAAATCAACTTGACAGAGAAAAGCTTTTATTAAACATAGAAACTCTTTTCTAGATATACTGCCCATCTTGGGCCAGAGCCAGCACCCGTTTTTTTAGCTTGGAATAGTTAGTTATATGTGCAGACACACACCCCCCCCCCTATATATATATTAGTTCTGCATTTTAATATTTCCTATTCAATTACCCAAGCAAAATTTGTATAAAATATTCATAGTTTTCAAAGTATTTGTATATGTAAGGCAAGTTTATAGGCACAAACTAAATTTTGTTTATTTACAGAGTTTGTTCTCCCTGTGTAGTGGACACAGGAGAGGCAGCATTTGATGTCCTTATGAAGAAAAATAGAAAGTTTAGATCATTCAAACTGTGTATTTCATACTAAAATCTTTGTCTCAGTAAAGTTGCATGTGAATTTTTCTTCATCTGTTACATTTTGCCTCTACTATTGGAATGCATAAATCAAGTTAATAAGATTTTTCCTACACAATATCCAGTCACTGGCCTTTCAGTAATGCATAGTAAATGATATTAATAATCAGGCTTTCTACAAAAAGTACTCCATGAAGAACATCCTTTGTGATTATGTTTCAGTAAAACTTACCCAAGCCAATAATTTTATCATTAAATGAAATTCCAGCTTGAAAAGAAAATACTTGATCTGCCTCAAGAAAAGACGTGCAAATAAACAATTAAATCAGTATCAGTATGCCAGTTTCAGGGAGCAGAGGACTTGGCCTTCAAAAGAATGAATGCTTAAACAGCAGTGGCAAATCCTCAGCTCCCATGTAAAAATAGGCTTGACATCTCCAATCTTCACCTACTTCTTCACTCATTTCCTTACCAGTCCATACCTCTCCTTATATGTTTCTTTCCAGCTGTTCAACAGATTCCTCCTGAAAGGTACATTCACGTTCCTTTGGCCCTCCTTGGCCCATCACCTACACACGTTTTTATATGGGTACCAATTTTGTGGGCTCCTAGTGGCATTTAGGCACCTTGGTGTACACAGACACTGCCAGGTAAGTGTGGCTGGAAACCTGCTCTCCCTACAGTCCTCTTTTACTCCCCACACTGAAGACTCCCCAAGACCTCACTCAGCAGGTTGCCTTAGCTGGACACCAGCCCTCCCACCTCATGGGTATATGATACAACACTACTGCTGCACCTCTCATCCACGTGGCCTGGCAAGAGCACATCCACTTGTATTCCCATGTGCTTCAGTGGTAAGTACACCAAGGTCTGCTTTCTCTACAGACAGTGTGGATCATCTGAGCAGGAGCTGCAAAAGCAGAGATTTTAGACCTGCTCTCCATGTCCTGGTGCAAAAGTAGCATGAGTGTTTAAGGCCCCTTAGGATTCCTCCAAATGGAGGTGGATATTTTAATAACAAATCATACAGAGTGCTGATGAAGCAGCAGCAGTTGAACAGCTATAAGGCAATTTAATGATGATGTGGAGGTGTAACAGTGCCAGAGCTGACTTTGCAGCTGGGATTGCCCATGCATTTTTTACAAAGGAGAACTACCCAAGGCTCCTCGTAAATTATTAACTAATAAACAAAAAGCAGTTTCTGAAGTAGGAAGGGAAGATGTTGTCACACCTTTCAAGAGGAAGCCATTAGGCAGTTGAAAGGAAATAGTTTAAGCCCAGAAAGGCAGAATATGGGTTTTGACCGAGCCTATTAAGAGATCATTATGATTGTTATGCTAGATAGGGCTTCTGAATTTAGAATAAACTATTTCAGTTGATTAATATAATATAATATAATATAATATAATATAATATAATATAAAATTCACACACCTCTCTTTTTTAGTTTTTTCCTTTTTTTTAACATAGTATAGCAAGAGATCTGTTCTAGGCTGTCCTGAGGGTCACAAGAGCCTCATGCCTAAGTCTCCTCTTTCTGAAATTCCTGTCCCACATTAATCAGATGCTTTTCTTCTGTAAACAAATAACCTCACTTATTTTGCATTCCCTGACTGCAGTCCTCTTCCTGAGACTCAGCTGCCTAAGGTTACACTTGGAGCCAAATGTTTTGTAGAAAGCTAAACAAGGCTGCTTTCATTTGCTAGTGAAATACTGACTGAAGAAGTGATACCTGTGAAGGCATAGAGCAGACACGCTATTGCTGGGTCTCTGCCCTTCCCTGCAGCCTGGAACCTACCTATGGCATGGACTGCTCCTTTTTCAATGTATTTTGTCTTTTTCCTTCCAAAACAAATTAAGGTTTGCTTAGGTTTCCTTGATCAAACATGTAAACGTGCACTCTGATGGCTGCTGTTGCCTCTCCTCCTGGCTCCTCCTGGACAGCCACATCCTGCTTCAGAGGGTACTCAAGCCCAGGGCAAAGACCAATATTTGTTGGTTTTGGTTAAGTTAATCCACTGAACCACTCTGCTCTCGGCCAAGGTGAGCACTGTCACTCACGGATGCTTGGCTCATCTGGAGTGTTTCTCCTCCCTTCAAACTGGAAATGCTTTTCTGTAACTGATGTCCTGAAGAAATTTAGCTAAAATGGATGTGTTCCAATAGAAATTCTGGTTTGATACGCTGACATTTTCCAGTAAAAAAAAAAGTGCCATCCCATCATCATTTATGGTGAGGAGAGAACTTGTTAAATGCAAGTATGGGCCAAAGTAGTGTTGTAATGCATAAGGTAAACTCACTTCTCTGCTCTTTCTTGGCATTTGTAATATCCCTTGATCTTGGCTGCAGATATGAGGCTCTGCCGGGATCCATATAAACTCTTTTCTCTGGCTTGAACATAGTTTTCTCGCCTAAGGGCTGTAATTGTCTTTGGGCAGATGATTATTTTGACTGTACTTAAAATGGGTCTAGACTACGTTGCTTCTCATCCGGGTTGGTGACTTGGAGGGAGTGTGTGGTACATTTTACAGCAGTACTGTGCTTCTTCTGCATCCTGTCTCATTAATTGGGTTGTCTGTGGGTTTTGAAAGGCTTTTACCCTCAGGAACACCTACAATTAAAATGACAGATTTTATGCTTGTTTTTAAGAATGCTTTCTAGTCTGACCCACATAGATGCAGATACTTCTGCCCTCACTGACCACAGATGGCTCTCATCTTCCTCCTTGGGAGTACGTACGTGCTCAGGGTACAAGAAAACAACCATGCAATTCATGCAATTTATTGCAGAAGTTAATGTCCCTGGCATACCCTATGAGACTGTAGCCTGTTATTAAGAGATTATAAAAATGAGAAATGTTCCTGATATATTCAGGCTACCTTCAGTAATGGCCTCAGACCTTGAAAGGTCTATAATCTGTACCCAGAGAGCTTGCTGGGAGGGAGCACATCAGCTACGTCCTGTGGCGACACTTCTTTCATTCATCTTCTTTGGAATTTTTGTGCTTTATATTTACTTACTTACCCTTTTTTTTCCCTTCTGTTACAAATGTTTAGTGAGCAGAAATTGCAGTTGTCTTCTTTTACCCTTCATTTAAACAAATGTGCTATTAGTTCTCTATATCTCAAATCAACCTACCAGACCAGTGTGAGACTGAATACATACACTGGATAATTTACCTCTCCTATGATAACACTAAAGCTTTTAAAGAAAGAGCTCTCTTATTTCTTTCCCTCTCTATACAGAGAAGATGCATAGTAGCAAAGACTGGACAGTCTAAGGCCTAATGCCAGTAAAAATTTGTGTGTGTAATTTGAAGTTTTTTACAGAGCAATCTCACAGGAGCACAGAGGCAAAAGTCCTGTCAACTTAAAGTCCTATCCCTGGCTATTGCAGCCACCACCATCACATCATCCCCTACAAAAGCACCAGGTTCCCTTTTAGTGCAGTGCAGTGTTTCTCCCTGCTACGTCCACACAAAGCTGTTCCAACTGGGTTACCCCCTTATCATTACTTACCTGATTTATACATACATGTCCTTGTGCCAATATTGGTCTTTTGTTTAAAGGCTTAAGGGGATTATTTCTAAGATTTGGTTAGTCCCTCAGGTTTCTTTGAAAATACCCGACTGTGAAAGTCTTATAAAAACCAGCTTGGATCAATAGCATGATTATCTTTTAAAACACACAAGGAAGGAGACTTTCCTGCATCAATGATAAACTCTTACATAGCTGCTAACGTGTTTCATTTGAGGTCAAGTCAGACTACACGCTACTATACTAAGTTAAGGTTTTGTGTAAATCTATGCAAGGTCAGTATTTCAGTAACTATATGTTGTCGTGCCTTTTCTTCCTCTTCCTCCCTTTCAAAACAAGTCAGTAGCATGGAAAGGAGGGAGAACATTAAGATATGCCCCCTGGATACCCTGTGCCAGTCTATAACAGACAGTTTTATAAAACAGGCTCAAGCTTTCTGACACCACCACCCTAATGCCTTGTATTGCTGGAGCCATGTGATCAGCTGTGACTTTCTATTGCATCATCCCATGTCACCAGTGTCTGCATTTACACCAGTGCGCCCAAAAGGACCAGGGTACTGGCTCAGGTGATGCCACATGTGCATATCAGGCTTCCCAGTTTGGCTTGGTCTCATGGTGACCAGCCTCTACCGGAAAAAGCATTCACACATTTTGGAGAGACAACATGGGACAGGGGCTGTTCCAAATAGGTAATTTAGACCCGTTTAAGGACGGAAAAATTTAGCCATATGGCCCCAAGCCACATGCCCCTTTCCTGGTCTGTTTAATTCACCTTTGAACTATAGTTACTACATTCAACTAAATATTTGTTGCATCAGCTAAGAAAGCCATTCTTTTCTCATTTATGACCAAATTTTTGAAAACAGCTGCCTGGCTCAACAGCTCCAACTGCCTATGATTGGCAGAAACATGTTTATTTCTTGGACACATCACTTTTGAAATCTTCTGAGTTTTGAAAAGTATGAAACTGTCCTGAAAGGTTAATTTGTGGTTATCAGTGTCTAATTGCAGGTGGAGATGTGGAACATGAATTTGCAAAGCTATTTGCAGAGGTCACTCTGCAGTGTGCTGCCTTCTTGTGCTATGTAAACCTGCAAAAAACCAAAGCAGGCCATGTTACAGTGCTGAGGTTGCAATGATGAACAGATAGGTCAGAGGCAAATTTAAAACGAGTGGTTAACATCCTTGGTGAAAATTATTCTTTCCATGACTGCACACAGCGTAAAATCACTCTCCATTCTTCTCTTTCTACATAATAACACTCATGCTTTTCTAAAGTGTATATATATATTAAGAGGAACTCATTTGAAATATGATTGCAAATTGTCGGCTCTGTTCTTCTGTTCCACTTTATTTAGAACCACTCAAAGCTTATCAAATTATGGCTGAAATCCTCAGTTCGTTGTTAATTGCATCACATATTTCATGTGCATGAATTTGCAGTACATGGCCATAGTGGTCTAGATTTTATCTGCTTTATATTTACATCTTCTCCCATTGACCCCTTCACACTGCCGAATTTTGCTGCCAGTTGCACACAGCAATAGCTTGTGCTTGTCCTAGTGAAATCAGTCATTCTACAGTTTCAACTGCTTTCCCTTAGCTGCAAGAAGATAGATCTTTATTTGAGAGATTAACGTTTTTGCAAACTTTCATCAGCAAAGCTCTTTAATTCTTCTCATTTTGAAAATAGTCAAAGTAGGCTAGAAGCTCACAAAGTCAATCATCACCTTGTAATCTGCCTATCTGAAATACTATTGCTGATATCTATGTGGCCCCCAATCACAGCTGCACCTAAGAGCCTTGCAAACTTTGCTGTGCAACATCCTAATTTTTGAGGAGGCATTATCCTTCCTGTTTTAGAAAGGAAATGTCCTGAGCCATGGTCACAGTGTTTGGTCAGCAGGAGAAGATTCATTGTGTCCACACTACAAAGCAGACCGATGCTGCACAGTTGCATGAACATAGCTCCAGGCCCAGGTTTAATAACCTGGATGTGAATGATTCAGGGTGCCCTCAATGCATCCTATCTGCATCTCTGCAGCTTCAGGTTTAGGGAGACTTCCACCTCCCAGAGAAGACCATTTGTAAACGTACCTTTTGTGCTTCTTTAAACTCAGGACTGTTGTTAAGGACTGAGACTGTAGCACAGACGAGCAGAGGAAAGCTAGGGTCAGCCCAGGCCATGGCAGCTACTGCATTTGTGCCTAGCTAGGGACAACATTGGCTGCAGATGGCCAGAATATC
>KZ505670.1:273213-301129 GCA_002844005.1 Limosa lapponica baueri | reverse complement strand
AGAGGTGCTCCAGCCCTCCGATCATTTTCGTGGCCCTCCGCTGGACCTGTTCCAACAGGTCCATGTCCTTCCTGTGTTGAGGACTCCAAAGCTGGACACAGTACTCCAGGTGGGGTCTCACAAAAGCAGAGTAGAAACTTCCGAAGGTCCTGTTCCTCATTGTCCCTTCCCTTCAGCTCTCTGTCCTCGCTGCAGTGAAACCTGCTCTGACCTGGGCAAAGGCTTGAGCCAGTGCCCTGCAGAGTCCAGAGCGAAGCCTACTTGCACATAGAGCTGGTGCAGAAAAGCCAGGCTCTCTGCACTGATTTCTTTGTCAATAAGATGCTGAGGGGCCCAAGCACTTAATGACCATCTAAAAGTCAGTCTGTAAAATGAATATTGTTTATTTAACTGTAATTTTCAGGCATGCAGATTTTAACATAGATTTCATACCCAAGACTACTCAATGTTGAATTTCAATATGGAGAAATTCTCACTGTGAATTGCCTGCAGCTCGCTTGATTTCTACCAGCTCAGTCACGCTGCACCCTTCAGAGCCATCAGTTCAGCTACAGGAACAACCCTCCCTGACTGCTGGGAAGGCTTCTACAGGTGCGCTCCTTTCACAGACCAGTGAGAAAAGCAGAGTAAAAGCTCACAATTTCTGGTGAGGCAGAATGTGGTTTACAGCAGTTTAAAATAAGAGCCCCGGTTAGTGCTGCTGATGGGGAAGGCAGCAAGATCATTGGCTTTGCATCGGCTTAGCATGACATGCTCTTCCCACCTTAATTTTAAAAAAAATGTGAGAGGTGTCAAGTATTCCTGCTAATCCCATTTATCCCATTCTGTGCAGAGGTTTATGGGCTGCAGTCACTGGCAGCAGATAACAGCAGGGGCAGGAATTTCAAAGGGCAATGAAAGGTGAGATGGCAGCTCCTAGACATCTCTCCCTCAGTCTAGGAATCAGCCCTTGAGCTATGGGTGATATGCTCTTTGGAGAAGAAGTACCAGTCTTCTTCATGTGTTGATTCCCTGATTATCAGAATAGCCAAAATACATTTCACTTTCCAGTTCTTTTAAGAGAGATGAAAAAGCTGAGACAAAAGGAAAACTATAACAGCATCAATTTTAAAACCAAACTAGGAGAAGTTTTTTTTACGACTACAACAAAATGGTTTTAGGTTATAACATAACTTTGCTTTCTGTCTTCTCCATGAGGTTCCACCAGCAAAAGAATCTGAACCAATCCATTCAAAATCTCATTCATGAGAAAACAGAGGAGTGTTGGGTAGCACTGCTACTACACGGTACAAATAGTAACACGGTCCTAGGAAAAAGGCAGTAAACATTTGAAAGACCTCCATTTCAGAAAGGACTCCAATATTTCAATAGGAGGCATGTCTCCCTCCTACTTTCGCTAAAGTGTTTACTTCAGCTAATGGAAATAGCCTAGCTATGCAGCCCTTTCTTATGCTGGGTGGTGAGCGTGCAGAGAAACTCAGTCAGGGTGTGCCTCATGCCTTTTCTGTGAAATGTGTCTTTTGTTTATAGTCTATTGCCAAATTATGTCAGGGAAGTTGTATGTATGTGTCTGACCAATCGGGACAGCCCCCTCCCAGCGTGGTCCTCTGCAATTAAAAATAATTTTCTTAAAGGGCAGGAGTACAACCACAGGGACAGCCCCAGAAATGGGTATTCTCCTCATTCAGTGTCATCTGAACCATATGATTTAAGTGTATGAGTATAAACATGTTAATGTGACTGCTAGCAAGTGAGGTGAGGCTGAAATTTCCAAAGCCAGTTCAGGTGCCATGGGGCCTTTGAAACATGAAGGATTCATGTAACAGGATTCCAGGGGGCTATGAAGTGCCATCAATTTGACTCCTGGTCAAACATCAAACATCTTCCCATAGGTGTTAACAAGTGGATACTGATGCTTGTTGGCACTCACCATCTTGCATGTGGAAGTGAAATGCCCACACAGCCATGCAATGAAAGGAACTGCTGTGAAAGCAATGTCAAACTTGTGATCAAATTATCAGGTCTAGTCACTCTGCAAACAAGTGGACATCTGCGTGCTCGTTCCCAAGGGTACTTGTACTCATTACATCTGCAAACCCCATGTGATTGTTGCAATGATGGTATAAAGAGCAGCCCTTCCTGTGGCATTCCAATCCTCAGATTTTAGTCTGTGCTGGAGGAGAAAGGAGGGTGGAGTGCAGGGAGTTGCCTCACCTCCTGGGAGGCTGGAAGAAGAGCTGTTTTTGCTGAGGGTTCATGATGAGGTTTGGGATGGGAGGGAGGAGGGAAGAATTTCTTATCTGCACCAAAAGAGATAACTTAGATGAAGAAACTCTGCACATCTTTAGTGTGTTACTTCCAAGATAGTTTCTAATTTACTTTTAAAACTTCTTCATCCGACAGATACAGTGGCAGCCTCAACATTTGAATGAGAAATGCAACCTTCATTCAGATTGAAACTGTACATTTTTCTATAAAAACCTTCAGGATAATAACTCTCTCTTGTACTGCCCTGTATTGCTCCAGGATGCTCTTCTTGCTGTGTAGCTTTTCAGCAGCTTCCTCCCTGATTCCCCTGCAAGGCTATGGGAGGATGCCCCAGCCGCACCCAGGCTCCTTGTTGAAAAGGGCTTGGGCATTAACGATTTTCCCAAATGTCTGAGCGGGAAACCCAGGCATGCAGGCTGCAGAGAGTTATAGTACACTCCAGCCAGACCAAGATATAGATAAAGGACTAAGACAGACCCACAGTCTAGATACAGTCAGAGACAAGTTTATGCATATCTCCATCTCACCTACTGAAACTGACTGGGGGGGGGGGGGGGGGGGGGGGGGGAGGGGGGTGTTCATTATCAGCAAGCAGCAGAGAACTTTCCCCATCTAATTCCAGGAGCTATGTTAATGCAAGATAAAATCCATAGATGAACACTTCTTTTCTTGCTCAATGCACAGCCTGTTTAATATTAATACCCTGGGTCTGCCTCTTGAGACTTGCCGTTCTCCATTTGTGTCTCATTTTATTGCTTATGCAGATAATACTGGGATTTATCTCCTCCTTTCCAGTGATTAATTTTCAGCAATATAGTATGCCAGCTGTAAACTTTTGCATGCCATAGAAAGTTTTAAATGCTAACCTTTCTATTTTCAGGATTATATCAGCAGGTCTAAACTCCAAACCACATTGTTCCTTGTTGAGTTTCAGCTAATGTAATGGTACCTTTAAGGAAAAAAGTATTTGAGGGGATAACTTCATCAGCAAAGACAGCTAATAAGCATAGGCATGTGTATGTTCAGCTCTGCGAAGAAAAGTTCTGCGTAAAATGGCTGTGCAGCCTGCTGGCACGTGAAGTTGAACACATTTGGTGGTTTGTATGGCAATATGCCCCAAATTTGAGACCTTGCATATGAAAGAAACTGATGTTCAGTTAAGCAACAACAAGCCCTCACATTTGGTCACGCTCTTACTTCAAGAACATGTTCAGCCTGGCTTTCAGTGCTTTTTGCATTTATGATCAACTAAAATCCTGTCTGATATCAGATTGACTATATCACATCTAAGCCCCTGATACAGTTGTATCTAAGGCACAGCTGAGAAAGAATTCCTCATTTTACATAGGGAGGAGAAATGAGGCACTGGAGCACATCCTGAGGCAGTCTGGGTACAATCTCTAGCTCTGCATCTATGATAAGACATTACTCACTGAACTATCTCCTAATTATTTCTTGATTAAACAAATGAGCATCTAAATAGTATTTTTATGAAGACTAAATTCATTTAAAGCAACACATGTGTTTGTTTAACTATCCCAGAGACAATATCTCATCTCATCTACAAATATGATTTTTAATGCAAACTTCTCCTTGCTAAACCAGGACTCACAAACAGAATTACTTCAAAACAAGAGAGAATAGAAAAGAGCATATGCTTCTATAACAAAAAGGTTCACCTGCTCACTGCTATGAAAGAGCAGATCTAAAAAGAAGTCACTGTGATGCCTTAAATCAACATCTCTGTTGGATCCAGCTTTACACATCTGCTCAGATGCTCTATGACCAATTGACAGCTGGATGCCCCTAAAACAACCAAGATTTTGTCCATGGATATGGACAAGTTACGTTCTGACACCACCAAGCTGTGCAGAAACTAGACGAATGCCTGGAGGGATGCTCAGACTCTACTTTTCCCTGTCTGTTGCTTGAAGGACATGCTCTGCTTCATCTTCTCATAGGGTTCCTAATATCAAAGCATCTGGGGAAGGGTTCACTGTTTTCCCTCCCTGGCTTAGGGCACTCTCCTGCAGTCTTTGAGACCCAGCATTAAAGCCCTATTTTACCTTGCCCAGAAAGAGGCCAGCAGCCAGATCTGGAGGGAGAGATAACATTTAGGCTATGGGATTTCAGAGGTGAAGTCTTCCTTTGAAGTAAGTCCACTCTTCAAGAATAAATAAACATTAATGAGATCAGAAAACTGTGACTTCATACCACAGTGGTTAAAACACTTAGCAGAGATGCAACAGGCCATGCCAAGTACCTTCACCGAATCCTGAGTTACACAAGCTGGAAACAGGTTCAAGCAAGAGGACACTCATTCAGCAGTGCAGAAGTGGGGGTATTCCCATGCAAAATCTGGTCTCAAGTTCCCAGTTCAAACTGGGTGGAATGAGGAATTCTGGCACAGCTCAGGTTCTTGTGAAGGAGAGCCCTCACCCTGTAATAGGGAGGTCTCTTTTCCTTTTGAATCCTTTACTGGAGCTGTGGGCTGGGGAATTGCTGGTGGACACAGGTGTGTCCCCCATATAGTCTGTGCCTAGGTATGGGCACAGACTACCTTCTTGACAAATCTTCCTGCCTAGCTTTGCAGGTCCTTGCCAGTTTGCTGGAGTCTCAGGGCAGGACTTCCTGCTCCAATGCAGAAATCTCTGGGCAACCACGGGGAGCAATAGCAGTCCAAGCTACAGCACTCAGCAGAGGATGAAAAACAGCAAAATACCCTTCATTTAGACAAGATGCTTATTCTGTCTGCATAAAGCTGCTCAGCAGGCAGGTTGAAGCCAGATCAGGTCAGTGTGTGTGTTGCAATGCCTGGTGCAGTATAGACAGCCCATCTTCCTCTGTACAGCATACGGGGAGGGGTGAGGTTGAGAATTTCCCAGGGTGTCAGGCACGACACTGTGCAGAGTGTCACACAAGGCTGCGTGAGCTGGCTGCAAACGCACATCTCTCCAGCAACAGTGGCACTGTATGCGGCCCATTTACCAGCCTGCTTCGCCAGGTGGCTATCTGTGCGTGGCGGTGCTGTGTCTTGTTGCCTCCACAACTGTTGCTCTTCTGCATACAGGGATGTGGGGATGCTCCTGCCGCCTCTGCTCCACTGTGGACAGTGGGTGCTGCCTGCCACATGCTGCAGCCCTGCAGGCACATTTCTGTTTGAGCACTGAGGATGGGAGGAGCAGGCTGACATTTAACTCGACAGACAGAGGCATTAGGCAGCAAAGCTTTTGAAAATGAAGTGCTTTACAAGAACTAATCTTCTTCTGAGCTTCCCAGCAAACAAGAGTGAAAAGAAAGGCTGGAACAATCATTTCTCAGAGTCAGTGAACAATTCCTCCCGGCTGTATTAGCAGGCATCAGGCCCTCTGTGCTAGGCCATAAGTGGCTGTGCAGTGCCCGGCCCTCGCAGAAGCTATAACATTGCCTGACAATTGCACGAGAGTTTGGGAGTGCCTTCAAGCCCAGAACACAAATTATGAATAAAGTGACTTCAGAGAGACTTCAATCAGCTTTCCTGTACTGACGCCCTGGAGACAAACTGGGAGGGTGTGCCTGCCTTTGCCAGTGATTACAGCCTGGAGTCAATCACTTTTGTCAGCCTTTTTCTGTCAGAGGAGACAACAGCCCCAGGCCATAGTTTTAAAATGCCTTGTCTCAGTGATGACTTTGCCCCAGGCCACCTTTCCCTCCTGTGCTCCCCCTCAACCTGAGGGACACAAGGCATTCCAGCTGCCTTTCAGTTCAAAGATTAGCTTGAAAACTTAACTTTGGTGAGTCAGTATTTGGTGATTATTTCGCCTGGTCCATTTTTTTGAATACAGGGCTATGATAACACGTGTGAACGACAGCTTCCTTCCCCTCCAGCCCCAGCCTCAGACACCCATGTGGAATGCTCAGGTGGGCATCTGGCATTTCTGGGTGTTTCTGACCCAGGCTAGCTTTCTTCAAGCCAGTTCTTAAGTTAGACCTCGGAGACAAATGTGGGGGATAAAAGAAGAAAAGGAAAAAAAGCCTCTCAAGATTTAATCATCCCCAAGAGTAAAGCAATGTGCAATTGGTAAGAAAGGTCACTGAGGGTCAAGAGGATTGAGGGAGGAAAGTGCCTTTCATGAGGAATTGCAAATGTTTACTTTAAACAAGTATTTAAAAAGTCAAGATCCTGAAAGAAGCCATATGTTTCGATTTTGAGACCAATTAGTCTGCCTCATCTGTAGTTTGTTCTCTGGACTTTTGGCCTTTCACTTCTTCTGAAGGCAAGGAGGCTAATGTGCCAACACAACCCCTGAGAGGCAAAGGAAAGCCAGGGCAGCTGCCTGAAATGATTTTTCAGAGATACACTTGAGGATGCTTTTCAGAACTGATACAAAGATTGACTGCACCAAAACAAAGAAGAATTTTGCTATGGCTCTTTGGTGGAGGAGAGCTCTGGCAGTCGGGACACCACAGCACTGATCTCTTCGTGTTTTGTAATGCTCTTTGATAACAGGAGTCATTAAGAATTTGCTGGAGCTTTGTTTGCATATCTAATCATTCTGCTTTCCCCCTTGCCTTTCTATAAAGATTATTTGAAAATTTTTGAATTTAGGAAGGTGTTTTTCAGCACGCAGAATATCACAACAAAATGAAAACGTCGTGAGTAACTGATGTCACTTTATAAATCCCGTTAGCAGCATTTTATTTGATATTTGGTCCCTGTCAGAGCATGTAGCCTTTAAAAGCAACTAAATACAAAAGAAAGCTAATATGAAACAGTTGCCCTCTTCATGTATGGATATTCCTATTGCACTCTTCACTTGTGTCATTTATGGTGTGTACCACAATTAATGCCATGGGAGGAGGGACCAGGGCCAAAGTCTTCCTGTTGCTCTTCAACAGTCCAACAACATAGGTATGCCATATAAATTGAATGATTTGCACAACAGGAGTGTAAAATGCCACATCACCAGGCACTTAAGCACACAGCACCGTCTCCATTTTTGCAGCCAAAGTATTCTAGGATTGAGTGGCAGTTTGGACTACAAGGCTTTTGAGTCCAGGTGCCTGAATTCAGCCTCAGCCACGTTAATTCATCACAACCCTTCCCATGAATTCAGATGAAAATTAGGGTTGAGAGCAGGGGCAAATCCTGGCCCCACTCAAATCAACAATAAAATGAGGCACAGCCTGACCACGGTTTCATTCAGCATCCCGCTTTCCTGGCTGCCAATCCTGTATCATAAATCAGGTTGCACTTTACCATTCAGAGCAATCACTACAGCAGGGACAAAATTCATAACAGGGTCTGGAAGCTCAGCTTTTAACAGGTTTGCTGATGTTAGAGGAAGTAAATATGAATGACTCATTTAGGGGAGAAGAATGAAAAACCTTTCCATTGTTCGGAACTGAATATCTGAAACCTTACCAAAATTTCTACTAAAAATTGGAATGTGTTTTATAGGGAAATAAAGGGTGATGTTTTGTTTGAAATGTTACATTTCTCATGAAGCAGGAATCCACATAAACTGCAAGAAAAACCTGACTCCTTTCATCATATTAAAAAAAAAAAAAATCCTTGATTTTTCAGTGTCCAGCAAATATATCAGACTTGCTGGCTTCTCCATTGAGAATTATTCTATTTTTTCACCTGAGGAATCCTAAACTCACTAAAGCTTAAAATCCCATATGTCTATAAATTACTAGATAAAAGGAGTCTTCCTGTAAAACTGATATTTATTACCTGTATAGAGACAGGAAAATGGAATTGAATTAAGGGAACAGCTCAGTCTGACATTAAAGAATATGGGATTTCTAAGTGAAGTTCAACTTAATACTTTACAGAGTCTGACAGTATTGAGAACTGAAACGAAATGGAACGAAGTATGTATTTATTAACATTCCAGAGAAGTGAGTGGAACAGTACAGTGTCACCTAGCCATAAGTATTCTGTGAAAATAAGGATAGATAGTCTGGAAAAAGAAGTAATCTTCCAAGATCTCCTGGCAATGACATATTACTTTTAATTACAGTATCTATGTCATCCTGTACTCTCTCATCTTACACCTCTGAGAGCAATGGTATGTCTAAAAGTGGAAAAAAGCCACCATCTCTTTTGGCAAAAATAACTCACCCTGAAATCTTTCTTCAAAAGCAGATGCTGACTTAAGCTGTTCACTCATTAAGGTAAAATTGGATGAATGATTTTTGGCTTAATTGAAAAATTGAATCAACTTAATGCAGAAAGATACTAAGTTGTTTCATAATTCATTCATTTAATAAATCAAGAATGAGAGATTATTTTTCTCCCCAAGTCACTTTAAAATATGTTCTGAAGCCTGCCCAGTTCATGAAATTGTGTCATAAATCCAGCAACTGAGACTTCCAGTTTGAGGACACACTATTGTACAAGCACTAAACACAATGGCACTGGATAGTGCATGGCAGCTTCCAAAAGCAAAATACCTTAAGGGCTCATCTGTTTGCCATGGACTCTGAGGACACCTGATGAAGTTCCTGAATGGGAGATTGCATTTTGAACCACTTTTGTCAACACAGATGTTTCCTATCTTGGTTTGAACCATTTAGCAGATGTTTCCAAATGCCTGGCCTTAGTTTTGCAGTATCTGTGTTTATCTGCACAGGTGGGCACCATGGGTCATATCCTGCAAGTTGCCCAGGGTGGATCTCAGTAGCTCTTGCACAGTCAGAGGAGGTTTTCCTTTTCCTAAGCTAAAGTCTAGCTCTGTAGTGCTTCCAAGGGGACTAACAAACCTTCACACAAGGATATTAAATGGACAATTATGACTGTGAACTCTTATGATATAAAAAAGTACAGGAGAAAAGAATGGGAAGCATTGGATGAATTTTAAAAAATCTATAAATTAATATAAAATAATACGGATTTCAATGAGTACATTATCTTGAGGCTTTAACTGTGATCGTAGTTCATGGCTGCATTCCTGTTAAGGACTGAGGTTGTAGACTGGACTGGTTTCTTCCCTCTCCTGAGCCTTTCTGCTAGGTGGAGACAGGACACTCCAGAAGAGACCATCCAAGCGTGCCTTTATGTCTGCAGCAGCTCCTATCTCTCCCTTTCATACACGGCAGGATCAGCAGGTTCAGGAGCGATGGATCTAAACCCTGTGGTGGTTAAGCGGCACACACCCAACCTGACACAGCCTGGAACGTGCATACAGAGCAACTCAGTATCTCGCTAGCTGTGATCATCAGTCCAGGACTGCTGGATGTCCATCAGCCATTACAGCCATTTGTCAGGGGATCTGTCATATTATCAAAATGGAAGAGCAGTGGGTTTTCACTAAGAGCAAGTGGTAGCTGGCAGACCTGGGCGGGTAGTTCAGTTTGTAGCAATGCCAAGGTCCCTCTGTGGCCAAAACTAGTTGCCTAAGGTGAACAGCAATGACCTCAAGGGCCAAGTGGTTGCTGTCTCCCATATGATCTGGCTTTGTTGTAATCATCTGCAGTGAGAAAGGAGCCAGGTCAGTGAGACCTTTCTGGGCAGTGTGAAGGCATGAGCTGGAGTGTGCCAGGTGCAATAGCCCAGTGGATACTTTTTCTACTCATCTGCTATGGAGTACTCATGCACGTGCACTGATTTGCTCTTTGCATAGATGCTTGAAGTTTGTAATACTGTCAGCTCTTAGAGAGCACTCTTCTGACCCACAGTTCTAACTGCTTTACAGGTAAAACAATGTTATCCCATTTTACTGAATGAGGCATGTAAGGTATGAGGAGATGAAATGGTCTGTTCCCATCACTGACAGGGAGGAAATCAGCCCTTCTCCTGAGCTGTAAGTGCTTTGCTTTCTCTGCTAGACCCTGCTAGCCCAGCTGTACTTCTCACAGCACCGCAGTGCTCAGGTTCCAGCTACAAAGCAGTAAAGCACATAAAATGGATGAAAGCTAATGTGACCAATTCATTAATGACTGTTGAAGCCACTGACAAATTATAGACACTATCCGTAAGGCCTAGAGGAGGAGACAAGCCTTTGGCACACACCCATGTTGTCCTGGCATATGTGTGACTTGCAGCAGTAAGATGAATTCATTGCCCACTGCTTTGCTTTGAATTCTAGTAGCATCTTGTCCACAAACCTTAGAGAAGCTATACATAGAGAATCTTTGGAGAACATAAATATATTGCTCTTGATTTTGAATCTGTCCCAAAGCTTATATATATTACTATGCTGGCTCCCATTTTCCTTATTTCTCTTACTTCCCTACTTGCCACTACAACCCTTATCGCAGACCCCATCTGCCACTTCTCTTGCATAGCTCTGGGCAAATCTAGCAGTGGTTTACACCAGCTTCTTTTCCTCTAGTGAGTATGAGAAGGTGCAGGGGTCACTCTTGCTTCTCCACCCCATACTGCATGGACATGCCCATCATAGTCGTATTTCTACCCTCCAGCCTCTGTTTCCTTCCCCAGTCACTTCTGAAAGATGGACCTACTTTCCTTGCTTTCCTCAGCTGAAGAAAGGTCAACTACTTGAAGTGGTAAATCTGCTTCACTGCTTCTGCTTCCAACCCTCCCCCAGGCACAGAGACATGCCAGGCACTTCTTCATTTTTCCTCGTTCTGCTGTTAGCCACATCTTCCCCACCCCGGTGTTATTTATACAATAAAATTGCAGTCAAGGGTTTCCTTGGAAACACACATGCCTTCCTGCTATCTATTTTACAAGCAGGCTTGAATTGTCCCGCAATAGCTTAGAGGCAGCAATTTAACACAGCTGGTGGCACAATACTTCTATTCTGAGTACGTTTCCTTCGCCAGAGGTAACTCCTGTGCTGATAACGGAGCTTTCATTTGTTTGTAATGGCAAGTAAAAGGAACACAGTATAGTGAAAATAGAAGTAAAGTGAAAGCATGATGGGAGCAGTCAGAATAAAACATCCCAGGAGCTGCACTTATTTTATATTGCAAACTAATCAGTTACCGAACAGCAATAACTGAGGAACCTAAGTTTACTTCTTTTTATGAATGAAAGAAGACATTGTGCTAACTCAGCTTGCACAAGGGTGTGACAGCTCACTATCGGGTATTTACAGCATCCTCAGTAGTTATACTTGCTGTAATTCTCACAATTTATTTTTCTCTCTGTACCTTTGTTTATAAACAAGGCAATGTTTGCAAGGACAAATTACATTTTTTTTAAGATGGTTAGTATACTAGACACAATAGAGAACCCTAAAGTACACACATACACATCAGGACAAGCAGATAAGAGAAATATGTTGCCACAGACTTTCTTTGGACTCTAGTCAGCCAGGCCCTGGAATAGACACCACTGAAGTCTGAATATGAATATCTATTTTATCTGTCTTCTAATCACTGAAGTAGAGAAGAAATCAAGGGGTTTGGGGCTTGTAGGTGCATGTACAAGCTACATACTGCATATTCCTGTACCTCAGAGTACTCCTTCCCCAAAGTAGAGGGAGATTTTGACTATAAGAAAGCCATACATCCTTACCATACCCCAAAATTAGCTCTTTTCCTATTTTTGTCTCCATTTCTCCTGACTTCACCAATTCTGAAATAACTAAGGAAGCTTTATTGTACTGCTAATGCTGTATTTGCAGTAACTGCTTTAACAATTGTAGCTTCTTCCCCCAACAAATTGTCTGAAAAAGGTCTCTATTGCTTGCGTGTGGAAATCCATAAAACATTACTTGAATACTTTTTCACGCAGAACAAGTTCAGTCAATAATTTGCAAGCAAGCTCTTCAGTGATTTTCACTGTTGTCCAGCATCTGGTGTTGCTGGATTGTTGAAGCCGAGTAAATTTTACTGCCAAATTTTTTAAGGTTGTCATCTACAGTGTTTCCTGCAGCCAGGAGTGAGTGGGGGCTGCCAGTGCTGAGGGCTGAGCAGAAGCTATGAAACACTGGTAGCACAGAGAACCAGGATTGGAAAGCCTTGCTGTGATACTGGACATCTCTATTCAGCCTCAGCTAATGTGCCAAGTTGAAGTCTGTGTGGAGCAAGCTGACATTTGGCCACAAAATAACAAGCACTTTTATAAACAAAATACTTCAGCCAGTTAAATTCTGTCAAGTGTGTCTACACAGGTGCTTGCAACACTTCTGAAAGTCTTGGAAGGACTGGGAGGATGTGGTCACATTTTTCATGATCAGGTATGTCTTTGTTCATCTGTTATCAAGACCACCAGGACTGTGAAACTGGGGCTTCTACTTGTTTTCTTGAATAAAGTCTTGGCACTAGTCACCTGAAGAAGTACTTGGCACTGTGGTTTTTTGATGACCATCTGCTGTTGTAACAAATATAACCTATTCTTGTAAGTCAAAGGGAACAAAAGTTGTTGCAAGTACCATCAATGCAGATCCACTCACTTCTAAAAATATTCCCCGATGGGCAGATTCTGACCTGTGAACACCAAGTATTCTCACCAAAACCAGTTGTACAACAAAGAATTGGTATAATCCAACATAAGGCAGAAGAATATGCCCAAGTGCATTATCCAGAAATATCCCCTCTGCATTCTTAAGCATGAAATGAACTCTAAAACAAACAGTGATCTGCTTTAATATTGAATCAAATTTTAGGAGAGATCCAAATAATGACTGAAAATATGAAAGAAAGAGTGTTTTGTTTCCAGTACACCCCTTTCAGAAGCACTGAATTTATAATACCTGCCCACCTTGACAACAGCAGTGCATGGAGATTTATTGGTAGCAATTAAAGCCCATGATTTTTATTTCGTCTGTCTCCAGCTCAATAGGAAATTCAAACAGAGGTCTATTTGCTTAAGGGACGTGTACACTTTCTAGCAGCATATTCAGCTGGGCAGGTTTTCTCCCCCTTAAAATGATAAATCTGGTGCATGATGGAGTCATCTCTCACTGGTATCAAACCCCACTTATAAGCAACAGATGTGATGATCTGAGCTCCAAAGGTGGGACACTAATAGTTTGCAGATGAGCTTTTGTACTGGAGAGGAGATTGATAAAAGTGAGCCTGAATATTAATAAAAGACTAGTGTAGTGCTTTCAGAACTTGGATCTGCATGAAAGACTGGAAAAAACGTTCTTCAGCTGAGTTGGTTCAAAAAGTCATTCCTTACAGATTTTTGCTTTTAAATCGGAAAAAGGATTGTTTGTTAGGAAATGGAGAACATGCGAATATTTGAGGATGCTCTTGCCTCAGGGCAGTCGGGATTAAGAATGTACAGTAAATCTACAGCTGTAGAAATTCATTCACATCAGTGGGAATTTTGCCATTATCAAGAACCAGAAAAAAGGATTCTTTCAGCCATCCCTATGAGTCTTTCTGGACTGAGCTATCAGCTTCAAGAAAGGCTTCCATCTGGAAAAGGTGAAAATGAAAGGAGAAGAGACACCACACGACATAGCGTTTTGTGTGTGTGTTGAAAGCTTTAACCATCCCTTGTCTGCAGTGGAAATAACCAGTGAAAACTTACAGTGCCTGAGAGATCAGCCCAGGAGTGGCAGAGGGCACCCCTTCCACCCACATGTACCGCAGCACTCCGTCCTGCTCCCAGCTTGCCGCTTACAGCTACGCTGTCTTTCAAGATCTGCCCTCAAAGAGAGACTTGGGCTATTCCAGTACAAGTAAATTAATCAGTGCCAGGGGACATTCCTGACTAACATAATTCAGCTGTTCACAGTGTTAAATTGTTAGACCAGTCCCCAGGCTCTATGTGAACTGAAAAGAACAGTGGGGCTCTATTTTCAGTGTTTCTTAAAACAGGGAGGCTACCCAGTACCAAGCAAAGAGAAGGCGCTCAACAACTAGGCAAAATCACCTGGCCACTTGGGTTGTTCATTCTGTGCTACAGGTGTTTTGTTTTCACCAGACAAGGGCTCCTGATGCAGATGAAGAGAATACCTTTCTCTGTCAGCAATGACACTATGCAAGACTGGCATTATTCTGACATTTGGAAGGGTTAGTGCTGAACACCAATGTCCTCAACAGGCCAGATATTTAGGTAGTGTAAAGATAAATGATTTATTTGTCTTCTAAGTACATTGAAGCTCTCAGGATTAAAAAGTGCAGTAGGTAATTCCTGATTTTAGCACTTTGTTAAAAAACGGTCTTGTGAAGAATCCTCATTAGAGGCACAAGATGAAACTGGGTTACTGTGAACAATGTGTAGGCTTTTTTCTCCCTCATTACAGTTACTGGCCTGGAAGGTACTCTAGGAATGAGCAACGTAAGCGGTGTTTCATGCCAGCACTTTACTATAGTACCTTCATTTCTGAAAATGAAACTCAAGTGACAAGGAGCTGTTTACCTCTTTCTTCTCTAAGTGCTGCTACATAAATTGTTCAATCCCAGCCATAAAAGGCCACAGAGGTTACTTTCTTCTGTAACCCCGAGTACAGAACAGATCCCTGTCCGTGCACTTGGGAAGCAGAATCCCTCCACGTACACTCCTGGTTGTTCTTCATGTGGCTTTGGTGCATACCCGTAGCACAAGCAAGCCTACAACAGCATCCCTCAGCCTCTGAATTTACAACATTATGTGATATGAAGATCCAAGGAGAAGGGAATGAAGAAATAAAAACTCCCCTTTCCATCACAGCAAGTCTCCAGTAGGATTGGCTTGTCTCAGCCACAAACAGCGATCTCCTTGGGGAAGGTGCTTGTCTAGGGATGGAGGAGATCCCTGTCTTCAACTTCTGCATGTCAAGAAGCTGGAAAGGGAAAAGTCTAGCTGAAAGGTCAATATGGACCAAGATCAATAGGTACAGGTTTGATTCCTGTCTGCATTGTAAACTTTGTTCTTTGCTGACAGCATGAAATGGGAATGCAGGTATTGACCTACAAGAGCTAGACTGTATTCTTATTGCCATATATATGGCAATATCATGTATCCTGAGGCTCCAGTCTCAGTTTGGAGCTTAAGTGATCCTTCTTGTAAGAATAAAATCTAGCATGTAAATATGGGGAGAAAACCATGTATTTCCACGGGTAATAACTGACTAATTGCAATTCAGTCTTGCAAGAGATAAAATATCAAACTGACATGGTTTGTCCTTTTGTTTTCTTATTCTGACTATATTTTAATCAGTTTTCTCACATCGACATCTGACTCACCTTGTTTTTGAGAATGAAAAGTCTTGCTTTTGAAAATCCCTAATTGTGAATCATGGACATGTTTATTACTCTAAAAATAAATACCAGTCCAGCAGTCGGCAGTTGATTCTTCATTTACCATCTCCATCACGCTCTGGACAGAAACTGTCAGCTATCAAAGACATTGTTTAGAAATCAATACACCTTGGAACAAGAAGAAACAGGTATACTATTTTCTAGCATCTTGTCAACAGACTATGAAGGTCTGTGGTAAACCACAAAAAATGTGTGATAATTATCCAGAAAATAAACATTGTGGTAGCGGAAGAAACAATTAAACACCATCAACTGATGCCCAGTGCACATGGAAAAGTGTTCAAAGCATGTCTTAATAACCTCCTTCCATCAGGCCAGCTGCAGGTTTAAAGTCTGCGTTGTGGGCTTTTTTGTTTTTCCATAACATTTTTCTTGCAGTGAAGTCTGCCTGAGTTCCGAGAAATGTTTCCTGGTTTGTGATGATCAAATTCATTCAAGCTTTCCCAGAGAGGTATATTAGAGCAATATCATAAACCATCCCTCATGTTTTTGCTTGCAGAAAATATGAAAGAGAATTCTCATAGGGAACAGTGAATGAAATGTAGCCAAATACATCCGGCTGGAATTTACAGAACACGGTGCTGTATTTTTAAAGTCGAATCTCATAGATTAGATTTTTCAGTGACAGTCTGTATCCCTCAGGATTAAACAAACATTAAACAAAAGGCAAAGGCTCATAACGAGTAACATTCTTCCCTACAAACCTCCTCACTGACTGTACAAGTCCTGCCTACTACTGACAATAAGTAAAACCCGGTCTATGGGACAGGTTTACCCAGCCCAGTCCTGATCCGGTAGAAACACAAACTTGCAGTCAGGAAGCAGATAACTAGTCACTGCCTTAGTCACCTCACCCCAATGGCATAACTCTACTGTCTCAGACCTCAGCTTCATTCCTAGCTGTCACTGGGTAGATGTTCTTCTTCAATAAGGGAAAAAAAAGAACAAAATCTTATGTAAAATCCAACAGCTTAAGGGAGTTTTACCATCTGAAATTGTGATTCTACTAATCATCTCTTTTTGACACAGTTCCAAACATCAGAGGATGAGTCTGCTTTTGTCGTGGTAGTCAGCAGCTATATCTTTTGAAAAAAAATGAGGTTTTGCCTGTTTTACGCACTACTCCGCAGTTCTTCTTGATGCAGAGTACTGAAATATTAACCTGTCTTCTGTGGGTTACAGGTATAGAGGATTTCTAAGTTAGGTAATATTCTCAGTTGTGATTAATTTAAAAATGATTCAGTAAAAAAAGCCCTGGTCTTGAGATTTGTGGGGTCTTCAAGAGTTTTTCTTATGAAAGATTATAGACCGACAGCCCTTAAATAGTTTTTCTTCTTTCTTCTAAGTGTGGGAGGGGTGAGGACTCAGACAAGCTGTGGATTTGCAAGGCTGTTACTGGTATAATGCAGCCTTGATCTGGGAGAGCTAGTCCTGGAGACAGAGGGTAAACTGTGGCAGACGAGCTGGGGAGTTTGCAAGGATCACAGATGCCCTCAGGTCATTTCATACCGTTTGGTATTGCAGCAGTTAAGGGATGGGCAGTAGGCACTGATCTGCACAGCCTTCTACGCACCATCCAACAGTGGTGGCTGCAGAGGACCTAACTGATTGGACAGGCATCACTTCAGAAATTAGGGAGAGCAAAGAACTGGTCTGATGTCTCCATGGTGAAGTGGTTTAGCCTGTATCGTTCCTCTTTCTCAGAGCCTATGATTGGAGGCTCTTAAAATGTTTATGAACACTAACCCTCTCCATCTCACTCCTGTGTCTGGGGCTTCAAGTTCGCTGCTGGGTCTGAGGAAAGTTTCCAACATGACTCTGGGCACATTATTTTAAAGTTTTTGCCCCTCATTCCGTGTGTACACAGTAAGGATAATACCATCTGACAGGCTGTACTGTGAGGCAAAAATAACTGAAGTTAGTGACGTGTTTTGAGAAAGTACCCGTGCAAGACAGAAAGTAGTCACTCGGATCAGCTCAGGAATAAAGGGAGGAAGTGTAAATGAAGGAAGATAATGGTGGAATTGAAAACCCTCCAAACTGGCAAACTTCCTTAACTCTCAAGTGCTCTTTGAATGTGTAAAGTACATAGCTACATAAAAAGGCAAATTATCAGGTGTAAAAGAGTGATAAAGCTGTCAACTGAGTTGCATGCCTATAGGCCAGCTAAGTCCTTGGCCCAAGGTGTTACTCGTGTTGAAAACCCTCACTTCCAGCTTATAACTGCAGGTTGTCACCTTAGTTTTAATCATAGCATTCCTTATCGTTCAAACAGTTTTTATTTCCCATAACATTCCAGGTGACAAATGAGAATTTTCCAAAGCTACAAAGGCAGTGAACCTCCTTACTACTTAATTTTAACTATTTGTAATAATTTAAACACTAGCTCTTACTTTAAACTGTCTTTTGCTGTTCATTGAGCATCAGACACTGAATTAACTTTGCTGAAAAGTCTATGTCAACCTTAACAATAATATAGCAGCTGGCTTGCTGATCTTATTTACTAAATTCACCAGAAATGACTTGTTGGTTTTGGTTCTCTGTCGTTACTCATCTACTGGCTTTAAGTTAGGCTGTATATTCTTTTCACAAGATGCTGCCTCTGCCTCTGCCTCCAGAGCACAGCAGTGAGCACAAGGGTGTTCTTTCTGGTCTCCCTCATGAGCTTCAAGTCACCCTTGGAATCAAAAGGATTTTTCAGCCCGGAAAAGGCTCTTATGGGCCATGGGAGAGGGTTAGAAGCTCTATAGATGTGAGGCATCCATTTGCACCTGGATACAACCATACCAAAAACCAGAGAGAATGAAAAATGGCATGTTGAGAGTGTCTGAGGCACAACCACGGCTCATTAGGAGAAAAACCTGTTTCCGAACAACTGCTCTGCTCCTGCCTATGTTACTATTCACAGTTTTGTTCTGTTTAAGTGGCAGCTGGAGTGGATTATGAAAAATTAAGTGTAAGACAAGAGGATGCATTGCCTCCTGTAAGTGATGTGGCAGCTGAGAGGTTCATGACAGCAGCACGAGCCCACCACTCTCCCCACCAAAGGAAGATGTAGCGGAGAAAATCAGAGGTTACCAGTGGGTGACACACATTCCTGGCACTTGCTGTGCTCTCGAGGGCCACAGCATTACCTTATCTGCACCCTCCTCCTGCTACCTTCCTGCTGTCCCCTGCCCTGAACCAGTGAGCACGGAGTAGCCTGGGTCTGTGTCACCAAACCCTCTCAGCACAGGGGCTGCAACCGAGCTGCACGGCCGGCACCGTTCCTGGCCCCACACCACTGCCTGAACTGTGCCTGGGAACAAGGCACAGCCCAAAACCACCCCTGGACCCTTTTAAAGATATATCAGTTGAGATGATCAAGTGCCGGGGACCAGACCACTCCTGGCATTTAGTGACTGCAAGGGACAGAGCCCTGGGGGAGGATGAGGAAGAGAGGTGAGGGATGGGATCACTGAGACTGTAATCACTACCACTGTCCCAAGCCACATATCTGTCAGAGGTGAATCAATCCGTCCTACCTATAAACATTTAATCCTAATTGTGGGCTGCCAGGAATGGCTGCACATAACATAACAACCACGGCTGTTTTTTTACTGTCAGGTATGATACAACCCCTTAAGTACAGGCGCAATAGCAGCCGTAACCTCACTACAAGATCAGTTACAACTTCCAGCAAAATTCACAACTGGTATCTCTACTGAAATACTTGCAGAAGAAACACTTTAAAAAACTTTATCCCTTTGAAAACATGGCTACAGATTCAATAAGGAGCTTGACTTCACAGGTATTTTGACAAACCAGAAATTAATTCCAGCATCAGACACAGATCTGATTAAACTACAAATGTCTACAGAGGGGTTTAGATGAAGCAGTTTCAGATGTTTTATTGTACTGAATAGTCTTTTAATTATTTAAGAATTTAATTCCTTTCAACAATAAAAATATTTAGTGATTATTTTTTTATTATTATTTTTTAACATCCTCAAAGATGTTCGCAGATAGGAAACTCTTGCACATTCACAGATCATGTGTGCTTGTGCCTGGAGAGGACCAAAGACACCATGTTTCTACTGTAGCATCTATACTGTAGAAAATGCAGGAATAATCATGATCTTTTATTTGTAAATATGGAATAAAAGAATCAAATAATGCCCTCAACATGTACTATAACTTTTCCTGTTTGACACGTATGTTTTTAATAAAGGTTAGTAATAGCTTCGTCTTGATTTGGTCAGGTTTGACATAGACATAATAGGAACATACTTGCAGCCCATTTTATGTGCAGAAATACAATGTAGCCACAACTCCAGCCCTTGTCAATGCAGGGTGTGAGCTAGCCTCTCCTGGAAACTGGCTTATTTACTCAATTTTATAAATTCAAACTTCTCAGGAAATGTTCTGCCAGCTGCATTTCTGTAGCTGGCTGAGAGGACTATTTTATTGACTTCCTTGTCCTGGTCTAATTTGGGCTAGGAATTCAGTTGAGTCTAGCCATGTACAGAAAGCAAGAATTGACCCAACGTCTGGCAAATATTAACTTGTTACTACACTCTACACTGTAACAGGGTACTGATCTCAAGAGCAGGTAAGTATGATCTCAGAAATGGCAACCAGGGAGAAAGTAAAGTCGCTGATTAACAGCTACTATACTGACATGCAACACTGGAGTCCCTACTTTGCAAAGTAACCAAATAATTCATTGATGTAATGGTATCAGCAGAAGATGTTTAAGACTTCTTTTCAGACTTCTTTTAACACACTGCTGGTGTGGACCAGAATGCTGGTCCTCATGTGTGAGGTCTTTAGCTGTTGCTTGTAGACTGAGGGATCAATTGACTAGGAAACCAACACAAAATATTACTTCTCAGAAGTGAGGAACAACTGTTCCATTCACTGATGGTGACTCAGGAGGCAACGGCACTGCGGAAAGATTGGTTTCAAATGAAGCTTCCTACCAAGTTGAAGAAGCTCATTTCAGAAGCAGCATATGTTTCTGCAACAGAGCAACAATCTCCAATAACCTGACCTGTACAAGAACCTTAAAACTCAAAAATAAATAATTTAGAATATAGTTGCTTTTTTCAAGTGCACGTGCCGTTGTTTGCTTTTTTTTTTCCTTCTGCTTTTTGTTTAGATAGTGAGGGTATTGTCAGAAGCAGCATATGTTTCTGCAACAGAGCAACAATCTCCAATAACCTGACCTGTACAAGAACCTTAAAACTCAAAAATAAATTATTTAGAATATAGTTGCTTTTTTCAAGTGCACGTGCCGTTGTTTGCTTTTTTTTTTCCTTCTGCTTTTTGTTTCGATAGTGAGGGTATTGTCTGAATTTGGACATAGTGAAAAGCCAGTCCTATCATACTGCCTAAACTTACTTCCAGAGGCAGAATTTCACTGAAACACCTCAGAAATGAGCTGTTTCTCTAAAATTACATTGCCTTCTTTTCAATTTATTTATTCACAGCAGGGATGCTGTGACCAACATACAGAATAATTGTGTAGACTGTTTCTCAACCCACTGTAAATAAGAAATTAAATAACTACGAGCCATGTCCTTTAAAACATGATCTACTTACTTTGAAGAGCTGAAGAGCACCCAAAGTATCGCACGACTGCATTGATTTCATTACATCAGATGACTCAGTGTTTCTTCCCACATCATCTATATTACAAACAGCTACATCACAGCCATGATGGTCTAAAAATACAAGTCAGTCAAAGTCCGAGGTTTGAGGCAAATACTTCGGTCTAGATGTCTCCTCGCTTTGCAAACTTTACTTTGCTTAAGATTATCTGCACTCTTTTCAGGACACCTGCAACCTTTTTTCACCACTTCCCGTCAGAAGCTGTTACCAATCATGAGTTACCGTCACCATCAACTTTGCCTTTCTAAGATGTGTACTGTGGTGTTAACCCAAAACATAGCACTTGGATGGCAGAGTTTGCTAAGTGTTTGAAGTTTTGCTTTTTTTTGTGGATTTAAAAACTACTCTCAAAGGCCCTGGCTAATTGTCCATTAGTATGCTCTTTTAAACATTAAACAAAACCCCTTTATTTACCTTCTCTCTTGCCTGATAGTCCTCAAGAGGCAAAGCTGCTTCTGCCTTAGCGACTTGAACTTATGTGACCTGAATAGTCATTTGAGATGTTAATTTACTGAAGAATGAAGTTGAACAATGATGGATCGAAGAATTTCCCCCACCCAGAAGAAAACATGGTTGCATAAGCTTTGTGTATTGATCAGCTTGGTTCAGCTTAATTCTCTCCAGAGCCTCAGTGCTAGCCAGTTTCTAACACAAAAGGAAATGTTAATGTCTGGTATTTTAAGAAAGAACTCTTGATTTACTGTGAAGGTAGTCCAGTAGAGAATCTTTTCCTTGGAATTATTGCCAGAAGAGCCAGACCTATGTGCCTGATACCTTTAACTCAGAAAAGTGATTTAGTTTTCTTTTAGGTTGCAGAATTTTAATGATTTTTCCCCATAGTGACTTTTCTGCCATCATGACGAGGTCAAAATACACCAAACTCCAAACTTCAGTTTTTCTGCTCCCTGAAGGTTTCTTCTAACATTTCAAATACAACATCAAAGAACTAAAATGTCTCAAGCAAGAAGAAAGTGGTGCATTGAAAGAAATTCTGTGTTACTTAGCTGCTTTAAAGTCTTCAAGGTGGGATCCTATTGACCTCAACAGCAAAATTCATGTTGTTTTTATTGAATTAAAGCCCCACCATACACCTTCAGTTACTATAAAACCAAGTAGATTGCTGTAACTGTTTAGAAATATGCAGAACTGTCCTAATTTACCACAGTTCAGAATATGACCTTACCTCCTTTAATGGTGATTAAAACATTAAAACCCTTCTGAAGTCGAGAAGATGGATCCTGCTCCTCATCACATCCAGATTCCCTGATGATGGCTCTGTGAGTAACACCTGAACCTGTCTGGCTGTTTTGCATCTAAACAGGTGTAACAAGAAATGAGCAGATTGGAAAAAAACAATGAATCTGCAGGCAAGTATTACTGGATGATGATACCATCCTGTGCCGTTTGGTAGCTGCAAAGGGCCTTACAGACTTTTAAAAGATCAGTAATAGCCATTTGAAGAAAAGCCCTTTGCTTTTTAAAGCCTGCTTATAAATATCCATAAAGCTGGCTTCAGCTGAACGGAGTCTGATGATTGCTCAGCAGACAAATCAAAAGTTGCATTAGGAGAGCACTCAGGGCTGTATTCTTGCCTTGCTCCCTGAGGTCAGGGCTCACTTCTCTCTGGAGCATGTGGTCTGGAAGGCAGCCCAGGAGAGAAAGGGCTTGTGAAGGGAAACATCTAACATGCTCTGCCTTCCCTTGCTGTGGCTGTGGGGGACAAGGCCTCTGACACAGCCTCCCCAGGCCCTGGTACCCCTCCTGGCAGACTGCACCAGTTAAGAAGCTTCAGATCAATCTTTGTGCAAAATGATACAGTAGGTGAGGTCTCCAGTGGAAAACTCAGAGGCAGAGAGAGAGAAAGGACGTGGCTCCAGTGTGCACCCAGCACAGCCTCTCAGAACCATGTTTCCCTCAGGAATCCCATAGTGGCCTCTCCATTTAGATTTCAGAAAGCAGGCAAACAACCCTAATTAATGGAAAACGAATGCATTGCACCTATTTGGGGTTCTCCTGAATTGCAACTACTTTAACTCGATCAAGGGTAAGGGGCTTCCTGTGGTGTGCCATGGGGTCCTGGGCTGCTGGTGGTTCAGATCTGGGGAGAGGTTGGAAAATGCTGCCATCTCCTTGTACCCCAGGCACAAGTGGGATAAACGTGCTGGGGAGAAGAGAAAGAAGAGGGAGAGGTGAAACGTGTCCTGACCTGTCCTAGGAAGGAAGGGGACATGGCCAGAAGTGACCGCCTGCACCTAGGCACTAGGAAGCATTCCTTTATTTGCCAGGTTATTTAGTTGGAGCCATTTATCTTAGTGTAAACCTCTATGTTTTCTTCCCCCTTGCCTCCATTACTGTATGTTTAAAGCAGAGTAGTGTGCACCTCAGGTTATAAACCCTCCGGTTCAGTTTATAGATGCCTACTCCAGTTTATAAATGCCTTAAAATGGTACTGATACTGCATTGTATTAATTAAAACACATGATAAAAAGCATAAAGTAATAAATCCACATATAGTCCCAGCTAGAAATCCCTCAGTTTCAGTGAACTAGGCAAGTTCTAGCCATGTTATAACTGGCATACAAGGGCTTCCTTTTCCCCTGCTCCAAATGCCAAGGGATGGGGAGGGCAACACAGCTCTGACTCAGCATCAGGTGCCCAAAGTCCATCCCTTACCCGTCTCTCCCACTTGAACCCAGGTAGCTCTCCAGGCGTGCAACTGCTGAGCCTGACTTGAGCCGTCAGACATCTGATTTGCAGCTTTGGCTTCTGCAGGCCATACCGCCTTGGGAAAGTCACCTATTGCTCGGTCTCTGCCTGCAAAATGGAAATTACAGTGCCCATCTCTACATGTAGCCTCCACCTCCATAAATGAGAGTGGATGACACTAGGGTGAAACAAAGAGCATCTGATTCTTCTTCTGCAGAGGCATCCCATAACCTTCAAAAGCAGCAGATGCAGCGCAGAGTGCCTCCTGCTATACTTGGTGGAGGGTGGGCTTGCCTGGAGCAGTGGGGAAGACAAGTTACAGAGAAATAGGTGGCTATTTGTAAATAATTTGGGGTCAGTTCCTTCTTTTAAAGCAAAGCTTTTCTGCCAAAGGAGAGGATGCCCGTCATCCTGGTAAGGGGCAGCAGGCTGACGAGTGTTTTCCACTTCGAACAGGGCTGAATCAGCTAATAATTTTCTATCCCGTGCTGTGATTAGCCATGTACACGGATCATTCCAGATGCCTGTCTCTGCAAGGAGGACACAGCCTCGAGTGGCAGCAAGGGGAAACCAGGGTGATAACCAGCCTGGGTCAGCGGGGCCAGAGCCCACTGGGCAGCCTTTAATTAGCAGGGAAGCCTGCATTGATTTTTTGCACTCTGGGTCTGCCCAGCAGCCTCTGTGAGTCCTTCTGTGATAATGAGCACTGTTCAGCCCAAAGGCTGTGAATCTGGGGTGGTGGGGAAGGGCAAGGAGAGGAAAAGGAGCACAGCTCAGCAGAGCTGTGGCAGAGAGAGCAGGGAGAGGGGGCAAAGTCCTGTGGAATCCTGTGGCTCGCCCTGCCAGGCCTATCCCTCCTCCACTAACCAGGTCACCTTGTTATAGAAGGAGATCAGGTTAGTCAAGCAGGACCTGCCTTTCATAAACCCATGCCGACTGGGACAGATCACCTGGTTGTCCCGTATGTGGTGGCACTCAAGATGATCTGCTCCATAACCTTCCCTGGCACCGAGGTCAGACTGACAGGCCTGTAGTTCCCTGGATCTTCCTTTCAGCCCTTCTTGTAGATGGGCGTCATATTTGTTAACCTCCAGTCAACTGGGACCTCTCCAGTTATCCAGGACTGCTAATAAATGATGGAAAGTAGCTTGGTGAGCACTTCTGCCAGCTCCCTCAGTACCCTTGGGTGGATCCCATCTGGCCCCATAGACATGTGCATGTCACATGTGCATGTCTAAGTGGTTAGCAGGTCACTAACCATATCCCCTTTGATTATGGGGGCTTCATTCTCCTTCCTGTCCCTGATGTCCAGGTCAGGGACCTGGGTACCCAGAGAACAACTGGTCTTACAGTTAAAGACTGAGGCAAAGAAGTCATTAAGTACCTCAGCCTTTTCCTTATCCTTTCTCACTACGTTTCCCCCTGCATCCAATAGACAATGGAATTAATTTCTAAATGTCTTATCTTCATCCTGCTAAACGTTATATCCATTTTGTGACTTCAGAACATATACATTGTTCTATTTCTCTTTGGAGGTTCTCTATATTTCGTTTTCTTCTCATTTAATTCTAAGTTACTGATGCTAATAACACAGTAGAAATAATGTTCCAATATTAAGTATCGTGCAGTCTTTTCAGAATTACCTCTGCCAAGGAAGCAGATGACAGCTTGACTGCCATTCAGACAGCATATTTACTGCAGAGATTTTGAACATTCATGAGGGTCAATTGCTGCCTTGCATTGTTTCAGAAATAGTTAAATAAAAATATAGATCTCCAAGGCTGGAGGGTACCACAGGCCTCTGATTCTTTTAATGGAGGAGAAAAAAAGTGCAATAAAAGTCTATGACAAAATGTGTTCCCCCCTGAAGCCGTAACTATGTATTGTACAAGGATATGAAAAAAGCTTTGCAGTGGGAATTATTTTCCTAACCCTGTATGGGGGTTAGCATGGTGGTTAGCTCTTGTCTGAGAGTCGGCACTGTTGTAAAAATGCAGTTCTTTCCAAATTTTCATCCATCTTTTCTCAGTATTGATGGTACACTTATTTTTCAGTTTGACAGTCTTTCTGAACTATTTGCCTTAACAATATTTTTTGCAGCAACTTCTGCAAGTTCATTACATACTGTGCATGAATAGCTATTTTTCTATTTCAGAACTGTTAGTCTTTGCCAGATTCTTCTCTTTCTTGTATTAAAGCTGCATTAAAAACTGATGACCATTCCTTTATTTCTCATGAGCCTCTCCGCTTCTGTTCCCTCTTATTAATGTCTTCATTGATCTTTCTCAGTATCTGTAAAGATTTCCTTGTTGGAGATAATATCTGTTGCTCTTTAGGAGGAACCAATTTTCTTCCCTGGCCATGTTTTGATGAAGACTGGCCGACTACAAACGTAAACATTATTAAAAGTGAGGGGGTGATGAGGACTGATATATGGCAGCCTTACACCATTCTGCCCCATTCTTGCTGCCCCCTTCTTAATGCCATCAAAACCCTTTGCTTTTACTGGTGTTAAGGAAAGGTTTCTTCTGGACCATCTGTAATAAATTGCAAATCTTGCTCTGAAACTGTTGTAACTTCATTTAGAATACACTCCAGTGTTGCAAGAAATTTTGCTTATGCAAAATGCTTATTTAATGCTTATGACTGTTTTTGCTTATAGAAAAAAAAAAAACCAAAAAAAACCCCAAGAACAATAATCCAACTCATAATACATTGCTTGGTGGCTCAGTTTTGTCATGTCTGCATGTCTTAATCCCTGACTGATCTAAATCACTTAGCATCATCTGCAAATTCTGTTACTTTGCCCTGCCCTTCAGATTATTAATAAACAGCCTCAGTCCGAGCAGATACATTGCAAACACTTCACTATTAACCTCATTTCTAGATGAAAGCTGGCTCTTTATCCTTTGTATTTGCTGTCTCCCAGCCCATTTCCACTGCACAGCAGGACATTACCTCTCACCTTCTGGGTGCCTGGTTTTCTTTAATAGCCTCTTTGAGGGACTTTAGGAAAAATCTGAACAATTATATCTGCCAATGCTTCTTTACCCACTAATTTGTGGACACTTTAATGAATCCTTATAGTTGGAAGGAAGGTTTTCCTTTGGCATAAATCAGTGCTGTTTCTGTAATCACCTAATTTTCATCTAGGTGGTTTTATAACAGCTACTTAAAATAGCACAACTCCCACTGAAGCCTCATCAGTCTATTACTGCTGCAACTACCCCACAAATTTCAATTTAAAATTCACTGCTCCCCAGGTCTGCAGTTTAGCAATTGATTTTAATGTTTGATTTTTTTAGGAGCTTAACAACTTCTTTTACAACATCCTCTGAATTCATAGATTATTATATTTCTAGTCACATTAGTTTCAGCTTGTCAATATCTGAATTTAACTCCTATCCTTCCTGGTGCCCTTTTGTTTTCTATGTATCCATGTATGCATATTCCCAGAAAATCCTATGCATTCAATGCAATGTCCATGCACAGTCAATTGGAAGCTGAAAAATTATTCTCAATAATCAATTGAACACCTTCTACTTTAGCTACAGCTTTATTTGTAACTGTCTGACAGTTACATCTAGTGTCTTTTTATCTAATTCAGCTCAACTCCTGTTCCATCACCACTCAGCATAGCTCAGCTGGTTTCATATTACATGTAGTAATGAAGTTACCAAAGCAGCGTAAAAATTCCTTTGACTTATTATAAATGGGATTTATTATAAATGGGATTTATAAATGGGATTACATTTCATAACTGACTATGATAGGAAGGGGTTGGGAAGTGATGAGCTAAGCCATCTCCTCCAGTCTGATATTCAAAGTGTTTGCCACCCCAATGGCCATGGTAACGTCCTGTTTGTTCCTTACAGCAGCACACCCAGTCCATAACCCACAGGCTTTGGGTCAGCCCCCGAATCATGACATTCTTCCCCAGGTCTTAGAAAGATTCAGTTTTGACCACCTTTGACTTTTCCTGAATAAAGATTTGCAGATTTGTCTCAAAACAGTGAACTTCCACATTTTCTTTTTGTCTTTTCCCTACCCTCTAGGTTGTAATGACCAGTCAAGCAGCAAAGCTGACCAGCAAACCAGATGTTCCCCAGTGTTTTTCACCTTGAAATACTTCTGC
>KZ505670.1:247785-269379 GCA_002844005.1 Limosa lapponica baueri | reverse complement strand
TATGCATATCCATACCTAACTAGTGTCAGGTGTAGGCATTGTGGTACATACACAAAACCAGAGCAAAATATGACATTAACAATTACACCTAACTTTAAACAATACCTGTGATGACAACTTAAGACAGGCAAATAATTATTAAGGAAGAACTAAAGGGGAATATGCCTCTGTAATGGACTAGGTTCCCTGGCCCACCGGAGTTTTAGGGGATGAAGAGGTTGTGAGGGTGCCAGGAATCCACTGTCACCTTTGTCCCCACTTCATAAAACCTCATATGGGAGCTTAGGACTGACACAGTCTTACATTCTGTAGCTCTCTGAGGGTTGCTGTGGTGTATCCTTCATTTCAGCTTTTTTAACTCCAGCTTTCCTACTGAAAACAGCTTTGGAAGCTCAGGCAATTAATCATACTAGTAGTAACGTTGCAGCTCCCGGCTTTGTTACCAGACACACCACATGCTTTTTTCAAAAAAAAACCAGACACAAAATTATCTTTTTGTGATGCCAGAGAAAACGGCTGTTGCTTATTCTATTATATTTTGTCATTTCTGCCCACATCAATCTCAACAGCATTTCTCTAGGAGTTACCATGTAATATAGATATTTGGCTGGACAGGTGGCAGTTATAAAATTAGAGTTGATATATTCATCTAGGAAAAAAAGAGGGAACAGCAACATATCACTTTCCATGTAGCTCTTTGCAGTTGAAAAGTGCAGTTGAAACCTTTCCTTCAGTGGTACAGAAGAATGTAAAGTTACACATAAATCCCTTGGGTACATCCTAAGTGCCCTGCCGGTCCCCTCTAACCATACCCCTTTTAAAATCACCAGTCCAAATACACATTATTTTTGGTCATCCTGTTGAACTGATGGGTGAATTACGATTAGAGATAAGAAGAAAAGGCCTGACACATATAGATTTTCTCCTAGAAATATTCTCACTGTTTAAATGCTTTTTTTTTAAAGGTCCTATATGACACTATCCCATGGCCAAATGAGACTCCACTGTTTCCCAGTTACAGTGCTAACAACTATGGCAGCACGGTTACATCTCCTTTATAGTTGAGACAGGCAGTACAAGGGCAAAATTTCTACAGGCAGTCTAGAAATTTTTAATTACACCAACTTATCTCACGGGGTAAAACAGAGTTGTGAATCATCTTTTATTGGTTCTCTCTAATATTTTCTGTGCTGCTGGAGAATACAGCAGAATATAAAGTTTCTGCCAGGTTGGCTGGGAGATAGTCAGGCCAGCAACAGAGACACTCTCAGAGCTGTGAAAGCTTAACTCGGGCTGGCCAGAGGTCTGCACGGTAAGAGGTGTCAGAAGAAGCAGGGAGGTGCCTGGGCAATGAAGTTTATATCAGGTTTCCTGGGCTTTTTTATTCATCTTCATGGGTCTGGTTATGAATTTCAGATTCACTCTGAATTCTCTTCTCAATCTACTTTGTGTAGTTCTTCGGCAGTTAATGCAATGGCCATTTTAATATAACAGGTAAAATAGCATACTTCAAGAGGACGAACGTTATACCCGAGGGGAGAGAGATCTCTATATCTCTGTCAGGGTGCTTTCCACCAGAGTCCACCAGCATGATGAGGGAAGCAACCCTCAATTCCCCAGCAGCACACTTGAGCAGACCTGAGCAAAGCGATGTGCCATCTGCTGGCTCCTGGAGCAGCAAACCTCAGAGATGGCTCCCTGGTAGGACCCCAGGAGCTGTCTGAGCACAGAGCAGAAGATGTGCCGGTGGAAGTGGGACACTTCCAGCGATACTCTCCACTGTTTGTCTTCCCTGCAAGGCAGCCGCTGCCTTAACCTTCAAAGGCTGGCCTTAAGTATATTGTCAGCCCTTAGCTCTTAGTTGCTCATGGTGCTTGTCAGGAGTTTGGCTACTATAGCAACCCACAAAAGCATGATTTTTTTAGTCATATTGAATGGAGGCTCTCCCTCTCACAGAGAAGACTTTTAGGAAATGCTGGAGCTTTCTGTCTAGGAGCTCTTACCTCTGTATAGGTGCCTGTTTGCTCTTCTTACATGATAATGGAGTTATCCATGTAGACAGGGTAAATTCAGTTCTCCCGTGTATACCCAGGAAAGCTCTGCGAGCAAACCATCCCTTTTTAGGCAGCTCCAACTGCCCTCTGTATTTAACAACTGACCTTCTTAAAGGTTGCTGATCTGTCGTCCTCTTCCCCTGTTCCAACACCCAGGACCAAATCCTGGCTTAACCCAGAAAAAGACAATGGAGACCTGCTATTATTACTGTGAAACCTTATGCCTGATCTCAAATGTAAGGTGCTTGTTATGACCTCTAATGCTCATCACAGCTGCCTGGAGGAAGCATTGACATATGTGTATATATAATGGAATACCCTGAATTTGCTAACCATTGTTCAGACGAGTCTCAGAAACACAGGCAAATCCAGCCTTTGAAAGACATGACATTGACTTTAGAAAGTAATTGGAATCCTTTGGTGTAGAGGGTATTCCTGATAGCATGTGGATGGATAACGAGCTACATTCTTTTCATATAGATGAATAAAACATTCATTTTAATACCAGCTTCATGGTAGAATCACAACTAGCTCTGCTAAAATCTAATTAATGTGGGAGAATGGAGAGGTTGGAAACCTGTTCCAGTACTTGTAGGAACAGTGTCTCTAATCAGTCTTCAACTGCAATCTGGTTAATAAATAAACTACTGTGTTGCCATAATACAAGGCTGAAAACACGCTACTGTTGTGAGAATAGAAGTGCTCACTGTGAAAATCCTGTTCTGTTCAGCATCTCAAAAGAATCTTTTGGGAGCCTTTTTGGGGGGGAGAAAATTAAGAGAGCCTGGCCAAGATGAGAAGTGTGAAAGTCTTTAGTTTTAAGAGACCTATAGTGGACATAATAGAGGTAATAAAAATTGAATGGTTCAGAAACATTGCCACATGTGCTTGTCCTTCATACATAAATCAAGACTGAAAGGACTTAAAAAAACAGTATGCAAATAGACTGGACTCCCTAGAAGATGCTTACTACAGACACTCGCTACTTCAAGGCCTCATCATGTGTTCAAAGCTTTAACAGACTTCAGAAAAGAATATTAATATCCCTAAGGATTATGTTTGTCTGCATTAGATGAAATAGAATGTATCATGGGGTTAAGGATGTTGCTTTTCATAGCACAGGACAATTGCCACTACTGAGATGTCTTCTATGACCATACTGTAGCATTTCAGAGAGATTTGTTACATATTGGTTCAAACACTGGCCAGCATCCCAGACAAAAATAATGGACCTCAGGTCTGACATATTAGGACTGTCTATATGCTCATTAGTGTCTTTTAGCTTGTGACCATTGGAAACTGCCATTCAACCAGATTGCAGAGCCAGAAATTTTGAGTAGCTAGGAGAAGACCTGACAGCAAGGGTGAAAACATACCTTGAAACAAGGGAGGTTTGGGGGAGTCTTTGTGATAAAAACTCAGTGACCCCTGATCTGGGCCAAACAGAAATCCTTCAAAACCAGGACTCCCCACTTTTCAGTTTGGCCTGAATTTCAGAACTGTCATGCAGGCAGCAGCATCATGACCTAAGCCATCTTTTCATCTTAGTGTCACTCTCCACAGGAGTAGTATGACACTCCCTACCATATAAGAGGACAATTTTTTAGATACCTGTGTCCAAACTGAGGCAATGCTATTGCTATATTAATACTTTGGGAATTTTAAAGGAGAACTAATTATGAAATTATAACCTTACTGTTTTTTTCTTCTGAAATAAAACTAATTTTTCTACTTAGGAGAGGTTTTAAGAAGTATCTCTGTATTTACAAGGCTAATAATGTACTCAATCTAATTAGATGAAAATTTGACAGTAAACTGATACCGTTTTTTAAACATTAATTTTTTGGAAATCTGATTGGTGGCCTCATGACAGTGATGCATGCTTCAAGCACGGGATCTTCTTTAATTGGATTCAGATTTCACAACCTAATCACACTTTAGTATTTTGAGAGGAACTTCATGATTTCAAAAGAGATTATGGCTAAAAAATGGGAAAAAAAATGCTAGGCAAGAGATGCCAATTTGTTCTTTGGCTTCTTTATTAAAGCTAGCAGAATATGGGAAGTAATTATTCCTTTGTGCTTCTTTTTTTGTGATGTTAGAACTATAGGAAGCTGGAATTGCTGTCTGGGTGTATATAAATAGGCTCTGTCTAACCAGATTGATTTTACAAAGACTTAAGTGACAGATTTTGAAATGTTTGAAACTCCAGTTAGAACCCTCAGCTTTGGCGTGAGACAGACAAACAAAAGCAGAAGATATTGGAAAAAATAAAACAATTCTGAAACTCATTTAGAGTTAATTTTGGAAGAATTCAGAATATTTAAAACTTCAACACGATTGTATCTGCTGCTAGGTAGCACTGTCATCCAATAAGCCATACTTAAAAAGGACTTTACCCCAGGTTTTCAAAGTGCTTTGGAAATTCAAATGTCCACTTTTCCTTCATTGCCTTCAGTTCATATTCCCTGGAATATCCTATACGTCACTTGCTCTTTCTGGTCAAGGCAAACCCAAAGCTCTGGTTCATAAGTGTGATGCTCGTTAAGGACTGGAATACGTAGAAACAGTATCCTTGCAGTTATGTTAAACACAACCTTTACAGCCTCCATGGGTGGATGCAGGTAGACGTGAGCTCACTGCCTCTGCTCCAGGCTGGTTGGCCATGAGCCAGCTTTGGTTTGAAAGCCACACAACTGTATTAGCTTCTCAGCAAGGCAAGTCAACTCGGGCACAGCGTTAGCACAGCTCCATCGCTTCTGAACCAGATGTAGTCAGAGCAAAGGAACTTGGACCTGTTTGCACCCATCCATGCGGACCAGCTCTGAAAATCCCAGTGAGTCACCTCTTGTAAATCGTTTCAACTTCCCCTCCCTCTGAAAGTACAAAAGACCATCTCAATTTTTGTGCTTCTGTGCTGTGCCTTTTGACTTCTCTTTGTTCAAATGCAGAACGGAATATAAAGACCATCATTTGCAACAAGTCTCAGCTCTTGCAGGGCTACCCTGGCCCCAAATGGGAACCAGAACTGCAGGTTGGAAAGCAGCTGGGAGGCTAAGCCTTGGGTTGAATAGGCAATTGGAGGCATAAACTCAGTTCAAATCTCAAAGTATAACTGTATAATTTTTGATGCATTTCAACCTCCCTTTTTAAGCTCCTACTAAAAATAACATGACATATATGTATACATTTGTGCAGAGAAGCTCAGCCAGATGGGAGAGGCATCAGTGTCACTGCTAATCATAATCTGGCCTCCTTCAGTAAGGAACCACTGCATTTGTCCTTTCTTATTTGCATTGCTACATAGAAAAGAGTAAAACTGCCTTTACAGCGCTTAAAGGCCCTCTCAGTATAAGGATCCCATCACACAAGAGAGCATACCCTTCCTCTGCAGGGCTTAAGTCACCAGAGGGGAACAAATACCAGCCTATCTGAGAGCCTGACATGAAAAAAGAGGGAAAGAGATGGAAGAATAACTGCAGTACCTCCCACCTCTGGGCACCTCTGAGCGCAGTGTGCAGAGTACAGCAGCACCCTCAAGCACTGCTTTGCCCTACTGCTATGGATTCATTATACTCTCATCACAGATTGAAGCCAGGATGCAATCAGCCTATCCCTTGCTCTTGGCAGTGTTCTTCCGGGTCTTATATGGGAGAAATCAACATTAGGTATCTGAGGAACCAATATGTTGTTGCAGCAGCATGGAGAGACAGCAGCGGGTAAAAGAAGTTGTGCAACAACTCAAGGCCAAAGACATTATTTTAAAGCTATCTCCCTTTACACCTACCTATCAAGCACAAGAAAGCTCTTGGATTTTCAAAACCAGCAACTTTATCCAGATTTCATGACTGGGAAAGTCACAACCTTCCAATTCAGGCTCTGTGGCAGAAGTCCAACTGATAAAACACCCAGCGACTGCAGACACTGGTTAGGTGTAGCCAAGGGCAGGGCAGCATCACAAAGTGGTCTGGTTTGCAGAGTTAGCTGGGTTATTTGAGCATGTGCTCAGTATAGCTCAATGCAGAATAACCATCCCAGGGCAAGCCCAAAGGCTGACTGGAGTACTCCAGGCTATGATTTGGAAGGTGCTCACTTGGGAAGGGAAGTAAGGGTGAGAATCAAATGAAAGGGAGCTCTCCTGCAGCTCCCAAACAGAGAGTTGACTATATGCACAGTCAGTGTGGTTGATGCATATCCTTGCAGGGGAGTGCTAAGAGGCTGCCCACTGCCTCAGGTAAATCTCAGCAAATGAGTGCTGACAGGTGTGTTATTCCTCAGCACAGGAACAACATCATCATCAGCCTCAGAAACAGAGACTCCAGCCATGGCAGATTTCATCTCAGGACTTTGATGAACAAGGCATGTTGAAATAATTGACAGTTACTGTATATTACATGCAGCATTCTTCTTTCAAAGATTTTTATTGTGAGATTGGTGAGAAACTAGCTAGAGTAATATTTCATTTAAAAACACATTCACAGAATTAAATAATGATTTTTACAATGAAAAACACTCCAAGAGAACCCGAGTCTGCTGTTGACATAGCTAGTGTGCATTGCTCTGTGGATGGGAAACTTGGTGTATTAGTGTTTTTGAAAATCTGTCTGGTGTAGAAGAATGCGTCAGAGACAGGAACAATGAGTGAGATTTTGAAATCCTTTTGTTTTTAAAGTGCTGGTAAATGGAGAAGTCCCTAAATGAGCAAACCCTATAGAGAATCCACTGTTGACAACTGGTCAGTCAATATGACTGTAAGGAGTATGGATGCCATCTAAAAAGGGGATGTGATTTCTGCAAATAAGCTGTTTCAATGCAGCTTGCTTCTGCATTCATCTGTTGCCTCCTGGATGATGTTTGTATTAGAAGCATTTTTAGTAGAAACACGCTTTGCCCTGTTTTTTTGTTGATTTTTCTTCAGGGCCAAACAAAAATAGGGCTCTGGTCTCCCACTGCTACTGTAATACAAAGAAACATCAAGAAATATCAAAGGATGTTTAGGAGCCACTTTCTGTAATTGTGAGTGACCAAGCAAGCACATTAATATTTGTACTGTTTTACTTTTTTTTTAAAGAGAGTTTAAGATTGTCTTGCTAGATAAAAATCAAGCAGAACAGACACTTTCCTTTTACTACCTTTAATTTTGATTTTGTTCTGTTGATCTTGGTTAGGTGATAAGGTGAAAGAAAGGCATGTATCAGGAAAAAAACTCTGTTATCTTCTGAGTAGGAGTGTCAGTAATGGACAGACTATTCTACAGCTTTCTTTTTTTTACCACATACATCGAACACTCAGCGCTGAACTGTGTGAACAATTGACATCAATTCAATGCCGATTACTAATAACAGCAAAAAATAGTGTTGGAAGGGTTTCAGTAATGCAGCTGGGATTCTTTTAACTGATGTATTCAGTCATAGCAAAGTAGGTTATTATACTTTAAGCAGTATCTTTGTTACACAATCTTTTTAAAAGGAAAATAGTCTGGATAGCAATACCTAAGACTTACACATTTCCTGCCATTTTTTACTTTATCTCCATCCAGTTACCACACCCCTGATTACTAGTTATGCACGGTCCCTTCTTTTATGGTTTTTTTTTCTGTTCTCAACGATTTTTCCTGTTGATCTTCCTGTACCAACAAAAGTTAAGCAAATGAACCCCAAAATAGCAATGGTTAGGCTATGAAGGTCTTGAGTTGCCATCTCTGCCTTTACCACTGACCTGAGCTTATTTCTTTCCAAGGAGTGAGCAGGAAAGGCAGACAGGTAGGCACTGAGATGGCCTTTGCCAGCACGCACATGGATTCATCCCTGACCATGCCACTCCTAGAGCTTTGTCTCTCCTTTGTGAAACAGTCTGTTGCTGCTTGATCCAAAGTGACATTCGCTTTGTGCAAACTCTCTCCTACAGATGCAAGCATCCCTCGGGGGATAGAAGTTATCCAGCTGGTCATTTCGCCTCCCTGATTCAGGATTTCCTGTCGCAAGGCTGGGGAAAAAAACAGGAGAGAACTTACTGTATGCTGTCTGCCTCCAGTCCTAACTGGCATCTCTTCCCTGACAAGGGTCTCCTGGACTGTCCCACCCTGAGTGCGTACCCTACACTAATCTGTAAATGCACAGACCACAAGTCTGGGAGGCATAACTAAGTTCTTGCTCTGACCTCCCACATAGTAAAGGACATTCATTTTTACACAGTCACCACATATAAAGCAAAACAAACATAACCCGTCCAATCTAGCTGTGGACAAATGCAAGTAATACAGATCACGGGTGTTATTTCATCCACACAACCTGTTAAGCACTGGAGCCTATCCCAGAGCCCGTGAAAGTTAATAGGAGTCTTTCCAATGTCACAGAGCATGTTTAACAATGGCTTTCAACAGTAGATTAATGAGATTATAATAAACAGAAATATGACTAATTATTTATGTACAGCATGCTGCTTGTTTCAAAGGATCTCAATCGGTATCTTCTAATTTATATGACAGTTTTTTCTTTGATGTCTAATTACAGAATAGGAGGAAAATCTATGACTCTGCAGAATACTAAGAAATTTCCTACCAAAAACTAATTTTTGGCAGTAGATGCATTTTCCTTTGCAAAGGCTTTCAGACAACAATTCCTGGCCAAGTGTACTTTCTGCACCACTTAAATTCCACGTGTTAAATAGAGCATAAGTGGTTGTCAGCACAAGGGATAGCTGTGTCCTTCCTGAACTGTAAACTGTTACTGCTCTGTGCATTTTGTTTATGAAATAAAGGGCAGAAATTTAACAGCACTGTTCAATCATTAATTTTTTGATAAATACTTTGTTCTCAATTTGTCTGTAAGACCATAGAGATTCTCATCTTTTTTTCTAGTGGATACGGTGAGTTATTGACATTTTGTACACAGTTTTAATAAATAGACATTTTAATAAATGGACAACTCTGAGAAGGATCCTTTCTTCTTAAAAAGTATGGATCAAACAATGCTGCTATTAGGGTCATCAGGATACTTCTAATGCCACAATTAGAACTGTGCTGGAATGACATTTCTCAGAATAAAGTACGCTTTTCCCAAAACCTGGTTGGTTGTTTTAGACCCATGTTTGAAAAGAAGAGAGAAGAACTTTCAATCCAAGTCTGAGGCACAACAAATGGAGACATTCCTGCCACAATGGCATCTGTCAACGCTGCACTTATCAGTCACCAGGGCTCTACACCAAAGTCCTTGGTCATCGCTGTGCCAGCCATCTCAGGCCAAGGAGAGAGCTCTTTGCCTGGGAGACCTGCACGGTGCACAGTCACCACTTCTGTGCTCTCCTCTGATGTTTCCGGCTTGCAGGGATTTTACACTCCAAGTCTGTGTGTTCAACAGCCAGCTACAGGTTAAAGCCATCTGCACGTCCTAAAACACTTTGCTGAAGATGCGGCTTTTTGAGCCTCTTGGGTGCTACCGCGCTTCTGACACCTTTATGCCCTGGTAGTAGAGAGGTTTGGAACAAAGAGGCAGTATTTCAAGGGCTGTGTGATAAGGCTGAAGGTGGAAGGCACTCAAAAGCCATGGTGGTTAGGTCTCTCCTAAAAGTAGTTGACTCATTAAAACTTCACAGCACAGAACGGAAGTGAGGAGAGCAGGGATTGCGGTGAATCCCAGTAGTGCTTGGGATCACAAGCAAAAGGGTAAGTGATGCAAAAGTGCACAGGGCTGAAACTGACAGCAAACCTAATCCAGCCCCTTGAGGACTGAGGGACTAATATTACTACCTATTTTTTTCCCTGGTGCGAGTTACTTAAATGACTAAATAAGTGTTTGCAGTCAGATAACCCCACTATTTGAGATATTGGAGGTATTTCCTACAGTAAATATAGGGAAGTGCTGAACAAGGGCATACTGAAGGTACTGAGGAAACCCTATCTTTTTATCTTAGGTTCAAATGCTTGAAAGACACCACTCTTGCTTCAGCCACTTCCTCCCAACATGTCCCTCTGAAGAGAGGGCACAACTACTTCTCCAACAGAATTGCTTTACCCTCACACCACTTTTACAGTCAAACAGTTTTTCCTGCTCTCACAGGCATTTTATCCCCTCTCTCTTCTAAATCCATTTACCCTTTCCCTTATCACTGGCAGCCCAGGGGGTAAGTGGTTGCCCACCCACATGGTGAGGGGTGGGTGAGCCTCACCCCAGCCCCGCTTGTCGTCCCATCCCTCCTTCCACCTCCCTGTCTGGTCCATCCAGCAGCAGGATGTCCCTTCCCAACCAATCCATCCCTGCACCCTGTCTGCCAAGCGTTTTGAGATGGGCAGAGGTTTCTCGCAGTGCCCTGCTAGTCCAAGTGTCGTCAGTGAAGACTGTGGCTAATTTAAACAAGCTGTTCCTTCCAGAGGACACCAGCTGCCAAGGACACAAACACAATGCATGACATGTCCCCCCGTGTCTCCCGGTGCGTCATGTTTTATAGCACTGAAAGGGCGACCCCTGAGGCTGTCGCCTTTGTCCCAGAGACTCCCCGCAGCCTGTCCTGTTTTGACGATGGCCTCCGACCCCCTCTCCCAGAGGAGAGCCCTGTCCCTGGTGGCAGCAGAGGGCAGAGGAGGCTGCTCCTCCTGCCTCCCCTTTCACTTGCCACTCAGCCTGTCCCTCTGACACTTCTACAAAGGGAAAAGCTGAAAAAGGGTTTCAGGGCAATTTGCTGAATGTCCAGTCAAAGGCAGGGACACTCACACCCTCCTGGCTTCCAAACACCCCTAATTCTGGCTCTGATGTGGGGACTGTCAGCCAGAAGCTGTGACAAGAGGACAGTGACAAGGTGCCTGTTGTCTCCCCTGCTTCTTGCCCTCAGCGGTATGCAGCTGTTTAATCAGCTGGTAATTGCAGCACCACACGTCAGGGGATCCCAACACCCATGAGACCTTTTACTTCCCCTGCTATCGTATTGGCCTGCTGAACTGTTTCAGCCCTCTGGGATGCCTGTTTGCAGGAGGTTCAAGAAAAAGCAAGATCAGGGCATTAGATGGGTGGCTCATACAGCAGCCTGGAGGCAAACAGCAGCAGGATGATGCCCTGTGAAGAGTCATTCCTGCTGCAGAGCCCTGGTGACAGGGACAGGTCCCAGCTACAAAAGCACCCACAGCCACCAGGCTAGCTAGGCCCTGCAAACGGGTACTGCTGATGGAAAGAGAAATCACTTTATTGGACTGGGAGAGATGCAGGACATGGAATTCTTTGCTGGTCAGACACTAGAAATGTAGAGATGTACTGCCTTGAATGCACTAGAGTCTCTTGGAAGTTCTAGAAATGGGTAGTGTCTCCTGCTTGGACAGAGAAAAGTACAGTTAACAGCAGCTCAAACTTCCCCCTTCCTGTCTGTCCACTGTACCTCCAGAAACCATGTCCAGGGCTCAGATTTTGGGCTCATTTAAATGTCAGCCTCTTATATTAAAAAATTATTATCATTAAGTAATGTTGCTTCCCTTCTTCCTTTGCAGTCATGATCCTGTTGCACCAAAACACCACCACTATTTTGTTGCCTTTAAATCAGCTTCATTGATCTTGTCAGATGCCTTCCATCCCTTCCCTGCCCATGCAGAGATGCAGGGTATGCTGGTCCACCATCACTGTGAGCGCCAGCTCTGCCTGAGTGGCAGCAAGGCTGCAGAGCTCTGCGACTGCTTCAGACTCAGGTTTTTGATCACTGGCTAAACTATCTCTTTTTGTGCTCATGAAAAATGCCAAGCATCTCCTAAGTGGTGACATAACATAAATGAGGAGGAGGAGGAGGAGGAGAAGTGAGAGAGCTGCACTGAAGACTCATGAAACTCCATCCATAAACTGCCACTTTTCAGTGTCTACACTTCAGCAGCAGGACTGTTTAATCAGGCTTAGATGGCATCTGCCACCCCTCTAGAGGCTTTCTTCAGCTGTGAATTTCTTACTCTGTGCCACTCCCTGCACCATCCCTGCACAAGTATTTGTGCCACCTTGCATCAAATTCAGCAGGGAACAGGGTAAGTCTATGGGCAACGTGTTGGACTTCAAACCTCTGCTCAGCTGTGGTCTAAATCTGAAAGCCTCTGAGATCTCCGGGTGCCAAGCTAATTTGTCAGTGGATTTATCCTGGATGTTTTTGGGCAGCACAGACATTTTGGCTTGGAATCAGCACTTCTGCCTCTCCAGATATGGCCCCCTTCGGTGGGTGATGCAAATAAGCGTTTTTTTGTCCTGAGGCCTGATGAATGCAATTACAAAGCATAAAGCTGTCTTCATACATGAAGCTGAAGGGTTTGCTAATCTTTGGGATTATTCCCAGACCCAGATCAATGCAAAGTCCATGGTGGGCAGCTATCCACAGAGCAGCACTTCAGAACGGTAGAGATTAGGACAGTTTAGGCCACCTTCAGAGACCGGCTGCTTGGTGATATGAACTTTCAGGCTTGGGCAGCACAACTCTTTTTATTAGAAATGTGTCAACCATTTTCAAACGCAGCACTGCTCGCAGTTGTACAAAAGAAAAGCTATCTAGCATTTTCTCACCAGTTTACGAGAGGAAAGACAGATAACTAAGACATTTAAATGCTTATGTCAAGGGAAAGTAAAAGAATGGGCTTCTTTGTGACTCAAGTGCATGGTGCGGAAAGGGAAAGATCAGTAAAAATGTCTTTGTAATGTTGGAGATGTTAATAACAGTCTATGCTAGGAGTAGCACTTCGGGATCACGTCTAAGCAATTGTGCATTAGGCTTTATATATCACAGTGCCTTTCTTCTTTATCGCAGTACTCAATAATACAGAAACAGGCAGCGGAGTGAGGACACCAATTGTCTTTAAGTAGTGATCACGGGCTATGCCACAGCTCACATACTCTGTTATGGATGTCAGCAGTGCTTCAGGTGACTTAAGGAACACAGTACAGGAGTACTTTCAGTGAAGTGAAATTAAAACATCTGAAAGGATTGACAGCAACTCATGAAAAGTGATGATAAGAGTTAAATATGTTTAGCATGGCTAAATGAGAAAGAAAGAGGATAATAAAAAGCTAGTTCTTTTCAGACCATAAAACAGCCAAGAGATTATTCAGTGTGGGGCATAGCTAGCAGCACTGGGTTGAAGTAGCAAAAAAAGAAAACATTGGCTCAATGTCAGCTGGAAAAAAATGGAAGGGTCAGATCCATTAGACTCTGGAATAGCTTCCTGAGGGAAATGTGGGAAGTCCATTGCCTGTTCATTTTAAATAGTCTGGATAATGTGATGAAAAGTGCACACTGGGGAAAAAAAAAATCTCGCCTCATCAGAAAACACACAAAAAAAGCGTAAAAATCCCCAAACCCCAAACCCTCATTAACATCTCTTCATTTGTAGTGGTTTTGTCTAACCAAGTTCACTTCTAAGTGGTGCAGAGTGGCTTGCTGAACTTTCCCAAATTATTTTTGATCAGGTGCCTGGAGCAAGGCTGGAAGTCAGCTGTAAGGAGTTCAGCAGTTCCTCAGCCACTGAGCAGGCAGTGAGTTCATGACAGCAAAGAGTCTTTATAGTTACAGCAGAATATACTGCTCTTCATCAACATGCCTCTACAGCATGTAAATGCAGGAGAAGCTAATACACATTTGAGATCTCATTTAGCTTCTCATGGTGTAGCCTGACATGAATACTGCTACACGGTGTCATATGACTATTGGCAGTGACTGTGTCCTGCCACTCTGTCACCTCGGTATTTCTTCTGGCCCTATAAAGTCACTTCTCCAGAGTCGCAAGGTAAACAGATCATTTCAGCATGTCTCCAAACTCTGCTGAAATCAAGTTCAACTTAGGGATCTAAGTTACGTGCCCAAGTGCTTCACTGAGCTGGGAAGCTCCTTCAGAGATGGAAAGAAAAAACTAGATAAAACCTTTGACATGAGTAAGAATAAACCTGATGAACATATGCACTACTCTGCCACCCAGAAAAGATGTTTGTTGTTTTATTTTTAATGAAGAAAAACTTTCAAAAGACCTGCAAATAAGACTTGTGGGTTTTTAACCTTAAGTTTGAGAGTGCCAGTCATCCAGACTCAGCAATATTTATTTTTATTTTTTAAAGACTATATATCTGTCTTTGAAGACCAGTTCAGGTAGTTCTGATACTTTTCAACACTAAGTATCACATTTAAATTCTCTTTGGCATAGCATTTCGGGGGAGTAGGTGTTTGTATATATTCGCATATGTCCAGGTTATTGCTAGACACAGTATATTGAGCATATTTATGAATGATATAAGCTTGGAATGACTGGAATAGTGCCTTTAAGTCTTATGTATAAACATGGCATAAAAACTGTTCTTTCACATCAAATATATTCACCATGAAATAGCTAGGAACTATCTCTTAGGGATATTGGAACTCTGAGAAAAATATAATCTGATCCTTCCAGCTGCCCCTATCTTCCCAGGACTTTAATCTGTGAGAAGGTCATGAGGAGTCAGTCCAGTTTACAAGACTGGAAAACAGGCTAAATCAGTAGCTACGAACAACCCTTCTGATTTGGTGGGGGTTTTGTACTTGGTTAAGAGGTTCGGCAACATTTAGTATTTATGTTCTAGCCTGTAGTTTCTCTCCCACTTTGGCACCTTAGCAGGTGCAACGCCAATGTGAGCCGAGAGTCATCTGAGGGAAGAGACCCCGTTTCCCACCACAGGGAGTGAACTGAAATTAGGCCTTTTCTATTCCCTGCAATCAAACTGCAGTGCAAAATGTATTCCTCCCCAGGGCCCCAGCAGAGAATTAATTACCTGAGAAGCTCAGAAGGAAGTATCTAATCCCACCTTGCACGCAGACACAGCAGGCACCGGAGCTGCAGACAAGCGGTGCTGATGACTTTCCCGCAGGGACTCACCGTTGACTTGGCTGACGGGTGGGTTCAGCTGTGCACATGCTAACATAGACCTGTGAGACAAACTCATCCCCCTAAAAACAGTTTCTGTGGAGCTCCTGCATTTCGTTTGCTTCTTCTTTGCTTATGGAAGCGCCCTTACCTTTAAGTTCTTTTCCACGATACACAAATTTCACTGCTTTCTCATCCTTCCACGTTTTGGGGGTTTTAGGTAGCCCTGCACTGGTCTTGTCACCTGTCATATAGATGAAGGACAAAACCCAGGAGCATATGATACTCAAGAGACTTTGCTTGTGTTCCTTCTGTGCATAAATCCGCACATACATTGGTTGCCCATCACAATGTCTGTCACACTGATAGCTAACTATAGCCTCCAGCTGTATCATTTTACCTTTGTCAGCTTGTGATCTCTTCAGATTTAACAAAGTACATAAGGTCAGGGAGGGTTGAAAGCCTACGGAACATCAGAGGCAGACTATCCTGGATAAATAAAGTCTTTGGTTTTTTAATTGAGAGCTGAACAAAAAAACCTCTGTGGGAAGAATGTCTTAGAGTAATGCAATATAAAACTTTGAAAGGATTTTTAAAAGAAGAAAAAAATGTTTGGGTCAATCTAAGACATTCTGTTTGACTAAACTTAGTTCATTTTCAGACTATTGAACCACCTCATAATATTTCATTTCTTTTCTTCTATCTTTTAATAACACTTGCTCAAATTTAGTTGAAAAATACAATTTTAAAATTAAAATCTGAGCTTTTATTATTAAAACACTGATGCAACCTGCTTAAGTATCTTTAAATTCAAACACTCTAAATAAAGATGTTGAAGTTTTGAAGAAAGTTAAATTACTTTTTCAGCAGAATTTAAAACCAATTCTGCAACAAGTGCTCCAACACAAGCTCCAGGATAAGGAATACACAGGGAAAAGTCTAAGCCTTGATTTAACCATGTCTGCAATGCATTTGAAGCTATGACTACAGCTTTTGTGGAAAAATCCAAAGTGCCTGCAATAAAGAGAGTGGAGAACAAGAGCTGCAGAAACCGTCTATAACAATAGCATGCAACAGCTACTTTCTATAGCCTTTAAACCAACTTTCTGTACAGAGAAAGTAGATGGGCCCATTTGCAAATCTGTTTCTGGTAGTGATGATAATTTCACCCCACAACCTATTAATCTATGGGTTGTGGGTAATTAGTTTGTCTCCAGTGATTTCATCTGTAAAATACGTTAATTTTTCATTGTAATAGAGAAGATGCTAAATAGACTCCTGATCATAAGAATCCATGCTATGTCTGACACCTTCACAATAATTAATTACTCTGATCTAAAACCTATCAGGCTCTATAATGAACACAGCAGTCAAAACATGTATCTGCTCTGTAGTATTACTGCACAGACAGTTTTACCTGTCTAGGAACTTTCCACCCTATGTCAGAGAAGTTATTAAATCTGCATAACGACACTGCCTCTGTTCCACCCCTTTTATCCACTTCCTCAGTGACTACTAGTGAGAAGCAATCAGTTTAACACTGTCTGCTTTCTAAATCTGTGCTGTAATGTTTGTTGCATAAATACACATCTACTTTAATTGCACTCTGTGAAGGAAGATGGGATGAGATGTGAAATGACATTATGTCAGATTTAGGTACTGGCTTACAAAATATCCAGTATAAATTTAATGTACACAGTCACCATATACATTTAAGGTAAAGATCCATGCTACATAATTAGGTCAGCCATTATTTTAAGAAACGGCTTCACACGCAGCAGCAGCAGCAGACCGCTCAGGCAGCAAATTAGTCAGACTGTGCATGCAGACAGCAAGCCAGCTGGACTGGGAGAGCAGCAAAGCCGGGTTCACATGGCTGGGCTGAATCTGCTTGATGGAGTCCCTTTACTCTGGATTATTTTACTCATCTGCTCCTTTTTTAAATTGGCACTTGACTGCATTTGTAAATGTCAGTGGAGCCTGAACCATAGGATTCAAATTCAGTTTTATTTTTAGGTATCTTATTTCTCAGAACTTCCCCTACTCTCAGGTACATCATCCACCCTGTCCCTCAGTTTCCCTATCTAATTGACTGTGAATATTTTAATATCAACTGAGTTGCTCAGTTCTGAGTGACAAATCTAAACCAAGTGCAGGCCCCTTTGCTGTAATTGAATGACATTTTTAGTTCAAATATCTTTTAAACAAACATTTTAAAGAATTTTGTTCAAATAAAATGGAACGTTATTCTGACCTTTGCACAAATCATTTTTTCCATCTTTGGTTACCTTTCAGATAAAGATTCATGCTCTTAAATTTTATGACTACTAACATTTGTTGAATACAAAGTGCAAAATCCACTATGTAAGTATGTGCAAAAGCAGATTTTAAAATCTGTATTGTTTTAAATACTAAATATTGGCTTAAATATTGAATAATGTCTTCCAAAACTCAAAATATTTCAAGCAATGTATTTGGAATCTATTTTATTTTTGTTTCTAAAATCTTTTACAAGACCTTTTTTACAGGTCTTTTTAAAAATTTTTCACAGCTGGGACCACTACAGGTTTTTACTGGAAGGTAAAGATCTTACAACCACCTGATTTCTTCAGCTGAAGATTTATGCAAATCACTTAATAACGAGGTTCACAATAACATCTTGGCATTGATGGCACTGCAGTATGAATATTCAATACAGATAATTGATCCATGGAAATGTATTGAGTGAATAATGAATTCACTCAAGGGAGTCATCAACATACACTCCAAGATATGTCATTAAAATAATGGCCAAAACTGTCCAAAGTTTCAATGCAAAAATTGTTTGCCCAACTCGTGTTTTCCCACCACCACTAAAAATTTATGCAAAAGATATAGAGCATATTAGATGAAAGAAGCTGTTGAAAATTATTTATCAGTTATTTTCCTCCAGTAACAATTAAAGAAAAATACCAATCTTGGTTGTTTACCAGCTTTTCTCATTTCACGACTGGTCACCATTTTGCAAGCTCCTTCAATTGCTCCATCTTCCTCCTACCCCCCAGCTATGCCTTTTATCTTCTGATCCCTGTGTGGACTTCACTCACATCCCTCACCTCCTAAGGCCAGGTCTTTCATTCTCGTTAGCCAGGCCTTATGTGAGTTGCCCTTGGATTCCCTTTGTCACCCATCTGGGTCTCTGTGTGACCTCTCCAATGAGTGCCCTCCATGTGTCCTTATATTTCTTCCAGCTACATCTTTTATCTTTTGTAGCCTCTTCTCTGAGCTCCCCCTCTGTCCTTTTATCATGTCATCCCTTGGTCTCCCAGCTGTCTAATCTTTAATCTTTGGGTTGCTTTGAGATGTCCACACTCCTTCCTGCTACCCTTTCTGCTCTTTTTCCTTCCCATTTGGGTTTACATCCACTTGGAGTAAGACTTGGGGAGCACAGGGAGAAAAAAAGTGGTTGAGCTGAATGCCGGTCACTTCAGTCACCATTGCTGTATTAAAAGCTTTGAAAAAACAGAACTGCCTGGCTGATATGCAACCCATGCACTAGTTGAGTGTAGAGATGCATTTTTTTTTCTTGATTAACCAGACTTGCTTGATAATGTTTTCTTGGTTGGACAATGATCCATCATGCCCAAAACGTGCCGTGTGTGTTCCCACAACACCCAAACACATGCAGTCTACCATATATACTACTTCGCACTGGATGACCAATATAGGCTTCCTATTTTTCCTCCTAATGTTTGCTATGTGAAGCAATTATCTGACTCCAAGTTGACTGTTGGGCCTCTGATAGGAAGGAGGTGTGGCTACCATCTGTGGATACAAGAGGGCTTTCCTCAACCAGTATAAAGGTAGTAATGTTGGCAGAGTCTGTTGGTCCTTGGGCCGTGGTATGACAGGTACTACTAAGATAGCCCGCCATAGGCAGAGATTTCTCAGAGTCTTGAACAGAGGTCACTGACATCCTCTGAGTAGGAAAAGCGGATGGTCATCTAATTTCTCAGGACACACATGGCAGCTGTGCTGACTTAATAACAGAAATCTTCTGTCAACTTAGATTCATCCATTGTATGGATAGGCCGAACTTTTCTGAGAGTAAAAATTATTCTGCCAACTACCTGGTGCGCTAAGAGGGATGAGGGGCTGGGGAACAAGGTCTCTGGAGAAGCAGTGCCAGACCTGGAAGGTGTGCCAAATCCCAAGCATGCACAGGAAAGCATCAGCCACTACTCAGCTCAGTTGAGACAGACACCAACTGAAAGAACAAAAGGCCATGTCTATATTAGTAAATTAAAAGTGTCCAGAAAGCATAAACCAGACACAAATCTGCTCTACACACTCGCACACTTCCCCCAGGATTAATCTGTTCAAGGGACAACTTCTTGCATTACCTTTTGGTTCCCATTGATCACATGAGCCCAATCTCAGATGTTTCCCTGAATATGCAACATCGTCAGGACCTGTGAAAGCCAATCTTTGGGTGAATATATGCATATGGGTTAACATGTAACTCACTGTAGCTCCTCCAATTAAGACTGTTTCTAGAGTCCTGCTTTCAATATAAATTGTTCTTTTATTGTTTCCTTATCTTCTCAACCCCTGGTTCCAGTCCTATAACACCAGCTCTTGGAAACTTAGACTTCCAAGCACTCTGGGCAAGGACTGATTCTCCTTATTTAAACAGTCCCTCGTAAAATGAATCAGTATTCGTGGCTGGGGATTCAAAGTCCTACTACACCAGGAACAATAGAAAGTTAGCCAAAAGTACAATCACACAAATTATTAATTTAGCTTTTGCTCCTTTTTGTGAAGACTAAGAACAAACTATAATGAGAAGTATACAATTTTACAAATTGTTCTTACGTTTTAAAAAATTTGCATGGTTCATTTGCTCACAAACTATTTTCTGTATATATTCCTTTCAGCTCTGGAGAGTCACAATTCACTTCCTTAGGTGCCCGGTGGATCACTTATGCTACACACAAAATTTTAATATGTTTGAAATCGCAGAGTTAAAATTTATTTAATGTATATTTTCTATCAGTTTTCAGTTTCAAGAGAAAAAAATTTAAGCTCTAGTTTGCAAACACAATTCTAATGCCTTGTTTTGAATTAAATTCTTTTTTCTTTTTTTTTTTAAAGACAAGATTTGTAGAAGTTACACAGTGAGATCCTAAAATGAACTTTCAGTAAACATTTATATGAACAATATAGCAAAATAAGGCTCAGACAGTTAAGGCAAAATTCTGTTTTGAATACCAGTGAGAATTTTTTATTCACTATACTTATATGCAGTGTGCATTTTTGTGTCTCAAGATAAAAAGGTGAACAGAAGCATGGCTGCAGCAAAGCAAATAAACTTTAACAATTTAAATCAAAGAATGCTGAGCCTATTTATTTTGAAATTTTCTCTGAACATAATGTGTTGTACCTGACCTCTGCAGTCCTCAGCTGTCACCCATCAGAAAGCTTCCCCTGGTCTCATTTACTTGTTTGTTGAGCCTTTTCTTACTGTATTTTAGTCTTACTGTACTATGTTCCTTGAATACAGTAATGCGTAGAAAATGTTTTTTCTGTTTATTTAGTGTTTTATTTAAATTCAAAGCATAAATTCTCAGTTCAGTTTTTCTCTGAAGTGTCTTTTGTTTTTAAAAGGACTGGATGTGCCATCATAGCGTAGTGCTTTAATCAATATTGACCCCATGTAACCATTCAAATGCATGTTCACAACATCACTGCTAGGCTGCAAGTCACCATTTTGTACCATTCTCTGGCATTAGCAGTGACCAAGGTCCCAGTTTTGTCCAGGGTGTGGGATTATGGTTGACCACAACATAAATTTCTCAGCACCCATTTGGACATAGAAGGAAAAAGAAACGTGAGCTTTTCTTTGTGACGATACACCTTGAGCTGATCCCTTACTGCCAGAGGAATCACACAGGGCAGGTCTCTAGCTCAGTTGCCTCATTTGTTTTCCTGCAGCGCTGATCCTGAACACCACGCTTACCTGATAAATTGGCTGCCTTCCCTGCCTGAACAACAATCCAGGGCTTTTACATGCTCTTGTCATAAAAATCCAGCAGCCCTGCTAAATGGCCTGGCTACTGTCAGCAGATGCAGCCCCGAGGCTGTGCCCGTGGCTCTGAAGCCACCAGCCAGCTCAGCTCTCTTGGTTCCCTCATGAGCCAGACCATCATGTAGAGCCCCTCGGCTGGGTGCTGGTCGGACAGGGAGGACATGGTGACAGCATGGATGAAATTAATGAGCGTCTAAAACTAAGTTCATATTTAGAAGCCCAAATAAGTGGTGTAGTTCTTTTACTGTGCTGAACACTGATTGAAGTGACAATTACACTGACATGGGAGCTAGCATTTCCTTGGGGGCTCTTCAATAAGGTCAACGGCATCTGAGCAGCCCTTATCAAGCCTGGAGAAAGAGAAGGCAGCGGAGCCCAGTCAAGACAGGGAACTCCTATACAAACTCAGTGTTAAATATTGACTTTTATGTTGGCATTTCCAGGACCTGAAAGAGTAAAGGAAATGATACTATGTCAATATTGGAGTGTAAGACAATGGGCACTTTCATTGCTGGGTACGTTAAACAGATCTTCCGGCCCATCTGGATCTTCAGTAGAAATGTGCTGATTCAATTCAGGTTCATCTTTCATTAATCCTTAGTGATAGATCTTTTTCCTTTGTAGAAAAACACACA
>KZ505670.1:211238-247770 GCA_002844005.1 Limosa lapponica baueri | reverse complement strand
AAACTGTGACTTTTTTATTTGTACCAACCAACGTCTCATAATGGCTCCAGGCCTTTATAAAAAAAAGCTTTCTCAACTTAAAAAAAAAAAAAAAAGAGAGAGGTTAAAGAATAGCTTCATTCTTTAAAAAAGTACACTTTCAAGCTCTTATACACAGTACATGCCCTCTAAAATTTTCATATTGGGGAAAGAAGTACAGCAGATGCCTCCTTTTCCAACCAGTGTGCCTCACACAAGTGTGGGATTCTTCATCACATTATTGCTCCACTGAGATCAGTCTGCTGCTCCCTGCAGTTATCTCTAGAAGATTTGAAACCCACTAATAGGGCAGATACACAGGAAGCTGAGGGACAGGAACAGTCACACTGAATAAGATTAATGACCCATCTAATGCTGTATTTTGGTTTCAGAGTGAACCGTATCAGGTGCTGCAGAGAGATGCACTCTCCTAACAGGGAACTGCACCCGCCAGTCTGAGTGATTTCTTCACAGCACAAAGCAGCCTGGTTCTGGCTCCTGTCATGGTGCTGGAGGCCGGAGACCTGCTCCCTCTCCCCCCACCTCACACAGGCCAATTAAATCTTACAAGCTGAATTTTTTGCTATTACAGATACGTTTTGGTTTTTTTTTTAATGGAGGTCTTTGGATAGACAATTCTTCATGATGGTGACATCACTGGAACTGCTTGTGCTGAAAATAAGCTGTTGGTTGGGTTGTCAATGATCCACATCCAGTAGCCTTCAGCTCTGCCTGCAGGCACCCGAGCCACCACAGCCCTTCAGGCAGGTCCCCCCAGCTGCCCCCCAGCGCTCAGGGCTCCAGCCACCGCAGCAGCACGGTGGGGCCAGCTGTGGAGTGGGGCTGGGAGAAGAGCAGTGTCCTGGCCTCGCTGCAGCTGTACCCAGCTGGGGTTCCCTGATAAAACCTCTTCCACAAAGACGTGGGGGGGGGGAACAAGACCCACACTGTTGACAGAGTGGGTCAGACGGAGCAGACAGCGTCTTTTCTGGGGCACTGTTTCACCAAGCCTCCATTTTTAATAAAATCTGTAGTAATGAGGTGCCTTGGAGAGTTCCTTTGGAACTGGACAGTAAACTCAAGTGTCATAGCACAGAGGTCTGACAAACCTTTGGACAGACGGGACAAGTGGGCAAGCAGACAAGCCTTGTGAAAACCAGACAAGTCCAGCATGAACAAAATTTAGTCCATTTTTCATAACTATTGCACTTTCAGCTGCTTAACAGGACTGGGTTAAGAGTGATCGTATCTGGAGCTGTGCTGGAAAAAAGTGTCTGAACAATTAAGCTGGAATAGTTTCTGTGTAGGCAAGCTCTGGACCATGTATCTCTACCATGCAACTTACCATCCTGATTCTTAGTTTTTTGTTTGCATCTTACAAAGCTGTGCATTGAGGAAGAGCTGAACAGACTAATTGGGGCCAAGTTTTCTGCAGACCTGTCAGTTTTTGCTTCAACACCTCTCCTGTTTTTCAAATACATGAGAAAATTTGGGAGCCTGAGTTCCTGATAGATCAGGCTACATTAATATTTCCTCCCTCTGCTATAATAGTCTTCCACTTCTAAGGGACAATTCTCTCCCTGGAGTTGCAAAACATTTTTCTCACAACTTGCAGCTGCAAGCTTCTTTAGGACAAGAGATAGAGCATTTGCCAAGTATCCTATGCTTTTATAGTGCTGTCCAAGGGATTTGCATGTCTAATAAACAGTTTGCCTGGCTTGTGGTGTTGTATTATAAGCCTTTCAGAATTCATAATCTAATAGCACACTCATTCCTGCTCAGTTCACTCTTAATTATTATAAATGTGCCTTCACAAAGCCTGTGGTAAGATCAGGACGCTCTCCCCCCACTAAGTCTCTATTGTTACCTAAAACTCAGGAAATCTGACCCAGAGGTGACCATTAATTACACCAAGGAGGGGACAAGTACATGGGTCTGATGAACACTCAGGTGATATTTGGGCTGCCTTCTAGTCTATTCTTTCCAATTTGATGCTTATTGTGCCTGGACACTGTTGGTTTTCAGACTGTTAGTCCCAAGAGGACATACATGATGTGCTAAACTTCCCTGCACAGCCTCGCCATCAGTTCTCTGCTTTCTCTGGAGCAATTTGTTTTTAAAGTTTACAAGGCAATAGCTCAACTTCTGTCACAGGCATCCATTCAGAGACTGTCAAAAAATGTACTGGGTTTGGAGTTGTTTTGTGTGAGACAGGCTAAGCATTCTAGTGGATCTTTACCCACTGAAGAAGATGGAGCACTGTCTACTTTTCAAGTCTTGGCAAATTTGTGAAAGAAACTACAGGCTTGAAAAGCACACACTAGCACCACCCCATGCAAAGCCCAATGACGGGACTTCCAAAACATGCAGCATTTCATAATCCCATCCTTCCTGCTGAGCTTCTCCCTGGGTGAAGGAGTGGAAACATCATGGAAGCAGCTCGCCCCAAGACGACACGCTGCCAAGCAGCTTTCTTTTACAATTACTCCATACTAAGCCACATTGTAAGATAATTATTTCATTAGCTGGATTGCGTGTTGGGACAGAGCAATCTTTGCCCTCTCCTTTTCATCTCCTGTTAGGAACAACATGGGAAGAGTCGCAGAGGGACGGCAAAGCCTTTGAACACCCATGTGTTTACAACTCTTTAATAGCTCTGAATCCAGAGAAAGTTAGGGAGTTCACTGGACGGAGTTAAATATGCAACAGACCCAGCCAAGAAATTCACAAACCTTACATGATCTATCTTATTCTGTGCAATAAAAGCACAAGGAGAGTTGAATGTCCCAGCCTGCTTGACCAGCTGTGATCAGGCACAGCAGTTTCATTAATTCTGGGGGTTATCCATTATAATCCCACTCTGAAAGACAGCTAGGTGATCACTGTGCTTTGCCATCACTCCTAACACAAGGAGCTAATCAAACACAATGAAACCTTTAATATAAGCAAGACCAAGGCACTAATCAGGGCAGATTAAAACCTTTCAGAGAAATGGATTTCTGCTCTCTGATGAGTGGCCTGGAAGGGGCAAGGTACTTCCTAGTTAAACAAATGGGACCAGGGAATACAGATCTTGACTCTAAAGAACAGGAAGACAAAAATGCTGTCAGTTTTAAATCTATCATCTGAAAACGAGACCCTGAAATAAATATGTGGTTTTGAAAATGAAGGAATCTTTCTCATGAAATCTTGAATCAGGCATTTGTTCAGCTCACCTAAGCTTGAAGAGAGACACGTTTTGGAAAGGAAGGCCTTGCTGAGTTTTGTCCATAAAAGAGGCATAGTGACAATACAGCACAGTCACAGGAAGAGTTGAGGGCTGATTTCAGATGATTGCCCCCATCCGCGCAAAGTCTTGTTTGCACAGATGGTGCCAGCCCCCTTCATTGTGCTCCCATGTTCCCTTCTGGTACGTGCTGGTCCAGCACCAAAACCCACCAGAGTGGGCTTCCCTGAGTTTTATTAACAGAGAGACTGCTAGTGAGTCTGCAGTCATGTGCCTCTTCCACTTGCATATGAAGCTTTTAAAATGAACGTCTACATCTACTTCTTCCCCTGACATGGTTATTTTATTTTTATCACTATAAAGAGCAATTGGCTCAGTGAGTATTGATTCGCAACACTCATGCATATGGAGAGGCTTGATTACTAATTGAAGAAGGGTAAATCCAGTGAGCTGTCTAAGATTTGCAGTGTAATGGGAAAAACTTATTAAAGGGAAAATATCAACTTGATAAATAGTACATTTAGAGTCCCTTTCCCCTCAGGCCATTAAAGCAACTGCAACTAGTGTAATCGGCAGAGGTGGCTGTGACAGAAATAAAAAATGGATAAAACAGGCAAAAGAAAAAGCAAATGTGTCTTAGAATGGTTTCATTTTCAGTATTCGGACAAGTCATCTGAACAGTTGTCACCAAATCAATAGACCCACAATTAAGTATACAGTCACACAGCATAGAAATTAAAATCAGTGCAATCTAGAGGGATCGATATGTGGGCTTGCTGGTTCCAGTTGTTATTGAAATACAGACATACAGCTAGTGTTCCTGCTACACACTGTGTGCAAAGCTCATTCTTAGGATAATGCCACTGAGAAATGGATTGGATCCAGTGATTAACGTGACCCTGTGTGTCCCACAGCCTGCACGCGCTTGCATCTGCACACAAAGGCATGAAATCAAAATGCAGGTTATTTGTCATAAAAGGAAAATTAATCTGTGGTGGAACTGCTTCAGAGAATGAACGTGTTTCAGAGCATCACATCCCTCCCTCAACTGAATGCTTCTCTTCTCCTGAGCCATACAGCCATTACAAAGTGCGCACAACCGCCACCTTCCTCTAATCAAAAATGGGGGGTGGCTTACCAAAAAAAAACAAAAGAAGAGGTAGTGAAAGAGAAGAAAAAGAGGCAAAGGATGGATTCAAGGAGCCTGCAGGTGTGCGAGCCTACCAAACGGGAGTTCCACACTTCATCCCGTTGCTCTGCAATGGCCTCGTCCCAGTCCAGCGAGGTCAAACTTCACAGCAGACTGCCTTCTTCCTAGAAGAGCTAGTCTTGTGCTGCAGCCTGCCGTACCTGGGCACCAGGAAGAACAGAGCCGTGATGCTCAGCTCACATGAGGGCTTGTTGCAAGCCCACGTGAGAGGGGGGAAGAGTTCAAGCTCAACAGTATTGACCCCAGCAGGGCCTATATGCCCACCAATCAATGGAAGTTGCTGCACCCTGAAAAGCACCAATTTTGGTGCAGCAAATTTATCAAATTTGAAAAAAACTGAAGGAAATTAAGTGAGATAGACATAAAGTGCTAAATTAATTCCTGATACAGTGATTTGCAGGAGCTGCTTTAAAATAGACCTGGCCCATAAAACATAATGTGACAGTAAATAAAGGTAGGCATAAATGATTGGGTTTGGACATTAAAATGAGGTTTTAAAATGAGGGATGCTGTTCTCACTGATATTTTGTTTCAGTAGAACCAAATGTGCTCATTCTTTTCCTAAAAACCCCATCACAGCGCTGAGCACACTCTTCTGCCCTCCTGTCTGGAGGCCTAGGACAGTCAGTTGTGGGACCTCTGGTCAAGCTGCTCATAGAAGAGCTGTGGAAGGGAGGGGACGTGAAGAGGCTTGTCATGGCTTTTCCCCACTTGCTTTAGAGTTGAATTTGGCCCACTTCACCCTTAGTGCTTCCTGAGCTATGCTGCAAATGTGCTTATGTCTGGCTGTGTGTCTCAGTCACCCTGACCTGCAGACTGACTTCCCACCTGCACCTCATCCCTGCCCCACCATCATCACAAATATGCTGATGCTCAGGACCACTGGCTGCCCTGAGGCTGCTGGGGCAGTGGGACAAGCCATGACTGACAGGCCCTGGACCTCTCTGCTCCTGGACAAATCCTGCTGTCCAGATTTGTAATTTTCAAGGTAAAAAAATCTGTGCATCTTGCTTTGACCATTAACATAACAGCTACATGTCAGCATCATCACATTTTAGTCCATGCCCTCATAGGGCACTCAACTTTTCGTAGCAAAAATATTAGATTTGGACCCATTTTTCAAGGCACTACACAGGATTGACAAGTTCCCTTCCAACCTCCCTCAAAGGCTTTCATCTTAGGAGTAAAACTGGCTTACTTGCCACTATTCAGCATATATTATCATCCTCTGTTACTGCAAACTATTCCCAATGCCGGTTCTCAACTCTCAGTTCCCTGCCAGGCACATAGCCAACTGAACAGGGCAGTGCAAAAACCCAAAATCTTCCTAAGTTGCAGGAATCATACATTTCCCTGGTGCTTTTTAAATCTTGCCATTCAGTTCCTTAAATCAAAAATGTGCTGCAATGCAGATGGTGGAGTTTTTTTGATAGACTAGCAAGCTTTAAGGACCAAAGGCAAGTTTGGTGTAACACTACAAAGCCACTTAAAACTGTGCTTTGGGTTCAGTTATCCTAATATTTAGTCTTAACTTCAAGGGCAAATTTTGATCTCCAGTAAATGAGCAGAATGAGGATTTGCCCCCGTTCACATCAACAGCAATCCTAAATACCTCATGGGGACTCTGCCCCTACAGGCATACAATACTAGCAGCACTAGGGTTGTAAGAAAGATGACAGAGTATGGATCCAGCTGGCTTCCTGCTCACTTCATCTCTTTGTGGAAGTCGTCATGCTCAGAAGTGCAAACACTTGCTGGTGGCATCTTTGCTGAAACAAGCTAGCCAGGGCAAACTGAAACCATGCTGTGGTTTCTTCCACTAATTTCCAGGTACAGCTACTGACTCCTGATTTGCATCAGAGCTGTCCATGCTCATTGCATTTGTGGTGTATTTATGCATTTACTGTACATTCATTTGCCTAACTGGCTGCCCACATGATCACACCATGGTTCGTTCATCTCATTTCTCCTTTTGTTCCCCAGTTTTGATGATCTTGTCCGTTGCCTTCTGTTCCAAATTGCATCGTAAATCCATAGGGTGGAGAGAGCCTTATCCTGCTGCCCACACAGCACTTGGCACCACGTGGGACCTCGTCTGTCACTAGAGCAAGTCACGACTTTCACAACAGGGGGTAATAAATAACAGAAAGCAAGCGCAACTGAACCCAAACTTCCTTGTGGTTGCGGGATTTTGGCTATTAAAGCTTTGAGATAAGACTCTGGCTTGTGAGCTGAGGGAAAAGCACGAAACACCTGCAGCTTTTGAATAGATTAATATTACTTGTATAGTGAGCTAGGACATTATTAGTCTGCAGACCCTTTAAAAACCTTTGGGTTTGATGAGTGACCCAGAAAATGCTTTTTTGGTATCAGATTTTCTGGCAGTTCGTTCCTAAGTAAAAGCACCACGTTTCAAAACCTTAGCGCTGTGTGATGGCCTGTTTGTTTTGATTGCGAGGGATTGAGTTTCATCTTGTTCAGTACACAGCAGTTGCTGTTGGAGTGATGGTATCTTTTTTAAGTTGCCTATAATTAAAGTTGTTTTATAATAATGCATGTGCTCCCAGTTAGGATAGAAGTGGTGTTTACAGGTTTAGTCTCTTTCATACAAATTTCCGCTCAGGTGCATATGCTGCCTAGAGCTAACAAAAGGAAATCTTTTCAGTAGAAATGAACTGGTAAGAGTAAACGGTAATTAATTAAACAGCCCCATGGAAAGGCCAGAGTGTGATTATGCACTGTTGCTTCTTTCTTCCAATAGCTTTTACCACTTGTACTATTTTTCTTAAATTCTTTTTATCACTCCTCTTAAATCCGTTGTTCCTTGCCTAGAAATAAAGGGGAAAAGCGGAGAACTTATTCAAAATACTTTTTTAATGACATAAGTATCTGAGCATCTGTGTGAGGCTTTCTGGGCTTTCTGCTGTGCTCCCAGAAACACAAACATAACCACTTAGAAAGAGGGGAGAAACAGTGGTTTTCCACATCTACCATCAAGCCTCATGGATTTGGGACACCTCCAGAGTATGACATGAACAGGGAATAAATCACCCCATCCAAACACTGCAGATCTTGTTTTCAGATTATCTATAAACACAGCAGCACCAGAGAGCTCCCAAAGCTGAGAACATCATGAATGCAGCCCTGCCCATCTCTGGCATGCCCTTGTTGTTAGGGCTTGAAAGTGGATCGATACAAAACAGATTGTGATGGCCTAATTTGCTTCTGTGCCACATCTCCATTACACTCTTGACAGCCCATGACAAACAGCGGGGACTGCCCTCTCTCTCTGCCAGAGCCAAGATCCTTACCCTTCCCCTCCAGTGCCTTTACAGAAGCATCATGTCGCCAGCTCCAGGGACTTACCTCCCCTAAGCATACAGTAGACTGTTAGATGACCCTATGGGAGAGAAAAAACATCTACACAAGTGAGTCCTATAGTTTCTATTGTCATTTCCAGTGTGTGCATACCTACAGAGCAAGTGATTTCTACCTCAGAGCAAATTTCTACCTCATTTGAGGTAGAAATTACAGCAGGGCAGAAACAAACCACCTAAGAAGTCTCATATGTATCTGTGGAGAAGATTTAAGAGGTCCATATTTAATGAAGGGGTGCAAAGTAACACCATGACAAACTAATTATTGTATATATTCATAGTGATATTCTAACTCTCAGCTTTAGGTGCTCTGATGTCTTTATCTAGGCGCTAGACTGGACAAAGACCTAGAAAACATTGTTAAGACCTGACAGCAGGAGACATACCAGCGTGGAAAAAGACCTAACAACATGCAAGGTAATTTCTGTCTTATACTCATGATTCACTACAGAAAGCAGTAGATATCATCAAACATTATCTGTTTCTTAACATATTGTGATGTTATTTCAAGAATACTGTTTTGAAAATTCTACAGACTTGATTCTGCTCCACAGAAACTTCACCCATGTCCTTAAAATCTGAGACACAGAACCCACCAATTACCACATAGGCTCCAAAGCTAGGATCTAGTAGAATTACACACTGTCTTTCGAAATCCTGAGGCCATTTATTATTGAGACATCATGTATTAACTTGACATGCAAATTAGCATATCATCTAGACATGCTGGAGGAAATTTTCAGACTGAAATGTCTTTCCATGTGTCATGTTCCCATGTATGTCAAAATGGACAGAGCAAACACTTAAATCAATCACTTAAAGTGAGTTTTCTTCTTCAAAAACAGGACTCAAGGATGTTCAGATAAATGAGCTGTAGGAGCAAACTCAGTATTGCCTAACTCAGTGTCCTATAATTGTCACATATTCTTGTCATAAGAAGCACCCCAATAAAGAGGATGAACTATTATAATCAATTAGTTTTCAAGTCTCTGTGGAAATAACCAACCTCTCTTTGGGCAAAACTCTGGCTTCTCTAGCTCTTCTTTTCAATAATCAACACTGTGAGATGGCCACAGAGCGTTGAGTTTAATATTTCTTCCAGTACTTCTGAAATCCTGTTTCCAAGGAAGCAACTGTGGGAAAACTCAGTTTTAAACAAAATACATTAAATCCTTCCATCTTTTACTCTATAAATTCTTTAATGCCTTGAAATAAAATTATACTCTGTACTTCCATAACATCTTCTGCTTGAGGATCTCACAGTGATTATTAATTAATGTTAGGAAATTATGCTTTTAGTGGCACAGTACTACAGTTATGAGAACTAGGCTGTGGTGGGGCTAAATAATTTCCACTATCTCCTTGAGAGTGGGGATCAGGGCTGACAGCGCAAAACTGTGAGTCCCAGACTAATGCCTCCACTACAGGTTATACTATGTCTGCTGCCATACTGAGAGTCTGGGCTAAATCCCAAGATAATAATTTCCCTGATTTCAGTGGCTCTTGGGTTAAACTCTAAAGTTGGGGGTTTTTTTCAGCATGGATTTTACCTGCCATCTATTCGGTATGCTTGAGGTTTTCAAAAACATGTACTAGTAAGCCTTCTGTTTAGGTATTTTGCTCACAGACAACATGGTTTGAGGGGGCTTTTTTCCCTTAGTAATGAAATTTCTTTATCACACTTGTGATATAAGGCATTTTCTCTCTTTCCTGTGAATGTAACTCTTTTCTATTCATTGATTTATTTAAAGAAATTCTCCTCAGGATTTACTCACAGATAAAAGTCCTTATTAGTGCAAGAAGTTGTATCTCACTGAGCAAATAACAGTACAGTGAAACCCCCAAAATGGTCAGAACTTTTATAGATGAAAACAGTGTTTCCTAAAATGCAAAAAATCAGGGTAACAATCCAAAGAGGTTCTCTAGTGACCACAGGAAATACACATATATGTTTACATTAAATATACATGCACATATAAAACCACCTCTTTAACCAAGAAGCAGTCAGAAAAGTTAGTAATTTGTTTTTCACATTTGCCTGCATTTGTACATAACAAGCCAAAGGAAAACGCAAGGGCTGCATTTCTGAGTCGAGCCTTACTACAAGGTCTGCACTGAGTATGTACTTAGGGAACCGCGCTATCACAGAACCCAAATGGCACTTATTGATCAACATCATAGACTTGGGAAGGAAGTCATGTAACCATTGGGTACAAAAGTTCATTAAGGAGGGTTCTGAACAGTCCTATTCTCCCTGGCCAAATATCTGTCTCAAAGAAAGCAAGGAGGGTTACCTGGCTTTCTTACATGCTTGACTCATCCTCCTTCATCCTCCTGGAGTATCACGTTCCCCTCACACAGAACAAAAACAAAGCAAAAGGAATGAAAAATCTCCCTCCCTGACTTCCAGTGAGGGAGCTTATGCTACCTGTAAGAAAAGAAAAATCTCGTGTTCCCGTGCATGGGCTGGCACAGCTCAGTAGAGGGTTCTGGCACAAAGGATGACTTACAGCCTCTATCTATGCAATCACCAGCACATACTTCCACACCCCTCTGGTTTTCTGAGGTCTTCTGACCTCACCACGTCACAGAATGCAGGACTTGTGGTCTCTCAGCTCTCTGAGAGAAGGCCCTGGTGATGTGGCATGAGCCCTACAATTCTTTGCATGGAGAAACAAACCCCAGGATCTGAAGGAGCAACTCCAAAAGATACTTATGTTGAGATTTCTGTTGTCCACTTCAAAATCAATGCTGTCTCCCCATCTCTGACAGATTTCAATTTCAAAAATTATAACAGTGAGCAAAAATGGTTCACGGAGCTTTCATTTATGTAAAAAATGAAGATGTAGTTTCAAAAGGGTCATGCACTGACCTAGCCCTACTCCCACTGCAATCTATGGCAGAGCTCCAATTGACGCCAGTGGGAGTAGAATTAGAGTGGTGGGAAATTGTTTTGAAAATCAGATGGAAAAAATCTCTGAAATCTCTGAACCACATCTGCTTTCCCTTTTCCCCCCCTCTTCACACATCCACACCCTCCTCTTAGTCTCACTAATGGTGAAATGATTCACTAATTGGTTCTGCATGGACAAGACCACATTGTGGGAGAACTGTTGCCATAATCTAATCCAATTAAAATAATTCTCAGGTCTGAGTGAGAATTTAAATAACAAAATAAAGCAGCCTTTGACAATTGACGCTTGTTGTGAAAATGACTGAGAGCAATGAGTAATTTCAATCTGAGTTCCTAGCTCATTTGCCGTTCCATCTGTATATCTCTTAAATCCTAATTGTATGTAATCAACAGTATAAGCAACATGATTCTTCTTGTAGTTGACAAATTCGTGGGTTCATTTTGCATACTTTCAGATATGTACATACCAATTAATATGTATACTCTTTCTACCTGAGAGAATTTTACATCAGGTAATTAGAACTTAGCTCAATTAAAAATGCTCTCGAAACAAGTACAGTGTCTTTTAGATCCACAAAGCTAATTTAAGAAGCCAGTGTGCATGATTCGGTCAGCCCAACAATGAAGGCTGTCTGGGAATTAAAAGGAAGGCCACACATGCATGACTATATTTTTGGCTGGCCTTTCCCAGCAGGGTGTTTCTGCATTACATCAAAACTAATAATCGGTCTGGGTGCAGAATAAGGCAGATCAGCCCTTTTTCAGAGTGGCCAGAAAGGCTGAATTACAAGTGCATCATCCACATGTAGCCACCAAAACCAGGGCCTGATTTTTAGAGTTTCTAAGTATCCACCCTTCTAATCCATTCCACTCTTTGGGAGGAACCCAGCACACCCAAGTGGAGATTACTTTCCTTGAAGGATTATCTACACTGGCAGCGGTGGAGATCAAGGCAGACCAAACACCTACTATACTGGTGACCAGTGGAGACAACAAATTGCTATTGTGCTACTACTCATCTTTCTAATGTCTGTCAGGTAGCAGCAACTGTTAGTGCAGAGCAGCCAAGCCAGGAATGGTGGTGACCTGGTGTGGGCCATGACCTCCCCCATGGGGACCATCCCCCAGGGAATGAACACAATGGCAGAGCTCAGGCTGGCAGTGGGACCCATGGGCAGCCCCAGGCATGGTAAGGGGATGGGCCAGGTCCAGGGTCCAGCCAGGGAGCCCAGCTGGGGGCAGGAGGACATGGGGCCAGAGACAGGTCCTTTCTTTTGGTGCTGCTGAGCAGTCTAGAGGATGTCTACGCAAAGCTCATAGTGACATTTTGATTCAGACTTAAAAAACCCAAACACCTGAATATCATTAACAGGTCAATGCAGCACATCCATGAAACAGTTTCATTTTTTCAGGTGACCTTTTGAATGCACAGGTTAAAAGACGAAACCCAACCAACTCTCAGGGCATTTTCCTGCTATTTCCAAGCTATTTTTCACAGGCACAGGTGAAGGTGAACATCTACTATGAGCTCCAATGCGATTTCACCACTCTAGGCAAACCAACTTTAGTCATGAGAATCGTAATTAACCCTCTGTATTTATGACAGTATTTTACATGTTGTAACTGGGATTAAGACATGAACAAGTCTTAATAACACCCTTTGCCTTTCAAGTATTGTGATCCTGATTCTATGGGTGAAGAAACTGAGCATATTTACCCCAGCAGTCAATATGGCTTCAGACAGCAAGCCAGACCTCACCTTGTTAAGCACATATGGGTCTTTGTCTACGTCACTAGGAGAACCTCAGGAAGGATGTATGTCAGGAAGTTGACTGTTGACCCATTTTTGTAATGTGGACCTTTTTAAAAACACAACCTCAGCTTTTCACCTATAAAAAGGAATATAATCATAATGTTTGGCTATCCTGTGAATCACATAAAACACAAAGTAGAAGGTTTGTGAGCTCAGTTCTGCCCTCATACTCTAGACAGTTCTTGCTGATTCTTCTCCACTGTGGTGGGATCTCATCTGGTTTTTAATTTTTTTTAATAAAGCTGAAGAATTCATAAGTGATGAAGTTACATCCTGGCACAATATATAAAATATGTACCTGTCATAAACTAACGGTGTAATAAAAAAATTCATGTATGTCTGAATACACCATGAATAGAATATATGATCATGTCAAAGACAAATGTAGCTGATATTTAGTGCATACTTCAACTCAAATTTCCCTTCAGACGAAACTTCTGCTGCTTGTGAAGCTAGAAAAATAAAAACTTAAGCAGTGGGTGTTATGAAAGTCTGGTTCTTATTTCTTTATGTCAGCTTTTCCGCATTAATCAATTGTCCAGACTTGTTTCCACTGCATTTCCTTGGAGGATTCTTCCAATTCTGGGCTTGTCTCCACTTCTGATTAGCACATATATGACTGAAATAAACTGACTTCATTTTAAGTATCTCAGTTCAGACTGAGGAGAGTAACTGCAGGCATCTGAGTTTGAAAAAGATTGGCCTAAAGGCTGAAGCATTTCTGGGTTTGTTTAAGGAAATCAGTATATTCACTATGCAGAAATAGCTGCAGAAAACCTGTCTGATCACTTCAGGAGTGCTGAAAAGGAGTTTCTCTCAGACTGGGCCAAAGAAGGTAACGAAAAGATTCCTGGATCCTTCCCACTCCGCGTCAGGAATTATCTAGTTAATTCATTTACCCTAATGGGTAACTGAGTTGAACCTTCCCTTGTGCATGGGCTATGCACTGGGGCTGGTACTCACAGCACCCCAGGGTAGAACGGCTTGATGCAGAGTCCCCAGTTTGCTCCATGGACCTGGCAGGGACACCACAGTGGTCACTGGAGCTTTGGAGGACATCCAGAGACGGGTTTATCTGACACCCCACTTCCTTTTCCCTTCTCCCCTGCCATGGTCTCAGCCTTGTTCAACCTCCCAGTGAAACACCCTGGGGAGTCACTATAGCACCACGGGAAGGTGAGACATAGGGTCAATGGATCCAGGAAGCCCCTAGTCCTACCATGTCCTTCTTCGTTTGTTATCCATTATAGGCTGCCTGTGAAAGAGAAAGAAGCTGATCTGAAGTATCTGGTCCTAGACCCATCTATCAGAACGTATTTCTACTGTTCAGTCTTGCCTAGATCTGAATGTCAGGACGGTGAAAGCACCAAGGCATTTATTCCCATGAAAGCTTGGGACTGTGGGACTAAGCAGAGAATAAATTTGACCCTGTCAGAACAGCCTCCACTAAAAATGTTGGTAGATAATAGTGAAAATGTTTAATATTGCCACAAATATGACATCTGCCAAAACCACAAGTTTTCACAATGGACTATGAAATCAAATTCCACAGCACTGGACCAGCGCAATAGCCGTGAGACTGCAGCATTCTAAATGTTGCACTGTCAAGAAGAAAACACTACAGGCATGGTAGTACCCCCACTAAAAGTGCTTGAGGGAGAGTGTTGGACGTCTAGGTTCCTCCCCACAAGAAAAGAGCATCTGGTGGGTCAGAAGGAGACCAGTGTGAGCAAAGAATTACCTGCTCTGTTTGGGTCAGCTGTGGGCTGAGCAAAGTGCCCAGACTCTGAAACAATGCCGTGGGTTCTCCTGTTACTACTATAAATTAATAACTTACATTCACCTCTCCATATCCTTGATTACACCCTGTTTTGACCTGGTTCTGCGTATTTATTGTGTCAGTGAGTCAAACCAATATTCTAACATCAGTGGTAACAGATAAGCTGTTCCTATAACTACCATAAAGATGCTGTATGCTTGTGACTGGGAGAAGGACCCTGAAACCATCTCTTTATGATAAATGATGAAAACCTTTCATGGTAAATGATAGATAATATTTTGGGAACGGAGCGGCAAGCAAGGAGAAAAATAATTATCTGCCCAATCTTACTCCTGTTCCACAAGCATCTCAACTTTCCAATATGAAGCACCGTATTAGCTAGAGGGCACCAAGAGTTTGGTTCTCCATGCCTTTTCTGGAGCTGCAGCCAGGCTTGTGCAAACCTTACAGTTAGTGCTGACAATGAACTGTTTTATATTTGCCTATATGTAATACTAGTGTGATCATTTAGGTCATGCCTGGAGGAACCAGTTATGCTTACAGGCTCCCTTTACCGAACTCTGTACAGGTGTGTACTATATATTAGCCATTTCCATACAGATCTTCCTTACTAAGAAATACACCTATGGCACGTTATTACCTTCCTTTCAAGCAATGTGCTTAACATGGTTACTGTGTTTACTTACCTCAGTAATCTCTGTGTGTATGTATTCAAATAATCCTGTACGGATGAGGGTCATGCCTGTGAATGGTTGACATCCCCTTTAATCTTATTTCAGGGATGATGGAGAATTTGGATGGTGCCTGGGATTTGTGTAGTCACACAGTAAAGTGAAAAATTTCACCCTAAAGGAATTACCTAGTATTATTTACACAGTTTCTTCAGTGAATCAATTTACCCTGAATATGTATGCAACACGCTTTATGTAATGTAGATAGGTAAGAGCTTTAAAAGTGTTTTCAGTTCTTTTTGAAGACCAATTTGGTTTTGCATATTTGCAATTCACCATGTCAGTTACGCAGTTAGCCAGAAAAACCCTCATTTTTATACTTGATTTGTTTGTATTACCGGAGTTTATTTTGTCTCTTGTGACCTTGCTCTTCCCTATAAGAGTATCTATTTTGATTAGTGTAATGGCACTTCCTTGCCTATTTTCTACTGTGTGTTTAATATTTTCCCTCTTTGTCCTTTTTCTACCCTATCTGTGGCTCACTATCAGTGTGAAAAAAAACACAGTACTTGCATGACATCAGTCTGAGCTACAATTCTCTCATGAACAACGAGTCCCTCACATCTGGGTGCGGGTGCTCCCAATACTCCTTCAGTAACGTCTTGGCACTACAGTTCTGTTTCTCAGTTTTGTGTTTCTTTTTTCACCACTCTCACCACCACCATCACCACCATTCTGGTATCAACAGATCAAATGGGGCAACAGTTGGCTTTTTCCAAGGAGTAATTTTTTCTGATTAGAAAAATAATTGCTGTAAGCAGAAAAACATTCCCGCTCCCAGTAGCTGCTGTTTCCCTTCACTTAGGCAGGGGTTAGTTCCTCTTTACTTTCCTTCAGAAGCAATCTTCTCTTCAACAAGCGTGTTTTTTTCACTGCCATCCTGGTCTAAATCCTTGTGGTTCAACCAGCAATCCATAAATCTTTATTACCTCAGGCACTTCTCTTTCTGCTTTCATCAAGTGTTTATTTCTATGATAATACTTCAATACCTTAAATCACTGCTAAGTCATTTATCATAATAAATGGCATTTCTTTAACGTTATGTCCCTGTTCTCCCACCTTATCTCCAGTTTGTTTGTTCAGATCGTAAGCTCTTAGATATTGCAGCCAGAATTTCCAAGAGGGATCAGTTATTTTTGTGCTTTTTAATCTGAAGAGGGCTCGGCATACAGGTTTACAATGGGCTATAGGACAGCCCTACCATTATGCTACATCAGGCTGTGTGAAAAGCAGTTCAAAACACAGAAATACTGCAGTAAGGGTGCAGCTTCTCCCCATCTCCTCCTACAGAGGAAAGCAGAACGACTGAGAAAGCCTTATGAATTATCTGCATCATATTCTCGCTTTCAAGGACAGTATCCACAAGAACATACCAGCTTACCAGGTGTTGTCAGTAACTGCCAGGGATAGATGCAACTCAGTAAAAGACCCTTCCTAAAACTAACCAACATTATTGAACTTGTCTCTCTCACTTCCCCATTTGAAATATTTGATGAGGAACTTCCTTGCCTGGGATCACTGACAGTGATGCTCCCCTGAATACAAGGGAATGGCACAGGGAGAAGATTATTAGGAAATATGGGAAGTTCATGATCATTTAGAAAAAATACAACAACAACCTACCCACAGCAGAAACTAACAAAATGTGTTTTTTCCCTTCCCTTTCCTCCACATTTGCAGCCACTACAGCTAACAGTTCCCTCCCTGCCCACCAGCACAAGCATCTCACCAACAAATATGCTCTTATCGCATCACCTTCCATATCCACTAAATTTTCTGTTTGTCATCAGTGGGTGGCACTTTCCCAGACCCCAAGGAGCACTTGGGCAGGGCTGTTCTCAGTCTCTGGAGAGGCTCCCTGGTCCTAGTCTTCAATTCCACCACTAAATTCAGCTACAGATACTTCAACTTAATGAGTGACATTAGAAGGAAGAGGTTGGCAAGAGCTGATTCACCACTGCTGCTAATCTCTGTCTTTCCTTAGGCTCCACTTCTCCCCAAAGACATTGTTTATACCAGCATTGAAAGTTGTGGCTGAGGTGACATCTGCTTGGACAAGCACCTTGCCCTGGCTGCAACCATCCTGACTGTGATGGCAAAGCTCATCTGTGGGATTTGTCACCTTCCATAGCCAAATGTATGGGCCTGATGAGCCACCACCGGAAAGGGTCAGAGTGAGAACCAAAATGGGTTACCAGGGCATAGGGTCATGAGCCACAGTCTGACATGACAGCAGAGCTATTACACCTCTCCCACAGGCACAGGCTTTGGGGGAGGGAGGGAAGGGAGGATGGAGAGACATGGGAAGCCTCCAGCACAGTGCTCAACCTCAGCAGTGACACGTTCTCACTCTTATCTGAGACCCTTTTTTCAACCACTGGGCTTTGTTGGCAAGTCAGTTTGGCACCGAGGGAGCAGTTCCAGTTGGCTCCATGTACATTGCGACAAGAACACAGGAGAGCATCCATGAATGCATCTCCTTGGTCCTTACCTGTGTTTTTGTTCTCTCCAAATGGGACAGAGAGATCTCTCCCCTCAGGAGCTGCAGGATACAGGACTTACCTATTTACATGTTTTTTCTCCTCTTTAGCATGAGACTTTGTTTGCCGTGTAACTATATGTATATAATAAAGATGGAGTTGATTAAAGCATGTCTGGACCTGGACTAGTACGTCATTGCAACCCCTTGGAACTGGCAGCATTAGACAATCCTCCACACCCGAGCTGGATCTTCTTTTATTGGCCTAATTATACCTACCTTGCTATCCACTGCACTGACATGAATCATAAATGTCTTTATGGGCATACATGCTGATGTACTGCATAATTGCATAGACACTGCTCCTCACAGGCCAGATTTCCCCTGGTGAACAGTGCTGGCAGCTCCTGTTGCTTGCAGAGAAAGCAGAACATGGCAGTCCTGCTCTGCTGCAGTAAGGGACCTCAAGTAGGCAATGGCACTGCTGTCGCTTGCATGCTGAGTAAGAAGAGGTTATTCAGACAGCTGCATCCCACCCTCCCCTGCAGGAAGGATTCTATCTTGAAAAATCAACAGGGTTTCAAGACGTTAGAGCCCTAATTTCATCCCTGTAGCATATGAAAGGGGGCTGATGGGCAACACTTTAAGACACTTCCAAGCACCTAAAGAAACTTCAACTACTGCTTGTTGGCAATTGTCAACAAGGGACAACAATCTCCTGAGACTCAAACTCCCTCAGTGAACATCCCCAAAGAGTCAAAACAGCTAAACAGCTCTTCTGTGGACTAAAAGCCTGAAGACAGGGCTGCTCCTCATCCTCCCTGAGCAGCCAGATCATATAGCCACATGGTTTAGCAACTGGATTTCTTGTTTTCTTTAAGGGGGCGGAGGAAGCTAACCAATGTCTATCAGTTGTTAAAGGCTTATGTTTCAAGATCCGGGCACACTTTGATTGAAGTCCAGCCTTGGGGGACACAAGGGAAATGGACTCTTTACATGAACATTGCAGTATTTCAATAGACTGAGGGTTACAAATGCCAACACTTTTCTCTGTCAGTCAAAATTTGGATTCTCAGTGGTGATTTCAAGGTGAAAAATCTGGGGCCTATTACTTCTTTCCTAAACATCCAATACCTCTTTATAAACACTGTGATTCAATACTGTTCCCACACATGAATATCCAGCAAAGCCTGGGATGCAAAGAACTGTGTCCACCTGAATAAGCCCAGACATTTATGTGCAGAGAAGTCTCTAAAAATCCCAACCCCAGGGGCTTCCAGAAACAGGGAAATGAATGCAACCACTAAAAGAAAAGAAGATGCAAGTGTCCTTCCCAAAATCTTAAAATACTTAAATTTGCTCTCTATGGATTTATCCAGCTGGCTTATAAAGATAAAAATTAATGAGACTTTTTTAACAAGAAATATTTTAAACAAAGTTTTTAAAATCTTTCTTCTCTCCTCTCCCTCTCTGACATAAATATTACATTCATAAATCTAGCCTGCAATAAAATCCTCTCCTAATTTATAGGATCGAGTCCCAGAAGACACCATCGCCTGTGAAGTTCTGCCAACTATCCATCTAAGCCTGGTACCGTGAGCATTTCACACCACTTCTTGTGGATTGCACCATTTCTAAATGAGTTTTAAAGTGTTGTGCCTCTGGTGGTTTTTCATGAGCCTTCCTCAGGCACAGCTTCCACAGGGTTTTATTAAAAAAAACAAAAAGGCATTTAATGTTGCTTACCTAGAGGCAATTTACCAGCCTCTAAAGAGAGGCATTTCCCATAACATCCTGCCCTATTTAGCCAACCTCTTTATCACCTTGATATTAAAAGCAAACAGAAGGATGTATGATGGGAATCATTTTTAACAAGCTGCCCTTACCAGGGAGTGAGTTTAACTCAAACCCACAATTCTTCTGCACTTTTGCACTGCTGACAAGCCTGGAATCTGAACTGTGACCAATAAATATTGTAAGACGATTCCCAGATCCAAGGACCCTGGGCAAGACAGACTTTGGGAATGAGATCCATCACAAGCAATGTATAAATTCTGCACTCCACTTTCCTCAGAAGACAGGCTACTTCCTAGTTTCCCTTGCTCATTTCAACTTTCTGTCATTTAAACTTACTTTTAAAAATTACATGGTTCTTACTGTTAAATTATGAATAAATAATATGACTTCTCCTGCCCTTTAAGAAATCTTTTCCCTGGATATAACTTCCTTAAAAGAGCATTGACTTATTATGGAAAAAAGTGTACTGAGAATTTATAGTCAATTTGAGTCTGATCATTACCTATAAATCTTCTGACCTGACTTTCCTGTATATGACTCTCCCATTAGTTCAGCCAACACTCCAAGCAGCCTGCCTGAGCAGGCTACTTCAGATTTCACATCTGATTTTTTTTCTTTTTCTTCTTCTTTTCTGCCATACATCTCAACTTTATACTCTCAGTGTCTAGTCCCTATGGACCTCCCAGCTAAACTGAACTGCAGTCTTTCGGCAACTAGATGCTTCCTAACTTTCAAAGACCTTTTCTTCAGACGGCATATCTCCAACCTCTCAAAATGTACTGAATGATGCTGCCTGATATGTCCCTCTGAAAAGCAGACAAAGCAATATTTATCATGTTATTCCCACAGCTGGTTATTGAGTTGAAAGGGATGAAAAGAAACCTTGGAAAGCTCTACAGTTATATTTTCCCCATGTGTTATCTGTTCCCACTTTAACGGAGTCACATCAGAAATGAAGTGGCAAGAACACTGTATTCGGTTTCAGAATTTACTGTGTTCAATTTTGGGTCCCTCACTATAAGAAAGACATTGAGGTGTTGGTGCGTGTTCAAAGGGCAACAACGCTGGTGAAGGGTCTAGAGAACAAGGCTTATAAGGAGCAGCTGAGGGAACTGGGGTTGTTTAGTCTGGATGAAAGGAGGCTGAGGGGAGACCTTATCTGTACCTGAAAGCAGGTTGTAGCAAGGTGGGGGTTGGTCTCTTCTCCCAAGTAACAGGTGATTGGACAAGAACAAATGGGGTCAAGTTGCATCAGGGGAGGTTTAGATTGGACATTAGGAAAAAATTCTTCATCGAAAGGGTTGTCAAGCATCGGAAGAGGCTGCCCAGGGAAGTGCTTGAGTCACCATCCCTGGATGTATTTAAAAGACGTGTAGATGTGGTGCTTGGCAATATGGTTTAGTGGCGGACTTTACAGTGCTAGGTTAACAGTTGCACTTGATGATCTTAAAGGTCTTTTCCAACCTAAATGATCCTATGGATACATATGATTTTAAGCCTGGTGTGAAGCTGACCTGCACAAGAGTGGAGCTGGTGCAGACCATCTTCTACATCACCCCTAACTGATAAAAATAAGGAGAAAAAAAAAAAGAGATATCATGCATTAAGGAACGTGTTTTAAGGAAAGTGTTAAACATGACCCAAAGTACCAGACCACATGGAGAGATTACGTTAAAAATATCTCCGTTTATGTCTTTATCAATTGTGATTAATCCTGTAGGACCTTTTTCACACTAAGTCTGCTCCCTACAGTATTCACGGCAAAGGTGGCACACGGGTCACTTAAAATGCTGCTAGCCCAGGGCTAGGAGCCAGGGGCCATGTCATCCTTCAACGTGCACCGACATGAGTGAGTCCACACTGAGCAGGAGGTGGGAGCTTAGGCCTTGCAAAGAAGCAAGCCACTTACAAGCAGCTGAGAAGGCAGTCTTGTTTCATGGAAGACCAGCATCTCCAGAGTCCCTCTGAGTTCCTATCTGTACACATAACCACTAATCTGGGGAAAAAATATAGTCCCTTATACCACCCTTAAAACCTTTTAAAGCAACTTTATATATGTCAAATACAGGACAAATACAGCATGTATAAGACAACCAAGGAATATAATGTTGATTATCAAGTTATTACAATCCAAACTCTATTTTCTCATCTGTTACTTCTTTAGAAATGAACACGATAGTGTTACTCAGGTTCAATTTTTTCCCCACTGAAGCCATCAGTAGCAAAACTCCTACTGATTTCAGCTGAAAGGACAGTGTACTCACATGGCTAATGAATAAAGCTACACTGCTAGTCTCAAACTTCCAGCATTGTCTTTGTCTACTCTTGCATATCCATCACAAATCTCAGTATATTTAGGAAAGAAAGCTAAAGCTCTTAGACTCACATGCTTGGAAGAGAAGATCAGGTTTTGTTTGAAAATTGAACATAAAAGTAAGCTTGTCTTTCCATCTTGCGGAGGAAAGCTTGGAAACATGAAACACCAAACTTGGTGACAAAAGTCTTAAATTGTCCTATGCTTCAGCTGTCTTGATTTTTAGCTCAGTCTCATTAAGAGCCCACATGTAGAACTACAAAACTGTGTTCTTAATGAATATGCGTGTGGCAGACAATCAGTGAACAGTTTTCCCAATAAAAAGCAAATTTTGGAAGCATGACAAGAGCACCCTAATCACTGCTACCCAATTCAGTTTATGAGTGGTGGCCAAGCACTCCAGCATGACTGAAAACTCAAGCAGACCTTAGGAGAGTTTGGATGTTAGTTAGCAGCAATTACCCAACATATCTGGATACAGTCAGTCTATGTGCATTATACAGCAATGATATTAATTGCCTAAAATCCCACTGCCTTTATAAAATATTGAGCACGTAGGGGTAGGAAAACTGTTCCTATTAACTTCTTTGTCCAGTCTGATTTTTACTGCCCTTTTATGCTAGGCCCTCTTTAGACCACTTTGGCAGTAAATATCCTCCTAAAGACTTTTTATACTGCCACTGGAAGTGTAAAGAAGTCTGGCTGTAAATGAGAATCAGGTCCAGTGAGTCCAAACAGACATGCAAAAAGAAACCAAATACTTTCAAGGTTTAATCACCTTTAGCGTAAATCTACCCCATACAGGAACTGTAACAGCATGTTTCCAGCCATCCAACACTGGATTGTTTCTCCAATTGTCCCCTTTAATTAGCCTTTCTGTCCCCTGGTGCTCTTGGTTTATTACTTCAGTTGCAAGCAGGACATTATTCAAGACTATTTCAGGCTAATTGCACTACAAATATTAAGAGTCTGGCTGTTAAGTGGTCATAAATGAGTCTTTGTAACTACTGAATGGTTAGTAAAAATAATGAAATGCAATTGTTGCATGTACACACAAGTGAGCAGTGTAATATTTTATAATGATGACTATTTAATTGAAATTTAGATCGAATACTTCTGGATTTCTGACAATATGGCCATATTTGTAGCAACTGGCCTTTGAAAGCCAATTCTGTTTTTCTTGCTCCCCAAGGAATTCTGTGTTACATTTAACCCAGGTACACAAACTGAATGCACCTAGACCACCAATTGCCTTGAGAAACTCAGTCTTGACTCCTCAGCATAAGCGCCTTGTGTGGATGAACCTGGGCCTCAAATGTAATGAGCACCCTCAGAAACTGCAAGCTCTGCAGTCGCTTGGCATCTCTGAGAAGGGATAAGCCTACTCTATAACGCAGAGATAGATCCCAGCCTTCTGCCGGGGCCAAACTTGGTTAAGGGACAGAGAAGTTTCTGAGTAAGTTCTGGAGCAGGACAAGGAAGAAATGCTGAATCTGAACTAATCCTGTGACCTCTGGGATAGTCCAACATGTTGTCACGGTGCGGGTATGACCAGGTCTGCTTAACGCAGTTCCATCAGCTTTCATCTCACTGTTCTTTGGAATACTGTTATATGGTCAGCACAGGCTATGCTTCTTCCTGGAAGAATTTGGTGCGTTACTCAGTACACAGTGCAGGATAGACAAATGGCTGTGTCAGATGTCCTAGGCAGCAATGTATACATCCAGAGCCACAGAGTAATGACGATGCTGTGGTTTATAAAGTTCATTAGCACGTACTCCAAGGAAAAACGTAAATGCCAGCAGTGGGATAACACAAGCAGTAAAATACACATTTTGGTAACTAACACTAGTGAAAATTTTCTTCATGAAGCCCTGCTTTAGAACAAACTAGTTGACAACTAATTATGTAGCACAGCTCTTGAGCTCCTATAATCCCTGTCAAATTGCACCAAGCGAGGAGTGAGGACTTGTCCCACAAGTCATTATATAAACAAACAATTTAACATGTTGGTCTATTGTATTTAACCCAATGCCACTGCAAGCAGAATACTTCAGTGAGTAAACTCAAGTATTTTAAACCAGAAACAAGATAGCTCGAAGGGCTAGATAAATCCCCAATACAAACATTTCTATTTCTGTCTCCATTTGTGAAGTGACTTGTTATAATGCTGACTAATTGGTTTGTAAATTTTGCTGTGGGTTCTTTTTCTTATCTCACCTACATTTTGTTGGCAAAATCCAACAAGCATTAAGCTCCTAATGTCATCAACTAGTTGCTACAACAATCTGTGACACTTTAAACTCCATAATCCTTAGGGGAGTAGCAAACTCCTCTGCTGCATTATCTCATAAGGCCTCTTTCTTAATTAGAAATTTATTGAATGGACTAAAAATCCTGATCTCAGCTTCCAGTTACCATTCCTGTTGATTCCCATATCAGAAAGGGCATAGGAGCTACAGAAAAGAACTGGCCCATTCCCTCTGCCTGGAGGACAGATGACCCCAGGGGGTTAGAGTAGATGATCTCCAGAGGTCCCTTCCAATCCCATATCATTCTGTGATTTTGTGGAGGAGGGTGTTTGCTTGACACCTGGCCAAAGGTCTGATACCCAGCAGGGTGAAAAGCTAAGCCCATTCCCACAAGCTACTACAAAGCGAAACAAAGTGTGCTCATGAAGCCAGAAGCACATGTGTCACTTTTCTTTCAGGACTTCTTAAATAATCACCGAGCAATTATTCAGATAGCTGTGCTCACAAACCCTTCTGAAAGCAGAAGTTGTCACAGGGAGAGATGAAGCATCAGATCACTACGAGATTTCTGACTTGTGTTATTTTCCACAGGAGTAAAATGAAACACCTCTACTCATCTGGGTCCAAGTGATTTGATCACACAAGGAGGCTTTGTCAGGAGTGGGAATTATGGCCACTCCTCTCCAGTCCCAAGCTAATGGCATAACCCATTGGACTGTCTTTCCTTATCCAGAGCTTGCCTTTGAATTCAAGCTTTGGTATTGCTGTGGCAAATACAGTTAATAACTTTAAAATAAATTAATAAAGAACAGGATCTCCTGCAGAGTTCTTGTCTCTAATAAAGTGGTGGCAAGGGAAGCATGTAGTGCAATAAGAAATAATTGAAACAAAGAACCTTTCTTTTTTGTCAAGCTATTTAGCATTTTGGCATCCTTCCAAATACATTTCCTATAATTGGAAACATTAAATTGTCTGATTTAAATCTGCGGCCCCCTCCCAAGCACACGGTCACACTGAAGGATATAGCATTGTTCGTGAGTCAGGCTCTAACAGGAGAGCAAGTTGGAAGGATACAATACTCTTATGTTCCACTGAAAGAGCTAGGTGAGGAGGTTTTTTGCAGATAATAGTTTTCTGAAAAATATTGTTTTGGGGACATTCGTACATAATGTAAGCAAAACATTAAAAAAAAAAGGTCCCAAGAAGAACTGGGGAAAAATCTGAACAATTTATCTTGACTTATCCATTTCAAAAGTGCAAAGCCATGTAATATTTTATAGAGAATAGGAAAAGTATTCTCCTTTCTACCCTTTAATCTCCAAGCCTAAACACTATAAAAAACGTATTATTTATGAATGAATGTTGGTCCTGCATGTGTATTTTCCTTTTTGCTTCCTTTTAAATTCCCCAAGAAAACTAAACATGTTTTGTTTCAGGTGATTACAAACTGTTTTTCTTGAGTTTTTTTTTTTTTGTGCAGTCAGGACAGGCAAAAAAGACAATCACTATACAGTTCTAAAACAGACACTAATAAGAAACCCTTCTACTAATGCTTCAGGTGCAGTAATGCACTGAAAAGTTTTTGTGTAAACATGGTGCCGTGGTATACAAGGAACGTCTCCACTGTCTGTTCAGTCACTGACTTCTCTATCTATATTTAGTACCTTATTCCTTTGACTCATATTCTAAGGTTTGTATCATGTACCATAATTCCTTTGGCTTTCTACCCTACCAGGGGTAACAGCATCAGCAAACTCTGACCTCACAACTAGTTTCACCCCTCTGCACTCTTCATGGACTGATCAGCAGCACAAGTTCACAGAGTGGCACAGGATCAGGTGTGCCATTACCATGAGATGTGGAGAAAAATGTCCTAGGAAGAGATGAAAAGGAGGGGGACGGGAGCCAAAGCTGAAAAAGAAAGGTACTGAGGATTAATAGAGACAGGCTATAAGTGCCAGCCATATGAAGAGCTAAAAAGAAGTCACGGAAGTGTTTGTAAGTAAATATGGAAAGAGGAGTGGGAAGAGCGAGGACAGAAGCAGCAAGAAGAAAGGCATACACCCTTTCAGACAGATGGCCATAGCTTTGGCTAGTGAGACTTCAAGATGGATATTCCCTGCGCTGAAAGGAAAGGAGGAGTGGGAAATAAGGGAAACACGCACTCCCTGATTCTCCAGAATAACCCAGTGGTCATAGCCTCCCCAGCACATTGCAGATGCTGCATATTTGATTAAAATTTTGCAGGAAAATGAAGAGGTATTCCTGTGAGCATGCACGACAAGACGCTGGTTTTGTTGCTAATTCACAGACTGTATTGAGAATTATGCTGCTTGTCCAAAAGTTTGGTTTTAATGCTTATGAAACATTGCTAGGTTTTAACACTAAAAACATCTTTAACCTAAAAGCATTTTTTACTGATTACTTATTATATCTCAAACAAATAGAAGAAATCCCAAAACCTCCTATATTTCTTATGAGATAGGGAAGCATAGCAAGAAAGAGGTTTGTGAAGGAAGCACTCAGGGAAGAGATATGAACTTCTGTATCTAAGTAAATTATGCCCAGATGTAGGTCTGGGCATAAATTAAATTTAGACTAAAGAAAAGAAAAATCAACTGTTTTCCTATAGAAAATTTTTGCAGGCTGCAGGTGGAAAAAAAATGCTTTGTGGTTGCCCTCACTAATCAATTTCAGAAATTGCTCTCTCCAAGACCTATTTTACTTACTTTTACACAAACGCTTGTTTTCAGGAAGAGACTTTCATTTTAAAACTGTAATTGAGTAGCATTACTTGCTCAAAATATTAAGACTTTTTATATAGCTCCTTGAGTAAGGACAGAGAATATGTTGCTTTGGATCCTGAAAGTCAAGGTCTGTAGTATGACTTTGCTCCCCTAATGTTTTTCTGCAGAAATTCACTATCTGAATTTTCCTCTGATTGGATAAAAAAAAGTTATAATTCTTAAGAATTACAAAACACAGGAGGACCAGAGGCTGAGTTTCTCGTGAGACAGCTAATCATTCACTGAGCTTTTCACCTCTACCCACTGTTACCTGTCACTGGAGATTATAAAAATAATAACCCAGGAACACCTTCAGTCATTCTATCTATCTTACCCCTACAACTCATCCCAAAGAAGGAGCTGGCTAGTCTGCTCCTTTCTTGGTTCTCAGCATCTCAGATCCAACTCATGGTCTGTCCCTCACTCATGTATCAGCTGTTCCTCCATGGTACTCAGAGAAGGATGCTGCCTTCCACATGTCTTGATAGGTAAGGACTGCTGCTTGGAGGTCTTCTGCCCCCAAGGGCCCCTGTCCCTTCCAGACGGACTCATGAGTAATTCTGGGAAGAAACATTAAACAGATTCACACCACCTCAACATGCAGCTAGAAGGTAATTGCTAATTAATTAAGAGGTTTGTTAAAAGCAAAAATACTGCTACCTGGAGAAACAGCTGCTAAGTTTGTAAGACCCCGAGTCCCCACTTGAGAGCAAGGCCAGTCAGGTACATTGCACAGGGACCAAACTCCCCTGCTGCAGCACACGGGGCTTTTTGTTTGTGACATGAGGAGTCTGCTTCTCTGTGACATTTTTAACATGCCACTGTGGAGTTTCTGCAATATTTAGAAACAACTGTTATGAAACTGTATATTCTACAGCTGAAGAAGAAAAGGTGCTTTATTTACCGTTACCCTTGCTTTCATCTTCCTACGTTGTGTTAAAATAAAATGTCAGAGGCAGTTTTTCCTAAAATGAACCTGCAATGCCCACATTTGTCAGATCCTTTGAATTTCAAAGAGCAACCTCAAAGGGCACCACCAAGAAAAGGTGATAGAGTTAAATTGTTAATATAAAAATGTTTATAATTCCAAGTCCATGTTTACACGTACATATTAATACATTTCAAATAATGAGCTATGTTTTCAGCTGAGGTTAAAAAAAGAGAATGGCTGAGGGAATGATTCGGAGAGTGTCATTTTTTTCTGTTCAAAGCTCATGAGAAGAAAAAGTCATTGAGCTTGGGAAGACTCCTAAGAACTTTTTTTAAGTTCTGTTTTTAAAAAATATGTTCTTCACCTTGTCACTTCTATATGGCAGTATTTTCCAATACACACTTTTAGACCAACGTTTGTTGTTTGCTAAGCTAATCATACCCAGGCAAAGGAAAAGCAATTTAGAATCTGTGTTTAAACATATGTCAGAGGAATATTTAGTTTCATCTACGACCAAGCAATCAACTTGTTCCACTTGTCCAGAGCATCATTAATGATCTAGGGGTGGTAGAACAAGAGCTCACAGCTGCAGTGAGAGGACTGGGCTGTACTGCGGATCGCCTGAATCATCATACCAACTCTGACCCCCAAACAGGGCTATGGCAGGTGCCATGAAAGACATCACTAATGGGAGTTCCTTGTAAAGAGGGCAGATGGATCCAAAATGTGCCTGTAACTATAGATTCTGGCCTTTCAAATGGTAGCAAGTTAAGGGTTAAATTCTGTTTCTGGCTTAGGTCTATAGTGGGAAGTAAAACAGAGCAGAAACTGACCTTGAGTAAAAGTCTTAAATAAAAATTCCTTATATCTGAAAATAGTAGAACAACAGTTTTCCTACTTCCCATACATAAACCTGTTTTCTTTAACCACTCCCAAAACCGACATCCTAGGGACACTGCTAGAATTTTCTGCTAGAAATTATAAAAGAATATATGGCCTCCTCCTTTAACAGAGGTTAGTTTCCTGGTTAGTCTGGATACCAGAATACAGGTGAATGTCAATGACAGGAGTTGTTTCATTTGTTCAATTCAAACCCACCATTTATCATCTTTTATCTTCTGTTAAAAGCCCATGCAGCTAAAAACACCCAAACATAACTAAACACACTTACTGAAACAAGGAAAGCAGTTAACTTTTAGAGCAGAAAAATTCAGCCAAGAAAGCAAAAGTAATTCTGCAGCTTGCACTGAAAGATGCTAACTCTGTCATAGGAACTATATTGTCATCTATGCATCAGTACATCAAAGTTTAATCGCCATCGTGTGATTCAGAAGTTTATTTAACCTCAGAGACCGATGCTGCCAAAGGGGAAAGGGATGCTGCCAAAGGGGAATAAGCATTATCCCCTTTAATAAAAATCTAATCAGATCTACTATTTGAGACATCTCATTTATTATTTAATTAGATTAGGATCAGCTGCTCTGAAATAGAAATAAATAATTTCAAGGGTTAGGCTGCTTGATACTTTTCCTCTACAACTACCTTGTGTTGGCACTGGGTGATATTAAATGCCAATATTAGTAGCTTCATTATTCAGAAAATCATGTATGAACACCGCCTTGACTGCTGGCGTCTGAAGACTAGTTTAAGTTGAAAAGGTATGGTCACTTGCTAGTGCAGTTTGGAGGCATGCCAAATCACAAAATGCTCCCTTTGTTTCTAGTTGATATTCTGCATTCAGACCAACTAGACAAAGAGTGAAAAATCTCAGTCTATAAGTTGCTGGCAGTTGGAGAGATGCCTGTTGCACTGTGTATTTTGGAAGCTAGGAACATCACCATCAAGCATATACCATCTGACTCAATTACTCAGTTGAACAAAGGCACTTTCTTATGACAATTTGCTTCCTTCTGATTTTACTTAGATAGGTTAACCACTTTAAAAATGTCTTTGCATACACATATGTTTTCTTTGAGGTTTATAAGTTAAACAGAGCAGCACTCTCAATAGAAATAATATATTTTAAACCAGTGGATAATATTTAATATATTTGCCTATTCAGCAGAACCGTGTCTTCATGACTGTGGCTTGTAAGAAAACATCACTGTGAAGGCAGTTGTGAGAGGCAAAATGAAAAGGTCAATTTCTCTCTAAAAGCAACCTCTGCTGGGTTTACTGCAGGCTTCAGAAGAGAAATGCCTTTGTGGTGTACACATACATGGATGGGGGCAGGCGCAAGTCTCTCGTTCAGCTGTTGGCATCATGTAATTGATGGAATACACCACTTTCTCTAGTTGACAAAAAGGTATCCTTTTCTATATTTGGAAACTTGAGAATTAAGCTCAGATCTTTTCATCTCACTTCTATGAGGAGTGTACTTTGCTCCCACAACAAGCTCTGGGGTAATGTTCCTTAGATACATGCCATTGCCAAGAGAGAGAGGAAGGACAGAAGGCAAGTGTTTTAGCCTTTTTGTAGAATTTCACAAATGTTTTGGTAGATGTAAATGCGCAGCTGTTGGCAGTCATTGCACTTCTTTGTATAGGCCAAATCAGCTTAGAAAGTGGATGTGTGGATGCCGCAGCAGGAGCAGCACAAGCTCTACTTATTTGATATTGCTGGGCTTTTGTTTTGTTTCTTAAGGAATACAAAAGGCGCACTCCACTTTTACAGTGTGTCTTCATTTTAAATTAATTTCAGAGGATTAAAGACATTTATGAGGTGATGATACAAGCAGGTATAACACCCTGATTCACAAAGGAATCCTGGGTAGACCCAAGAGCCTGAAGCCTCAGCTGGCAACACTAAACTGCAGCACTAAGGACTATATTGGGAAGATTAGCAGAGAAGCCAAAAAACACCTAGCTAAGATGCAGTTCACACTGAGTCAGAAAAGGGAGATCAAATCTTCAACAAAGTGCAATGAGGACAGAAATCATTATTATATACCTCACTTTAAAATACAGACAAAAGACTAATCTGCAAGAGGTCTTCTCCAGCAGTCCTTGTGCCCCGCTTTCCCACTGAAACCAACACAGACACCTCCCTAAAGAAGCCTGCAGTTGCTTGGGAGAGTCATCAGAAACCAATGCTCATGTCCACGTGATGAGCTTGTTAAGTCCCTGTTGCAGATACAGCCAGAGTGATCTTCTACAAACCAGAAGAGTGAAAAATATCACACAATAACACATATCCCAAAGACCATCAAGTACATCAGCTGCAAAAGACTAGAAGACAAACACAACAGCAACGACTTCAAAGTTAACTTCAGTGGATCCGAGACTCAAGATGTCTCTGTCAACACACTATAATCTTCTCTCTACAGACGCATCAGAAATTCTAGAAAATGAAAGTAGGGTAGGTCTGGATAAGCAAGGGTATTTGTGACTGCCTGGGACAGTGCAAACTTTTTAGTCTCCCAAGCAGTGCTTGACAAAACAGAAGGAATTCATCCAAAGGCAACAATACAGCTGCATGTAAACAGAGCTTTCTTTATTCCAGTTCTGGGCAACAGACGTTACCAACTTTTCATACAGGTATGCTTTCCCATGTGGGTGAGCTTATTCACTTCCCCATTTAATGTCCTACCATTCTTTAGAGGCATGCAAGACCAAGTTTGCAGACCTCACCAGGACCGCTTGGGTGCTGAGAAGCTAAATAACGTACTTCATTGGGAGGAAGGGGACATGGTAGTTATCTGTGCCAAAATGAATTCATTTGTTCAATTAACGTACATAAAAACTTTCATTGAAGTTGATGACAATACTCCCATTATCTCGAACAGAAACAGGATTGCGCTTATTACAAGCTTTACAAGAAACACAATGTTGATTTTAACTGAGTCAGTCAAGAAGATATTATACTGGAGACAGCAATCTTCCCAGTGCAATTGCTCAAAGCGTTTATAGAGCTGAAGGACATATAATGCACTTGGAATACAAACAGTATAAAGACATTTTTTCCTACCAAAATACAAGAGCTATTTGGGATTCATAAACATATTCACAAATACCCATCTGTTGTCCAAACTCTCATAAATACCATCAGCCCAACCAGAATAAGAATAACATCCATCTGAATGGTATGCTTTTACTTACAATAATCTTTGTGAATGTTTCTTTTTATTGTAACCATATGTAGTCCCTGCATCTGATAATTTAGCTTTCAAAGGATGGTGGTTCTTGAAGCCAAGGCCAACATTTGTTGTTAAATTCAAAGATCCTAAAATGAAGGTAATAAAATTGTTTATCAGAGACATGTTCATGCAGTTTGTTGAATGTCTTCAACTTCTCGTAAATAGGCAACTGCTGAAAGTGATACAAACTCTATTTCCAAAGAGTGAAAGAGGGGTTTGTAGCCTTCTGTGAAAAGAATGCCAAAGTCTCCAGTGTAAAATACAAGATATTCTTTATTCAGAAAGGATGCACTTTAGGCTTCATACATTCCTTAAATTTCAGTGAAAATACAGAAAAGCAGCAAAACGCAGCAAATTCCAACCTTGAAAAGTGACTATTCTAGTTTTATGGTTTGACTTGTTAAGAGTAAGACATTCAGAACTAGCCCCTCAGTTTTTCAGCAGAAAATGGAAGTCCCCAAGTGGACCAAGATTATTCAATTCTTCCAACTTGCACCTAATTGAGTTATCTAGTGCTAAACCACAAAATGAAATACCTATATTACCTCCAGTCTGAAAACAGCCTCAAGGAATCCAGTAGAGAGAAGAACCATTTTTAGTGCATCAAACATAACAGCGTATGGTTCATATTCCTTTCATTCTTAATGCACCCAGTTTAGTCTTTCATTAACAGAAACCATCTTTGTCAACAAAGTTGAGTTTCTGAAGTATAACCAATTCATTTTTAAAATATCTTTCTCAGAAAATAAAATGTCGTTTCAAAATTTAATTACAAAGCATGTACTTGACGCAAGCTAACACACTAATTTAAACATGATATACCAAAATTAAAGCAAAACAGACCTTGACTATTCTACGTTAGCTGCATGTTTGTAAGACTTTTTTGGACCTGCTCCAAGAAAGCACTAAAGCATGTGTTTTCTCTTCTTTACTTACGTGGGACTTCACATCACCTTGCCCAGTCTAACTTTGTTGTTTCTTCTTTCCGCTCTTCCGTCATTTGCTGATGCCTCCCATCTGCTCTTCTGGGAAGAGTAACTATCCTGCACTCTGTCAAGAAAGTCTCCTCAGTACCCTTGGTCTTTTGCACCCATTGACTTGACCTTGATGCTTTATCTTGGGATTCATGGCTTCATACCTAGGGTAGAAAGTAGACCCAGTATCTCCTTTGGAATCTGGCAGAGGTTAGCCACACTGGTCATTTCTCTGCTGACATCATGCAGATGGGACGAGACTTCAGCACAAGCTTAAATGTGAAATACAGGAGAAAACTGTTAATTGAGTCAGGACTGCAAATCTGTGTTCCTGTGTCACGAAGGTGGTCTGATAGATCTCATCCCACGCATTCAAATGATTTCATGAACAGCATAGTTTCCAAAATGGAAATCCTTACAGCAGTACAGGGAAACAACTACTCAAGTAGTGGGCTCATTTCAAGAAATGTAAAGATCTGTTTTTGAAGGGATGATTATCTGGTGAAAAAAAGAATTTCCAAGTCAAAAACTGGGACACTTGGTACAATATTATCTGTGCTGCTACCCGCTTCCTTACTACATACAGGGAGTGTTCAAAGGCAGCAACTATTCTCTAAATAACTTCAAAACTTATTACCTTTAAATAGAGGCTGGCACAGTATCTTCTGTCTTCCCAGCAAGCAGATAGTCTTGCTCACCACCACCTGCCATGGAAACCCTGTGGCACCACCTGTGTTCCCAGCCTCCAGTTAGTAGGAAGGCAGCCCTGGACCATGCTCTGGGATGTTATGGGTTACATTCTGCCTTTAAGCTGCACCGTGGGCACCTCTGCTATTTTGAGTTGTTTCTGAGGTTGCTGGGAGGTAATGTTTCCAGCATCTGTTTTACAGGATCTCTCACTGTTGAAGCAATTTTTTCCAGCCAGTGCTTGGAAGCGGCAGCTCCTAATCCTTCAATAGTAAATGACGTTTTGGCTCTAGTGGAGAACAGAGGAAGGTAGCCAAGGAGGACATGGAGGACAGGTGTTTATGAGAGAGGAGCCTCTAGAAATGATATATTGCCAAATTAGCTCTAAAATTCCCTTGTGCATCCAGAAGGATTTTAGCAGCTTTCCAGACCTGCCTTACAGATGTAGTCCGAAGTGATCCCTTTTTGCTTTACCAGGACACAAACAAAGGCACTAAAGCACAGAGGTTTCATGGAGACGGTCCCACTTAGGCAGAGCACCTCCAGGGGACACAGGCTCAGCTCCCTGGGGACATGCCCCTTGCTGGGCTCATAGTCCCAGTACCCCCACAACCCATTGGCATGCGGTGTCCCCAGATCCCTGAGCTCCCCGGAGTCTTTGGGTCCAGTGTAATTGTTCAGCAAGCAGTCCAGGACCATAGCTTCATCACTGCACGTAGGGGACTTCAAACATCCTGGAGGGCTTTCAAAAGGAAAGCAATACCTGAACCCACAGGCTGAAATTGCTTGTTGAACACACTCACTTCTTTCCTCTCCAGCTCTCTCCTGGACCCCAAGCTTGAGGAGTGAGGGAGTAGGCTGTGAACAAATGTCCTGCTGGTGGCATCTCTGGAGATAGCCTGGAAATGGTTGGGGGAAAGAAATACTTAGGGGGAGATGCATGAGGAAAACCAGGCGGCAAGCTTCGGGTTTCGGCTCATGGACAGTACAGGCACATAATTCAATTCACAGCAGCTGTCATGCTGAGGAGGTGCTTAGGTTAGTCACCAGAAATTCAAAGGAAAAGGGCTTGGCATAAGCTTTGTGGTTTTGAAGGGAATTATGTCTGGTCTTTGTAAAGTATTTAGGTGTTCAACAACTTCAGTGGGGAGCCATGAGACCTCAAATTGCTCAAAAACTCTTTGCCAGGATTTTCTCCCATGAGGTGGAAAATGCAGGTTTAAGTCCTATAAGACTTAGGAAGCACTTGAACCTGGGCTTATAGTCTTGTGGGAGGGTGCTTTTCCTCCTGATGCCACGGGCTGCCCCACCACTGCTTGTCCCTTACCAAAGGGACACTGGGTAGCACTCACAATGCTTCGCTGTTCTCTGTGCCCTGCTGTTCTGTGCAGCCATTCCCTAAGCTGACCTGGCCCAAATCTATACTCTGCATAGAGAGCGGAAGCAGCTCATGTGATATTTTCCCTAGAATATTCACTCCAGGTCTCATACAGTTACATGAGATGGCGCAGTTCAAGCCTTACAAATCTCAGGGAAAAAAAAGAAGATATAAAGCTTTAAGGGGAGAAAACAAAGTTAAAGACTTCTGAAGTTGTGTGAAAAAATAATTTTATGATGCATAAGCAAGTCTACAGGGTACTTCTTTAATAGTCCTCCTCTCGCCACAGGCCCTGCGTGGACACCCAATCCCATACATCAGCAGGTGATCCTGCACCAATAAACCCCAGGCTCTGAACTTCCCTAGGCTGCAGAAGTGAGAGCTCCTAAATACACTCAATGAATGAGGAGTGGCAGTCCCCTGTTTAGCTACCTTTGCCCATTCAAACCGCCACATGCAGAGACTTCCTCCTCCTATTCATTCAACTGAAAGCACTTATAAAATGATCAGGCAACCAAATAAAAGCAGGCTGCCTCTGCGTGCTGCAGGATTTCCGAAACTTCCCCCTGTTTGTAAAAAACACAAACGTGTCTTACCAATGACCGGAGCAACGCCTTTCCCCAGCTGTATGCAAGGGTGTGCTAAGTAATTACTGGAGAACACTGCAAGGCCCTTTTCAGAAGCAGGGAGACCAGCTGGTTCTCTGAATGAGAAGGGAACAAGCTGATAAAAAGGGATCTACACCAGAACAAAAGAAAAGGCAGCTGAGAAAAAAAGTCAGAGACAATGTTAATGAACTGATTTTCAGGCCTGATGTGGAATACTGTCCCCTTCTTTGTGTGGCAGCACAAATAGCTCAAGCAATGGACACCAACCTTGTCCCCTTCCTGAAGTGGTCTGGGTACAAAAAGCAGTGAATTATGGGTTTTTCAAAACATCTCAGAGAGAAACTTGGAGTTACAAAGTGGTCATAACTATGGCCAGTTTGTCTGAGTCCCATGGCACCAAGGCATTATTTTACATGGGAGCTTTCAGAGACGATCTTGATCGATTTTACATGGAAGCTTTTAGAGACGAGATAGGAAAATTTGAAAAATATTTGAAAAGTTTTTTTTTCCCCTACTGTGAACTGGCTCCCTTGAGAATGATGGCAGAGAGGCGATGCCTCTGGTGGTACCAGACTAAACCTGGCTGGGCAGGTTGTTTCGAAACAGCCTTCAAACTAGGGAAACCATTGGCTTTTGACATCGATAGAAATTTCTTTCTTTTTTCTCTGTCAAACCGCCCAGCAGCTCAGCCATGCCTTCCGTTTAATCTGACACAATCACTGTGCAGCTTGGAGCAGCGCTGGGTACGGAGTCCCTGTCAGGAGGGTAATATAAAGGTGTCAGCTGTAAATCATGTGTGCTGCCCGGGAGTAAAGTCCAGCTTGTGCCCAATGAACCGTGCCAGAGTCAGAGCGTGTACTGGAACAACAGCCCAGGGCTCTTGACAAAGAGAGACTTAACACTGCCTACTCGTTGTTCCTGTCCTGATGGTGTTATCCCATCCACGCAGCTGCTCTACAGCCAAAGTATGAGCCAGCCATTACCACTAAAGCCCTCTGGCACGGAGGAGGAGGGAGAGGGGAGGAAGCCAGCCTCAGCTGGAGACCCAGGGGCAGGAGAGGGAACTGAAGAAAAATTTGTGGATTCTTATCTCTCCACGCAGCTCTGTCATTCACCCTGTTC
>KZ505670.1:160092-211173 GCA_002844005.1 Limosa lapponica baueri | reverse complement strand
GTTTCTTAGCTGAAAACACAACTCTGAGAAGAACCAGGGCCCCTCAGATGACATCTGCCTGAACTTATCATCTGCTGCAAGCTCTGTGGCCAGCTGCCCTGCCTACATGGTGGGTTTGGTAAGGGGTGACATCTAGCACATGCCCTGCTGGCTTTTCTGCATGTGAGAGGGACTGGCTCGGTTTGACGCTGCACCACTCCAGGCAGGATGGGCATTATAGGGGCACAGCAGCCTCAAGTCAAATCTCCTGCAGTCCCCAACACTCCACCCAGCAGTTCTTGCAGGCTCACAGTGTCCTTCCAGTCCACAAGCACACAGCACACAGCACTTCCCCGCCTCCCGCTCAACCCAAGCACAGGTCTACACGCTGGCCCTGGCCCTCTGTAGCGTGAAAACATTAGCCTAGTTTCTGGCACGGTTTTGGCTCTCTAAGAAATGCCCAGGCATATTGTGGGCTAGCACAGGTGCCACTGACCTTTCCCCATGGGCTGTCTGGCACCATGCAGGCAGCCAGTGGGAGCACATAAGGCAGCAGGAGCCGGGCCAGCAGTGGGATTGGTTACCTGGTGAAGCGGAGTCTTCTCATGCTGAAACACCACACAGACACGACTGGACGCAGGCAGGATTGAGCTAGTGCTGAAAGATGGATGGGCTCTACAGTCACAAGTGCTGTCCTGGGCCCTGTCCACAGAGACTGCAGTCTCTCAGACTTCAGGCAACATGTTGCCATTGACTAAAAATTATCCCATTTCCAGTGACTGTCATGGATCAGGCACATCCTTCCTGTCTCATCAATTAATCACTGCCGCTGCTATTACTATGATTAATCCATCCCAATCCACAACAATGATTTACTTCAAAATCCAATTCTATTTTTATGGCAATCCCCCTTACGCATACATAACAGAATAGCAAAAATCCAGCTTTCCAGGTAGCTTGCATGGCCTCAGCCACTGCTCAAAACAAGTCCAAAAATCCCCTACCACAACCTCAGACTTAGTCTATGGTTGGAAAATCACTGCACTACGTAACTCATATTTTGGATAGGGCTATAAAGTTTAGCAGTGGAAAGCTATTATATTTACCCAGAGGCCAGCACAAATTACCTTGTTTTTTTAACTTGAGCTGAACAAGTAGACTTTTCCCTTAACAGGCAGTGATGTTTTCTTTATCTGCATGATTTTGTGACTACTGAATGAGATGGTGGGCTTAGTACGTAGAACAAGGATTCCCTCTCTGCGACATGCATGGAACCACCATCCCTCTGTCTTTCAGAGCTTGAAATACATAGTGAATTGTGCTGAAAATGAGCATAACAGCATTTTTTTTTCTTTTTTCTTAAAAATAACCAATACAAACTCACTTTCAGAGCATACTTAATAAAAGAAAACCAGCAGGGAGAGAGGAGGGGGCAGAAAAGGTCACTAGAAGAGTTGAGTGGCATCACCTATTGCTCAGTTTTCTAGGTGGCTGAGGAACAATGAGTGGAATAGAAGTGTCCAGAGAAAAGAAAGCCTAAACTGAAATTTCTGTCCTTCATCTGCACTTTCCTAAAGCTTGTTGTTGTTTGAATCTGGAGGATTTAACTCGGGTCAGTCTCAAGTCAAGGAGGACAGTTCTTTAAATAAACTGCTGAGCACAGACAGTATATTTTCCATGAATGCCAGTCACAGGCTTGGCATTTTCTAAATAAGATACAGTAGGTCCTGGAAGAGCTTTAAAACCCCGTCCTAGAAAGGCACGGGGTCAGTAACTACTGCTGGTAAAGTCTGCATGAACAGCACGATCCTGCCATCTCCTGGTGCAAAGCCCAATAACAGTGTGTCCTGGTTTGAGGTAGAACAGAACTGGTCTACATAAATGTGAAAACTGCCAAGAGTTACCTGCCTTTTCACTGCTGGCTATTCGTGTTTCATTAATTCCTGGTAGCCACAAGTCCAGGGTGCCGTGCAAGGTGCCCCAGCCCTGCAAAGTCTCACAAAGTAATTGTGTGACTGTGCTTTTGGGGAGGGTCCAGACCATGAAAACCCGTGTCACATTTGGAAAGGAGGAGAGCAATGCCTCCATAAATACAATGATGGGGAAAATTGGCTTATTGTTGTCTAAAGAAAAAGTGCCTGTCAGCTGTCAATCAGCCATTGAAAAATATTCATGAAGCGCAAAATCATTCAGCATCTGCCAAACCTTGTCAGCAATGTGCAGTTCAGTGAAAATGCCTGCAGTGATCTGTTAGCAGGAAAGGAAGCTTAATCTTCTAATTTACTGATTTATGTGCGAGTTCTTAAAATTAACTAATCAACCAAAGCGGCACAGATGTTTGACTTTTCTTTCAAACACATCAGGCTGCTTGTATTACCCAGTCAATACACATATTTGTACTTCATCTCTACCTTGAATATGAGAGTGTAAAGAATGTTTCAGTAGGACTGCATCAGGATTCAGTCCTAGTCTTGATTAAATTAATGTCAAAACTCCTGTTTGATTTCACTAATGCCAGGATTTCATACTCAGTAGGATCAGAGTCTTATATCTATTAACTATCACAGCATGAATCGTGATGTGCAACTGTGCTATTGTGAACGTGCAAAGATTTGCAAAGTCAATTACTTGAAGAAATCCAATGAATGATTCTGAATCGCAAATACACTGGAAGAACTCCAGATCTATTTGTTGTCTCACTATGAACAGAAATAAAAGAATAACTTTAATGGCTATTTTAGCTCTCATTCAGGGGCACCAGAGTTCACCTTAGCCACCTATGTGCTCATTAGTTACTGTTGAAAATACCCATAAACCTACTGCTGAGGCTTTTTGATTGTTAAACAAAATCCTGTTTCAGCCAGGACTTTAGAGATTCCCTTGCCAGGACCTGCACTGCAAAGGGGAACTGGACTTGTCACTCTCACGTGTTACCATCCTCAGTTACCTGCTGTGACTGGCAAATCTAATGAGGAGGTATCCTAACACCACTCCCAATCTGCAGAGATCTCAATGCCTTTTAATGGGAAAAGCCCAGCTCCATATCTGTCAAGTCAGCTCTGAGTGCAAGACCCTGAGTTAGTCTCTTCTCCTCACTGCCACCCCACAGGGTAGCTCTCTCCTGCCTTTGCAGAGGACCATTAGTGCCTGCCCTGCTGCAGCACCCGCTTGCCAGCACAGATGGCCACACCGGGTGCCATCTGCCCCAAAGCAGGAGGGAGGTGTTACACTTCAACAGCAGCTCCCTGCCTTGAGAAGACATCTTCCCCTGGAGCAGTTGCAGCAGGTCCCACTGCATCTGAGGACTCAGCCATCATCAGGATGAGCCATCACATCACTCCTCACTGGAAAGTAAATGTCTTTTCCCTGGCCCCACTACCCAGCCTAAGTCCTCCAGGTTTCTGATAACTTGAGAGAATTTCAAATATTCCCTGTCTGCTACTCAATGGGACGCCGCTATACTTGGAAAAGTAACACAGACATTGACAGAAAAATCATGCATATACAGAGAGAAATAAGGGGTTTTTTCTTCCACCTCTCCTTGAGACAGCAGAGCACCAGCCCTGGCAAAGCAGCTTCCCCCATACCATATAGACTACAACACCCTGGACCATCTTCTTTCAGTCACTGTGGGGAAAACAAGCAAACTGCTCTGACAGTCTCTGATCTACAGCGGACCTAATTATAGATGAAGCCCTGAAGTCCTTACTGCCCTCATTAGGTGGAGGGCTATTAACTCCACTGAAGTTTAGCTTGAGATAGGATTGAGGAAAAGTGTGACACCTAATTCTGTTGTTCTCACACTGAAAAGCCAGCTATTCCCCAATGAGAACTGCAAACACCCTGCCAGTGGGGCTGCAATACCCCATGAGAAAAGCCAGAATATCAGTCCTTTAGCAGGAGGCTTTCAGGATGAGACTAGTAAGCTGGTATTCTCATTAATTCTGATTTCTCATGCCAGATTTGTCTCATGAAGGGACTGATGCCAGGTAAGTCAGAGGGAGTGTGGTGGGGAGAGTGCACAAAACACTGCTCCCCCTGCCAGCAGCCTGCCCACCTTGCTGAGCTGGCGGCTCTGTTGGAGAAAAAGGTGGAGGCTACAGTACACTGCTAGTCCTCCATGTACCCTCAGCTTTTCCCAGACACCAGGGAGAAGTTTTTCAAAGTTATTTGGATGGGTGAAAGCAGCAAGGGATGACTGTCAAAATCATCACAATCTCCTAATGCAGGCAATGGAAGTTAGGAACCAAATCTACTTACAAGCTCATAAAAATCCCACATCTTCCAACACTTATGCACCTTTGACAATCTAACCCACTATAGCCCCATATAAGAAACCCTATGTCCACTTTGCACAGCAGCTGAAATTTTGGCTAATTTTTGATCTATAATTTATATAGACATATTCATTTAATTAATTATATTTTACATATAACCCAGCATTCACTAGGCCTATTTGGAGGCCTGTTTGGAAAAAGAAGGAACTATTCACTCTTCTCCTTCACTACTCATCACCCCAGGAGGGCTGAGGGGAACCTTGCCCTCATAGCTAGAGGGGTAATTGCTTCCTGATGACAACAGCTGCTGTGCTGTTGTACCTCGTGGTACAGATACACAACACTGCTTAGACCACAGACAGAAGGAAGAAAGGGTTCATTAAAAAAAAAAAAAACCAACCTGTGCAAGTTTTGTATTAATTTATACACTTTTTTGTGCACTGTTTTGCTTTTGTAATCAGGCTTCTTGGTATAAATCAAATAGGTGATTCCACCAAATGAAGCGATGATGGTGCCCCTTCCTGAGGATGTAAGAGCCAAGGGTCACTGAGATCACAGGACAACACGGGAACTGCTTTTGCTGCACAAACCAGTTTTAATTTACACCATCTGTAAAGGTCCAGACTCCAAATGTTTCAGGCTGTTAAGGGCACCAGGACTCCCTAGCTGGACAGATGTCTTACTGTAATGGGAACCCTCTCAGGAGAAAAAATCCACAACAACAAGCAGCAGCTTGGGCTGCCATTCACTTTCATTTACAACTTTAAAATGCCACAGGATTTAAAAAAAAAAATCAGGCCAAGAAGAGAAAGCAGCTGCCCCATTGTTTTTATAAGCATTAGTTCATGCGCTTTACACCAAAGCATAGCTCAAAGCCAACACCCACGGGAAGTTAAAATTTGTGGTGTGCCTGTGATGCACAAGCTTCAGCTGGTATTTAACTCACAGCAAAGTCTTTCCAGGAGGAAGAAGGGACTTTCAGTACTCCTTGAAGGCAGGTCATACAGGGTGTTTAGGTTCTGAAACAGCAAAAGTAGCTGTCACTTGCAGTAACGATGTTATCGTTAACACTTGGTAATGATAACAAGCTATTATCGCTCTACTTCATATGCTTTTAACTAGACCTCAAAGCGCTTTGCAAATGTGGGAAATTATTAGCAAAAAAGGAATTCAAGCATCAAAATACACAGCAGCTGTGTATCAGAGCTATTTCCTACTAACTTGCTGATTGACAGTATCTCCATGAGTGGTTTCTGGTATCTCATGTAATTTGAATGTTTATTCTTTTTTTTCAGTTGTTGATGTGCGAAGATTATTTTACAATTTTATTTTTTCCTTCTGTAAGTAGATGTGTTGGGGAAAAACTCAAAGCTTCTGAATTACTCGGAGACTTAGTTATTTTCAAAATATAGGCTCTTAGGTTCTATGGTTTGAAAGTAGCACCACAAGCTATAGAATACAGTGGTTCACTGAGTATAGAAAAGCAAGCGATGTGTCTAGCTCTGCAAAAACATGCAATCTTATAGAATCATAGAATGGTTCAGGTTGGAAGCAACCTTAAAGATCATCGAGTTCCAACCCTCCTGCCATGGGCAGGGACACAGGCATCTCAGTGTAGTATAGAGGTTTTAACAGATCTGAGTGAAAAAGAATTCAAAATGGGAAATGAAAACCATTTCTCCCAAAGCAATATACCACAACCAGAATATTTTTTAGTGTTATTAAACAAAATTCCAGCAAATACTGATCCACCCACTGGAAGGTGAAGGTGACATACAAGCACATGCTACTACTGTTATTATTATGCAACTACAAATGCCCAACAGTCTTAGCTCCTGTGATTGTGATCTGACTTTTCAAAACTGTTATTTTGCTTTTTATTTCAAACCAACTTTGTTACACAATGTATCTAAACTACTTTCTTGCTCAATAAAGACAAAAATAATCTTGAAAATTATACAAAAACATTTGTTTGCTTTTAATTTTTTTTTCAAGTCAGCTCAATTTAAGTTGTTCGTTTTCCTGGTTTGGATTTTTTTTTCAGCACAGCCAGTAAACTGCAAATCACTTATTTGTACAGTTTTACTGCAGACTTAGCACCTCAAGTTTCTAAGCCCTCCTATTCCAAACACAGCAGTTGTGTGATGTAAAATGCCGGGATCCTTTCAATAGCACTTTGGCTAACAAGGAAGGCCACTCTGCAGTTATTATTACCATCTCACCTTTCCAATATCTTGCTAAAAGCTACTTAGCTGTTTCAAAGAATGCATATTGCCCTTATGGTGATTACGAGAGTCACACACACAGAGCCCTAAGAAAACTTAGCAGCTGAGAAGCTATTGACTAATACTAAGTACATAACATTTGAAGCACGTACCAAGGTCAGTAGGGCCTTTACGAGAGCTGTCTGTGCAATCTCACAGATGGACCTTTATATCAGCACAGAGGCTGTGATCAGACAAAGTGGCCAATTTGCCTTGGGGTAAGAGTTTAAAAAGTGCCTTGATCTGTTTAAAAAACTCTCTGAGCTCCAGCATCAGTAGAGGCAGTGACAAGCAATAATAAAGGTCTCATTAAACCTCAGTGGAACCAAATACAAATTCCCCTTGTTGCTGGTCTCCCCAGCTTCAAACAGTCGCTAAGATGCGTGAGGAGAGCCCTGGGAAGAGGTGGGAGCTGAGGCCACCAAAGGTCACAGCCAAACCTCTGTTTTACTATGAGAAAATAAAGACCTCCTTATAGGTAGAGGGGGTCTGCATTTATACACTCAGCTCAGGCCTGGTAAAGGGCTCTAATATAAATAGGTCTTTGAACCAAAAAGATGTCCTAGTGCAGCAGAGTGTAGTAGTACCTGATACTTAATCTTGCAGTGGTTCTTTGGTTTCCATGCCCGTTAACTACAGGGCATTTCTCCAGCTATCAGATTTCTGCTTGTGCTTTGGTCAAGCTCTCGTGCACAAGGCTTCTATGTCCAGGCTCCAGCAAGCTCCCTTATTTTACGATGCAATGTCAGACTTGGCTGCTTTTCCTAAATGTTCAGACAGTTAGCTTAATGCCCTGAAGGGTCAATTAAATATATATCCAGCAATATCATTAGTTTAATCAACAAAAAAAAAGGAAAAGCTAAGGAACCATTAGAATACAAATGCCTGAAAGTGCAGATACATAAATGCCACAATGAAAGGCTGCTGGATATCTTCCAGAAGGCTTTTAGAGAATGGAAAAGTTAGTTCAATTACCTGCTAGCATAAAATGTTCTTGTATACTTCGAACAATTTTTATGCTGTTTATCACATTATTCCTTCTTGTCTGAGCAAATTTTACAGTGAAAACAAGGATGTTGTCAAGAACTCTCAGAATTAACTCATAGCAGCTAGTTCATCAGGAGAGAGAGCCCTCAGCTGCAAACACTTCCTTCCTTAACCTGTTGTCAGTCTGAAGAACCAACTCTACCCAAATCCATGTTCTGGCAGAATGACCTCTTTGCTATAAGCACCAGCTACCTCTGTAGCTTTCCTCCCTTTTTTCTTCTTTAGGACTTGTAGAAGCTTTCAAATAAATAAGCACATCCCTTTCCAAAGCACGTGGAAATGGTACTGCAACTTCTGTCTCAGCTGCTATGCAGACTTGTGGGAACTGTACAAGGGCTGAAAGCCACAGATTATCCTAGCTACTATTTTCTGTGCTGACACAGACATAGAAAAAGCCTCTATTTTGTGTCTGTGAGGTCATCCAGAGACTGGAGTGAAACCATCATTTCACTTACCAGAGGCAAATGAAATATTATTAAGAATACATGCTGGTCTACACTTGGGAGATTCAGCTATGCCAACATCTGGATTGAAAGCAGCAACCTTAGGGAAAAAAAGGTATCTAGTCTCTTATCTGTCTTCTCAGCTGCTGAGGTCTTGACAACCTGTTATGCATATGTCACCTGTAGTTCTCTTTGCACTGAAGTCTTTCTTAGTTAGAACTCATCCAGTTTCCCAAATAATGAGGCTGGTCATTCACAAGGAAGATCTAGTCAAGATGTGCTATTTTAAGTCAATTTCATCCTCCACTTACTCCACTTAGAAAATAATCACCCTTCTCTTCTGATGACTTTTTCATACTTTTACTCAGTGGTGTTCTCAGTAGCTCTCACCAGTCTGTAACACACATGAAAGGAAGCAAGGAACAGCTGAAAAAACAATGCAGTCACCCGTTCTGGTAGGGATAGACAGTTGGGTTTTGCTTGGCCACAATGAAAAATAACAGCTGTGCTCTGCTCTGTGATCCACAAAGGATCCCATAGGATCAAGGAAAGTGGCTGCAACAGGTTCAGGGAAATTTAATCCTGCTGGCATTGTGCACTCTCTGCTGTGACCCGTGGCCTTTCGTCTGCTCCGTCCCATCCCTCGTGACTCCGTCCCCATGTCTGTGATCTACCATTCCAGTCATCAAAAATATTTCAGCTTTGAGTCAAAGTGTTGCTGAGGGAGAAGTTCATGAGCCTGAGTATTGAATCCATAACTATAAAAACAACCCTTGCTCGAGGTAGTCTTGTTCGAGGCTGTTATCTCCAGCACATTGATTCAGAGCAGCCTTTTGGAAATAAAAGGCCTTGGCAGGTATGGCTAGTTTTATTAGATTCTCTGAACTGAGATGAAATCCAGCCCGTTGAACCAGTTCAGTCCCTGACAGTGCCAAAAGACAGATTAGAAATCTCTGCAAATGAGCAAACTGGAACACCTATTTTCCATTCTGTTGGTGTTTCCTACCCACCATGGGCATGTCCATATGATAGAGTTGCTTACTGTCTTCATTTCACCTGTGATGCAGTACACACATGGCATAAGGTCAGTGGCTTAATACACAACAGAACAACTGTGACCTCCATTCAGCAGATTCTGTTGACTTCCATGAAATTCGCGGGAATGTCTGGTCCCAGCACTGAGCATTAAGGCAAAGAATTAGTAAGTTCTCAGCTCTATCTGAAGGCATTTCTAAATTAAAGAGTAGTATTGTAGGTTTGCAAAGTATTGTGGGAGGCAAACTCCTTGTGCCTTTACATCTTTCTAGCATCTTCTGCTGCTCTCCTACAAGATAGGTCTGGCAAAGACTTAACTAGACAGAAAATGTAACTTCTACCCAGTGTGTTCTTTGAGCAGGGATATCCATACACTGTCAGCGGTCTTCTGTTTATGGAGTCTCAGACAACACTCCTGTCCATGTTAGACAACATTTCCCTAGGAAATGCTTGAGGAATTGACTCAGGACCAAAGCTAAATCTTGATAGGAAGGACTGAGATTCGTTCTGTGCAAAGAAGGAAGCCCTGTGAAGGCAGGATGATTTAAGCTCCCTTTTCCTGCAGAAGCCTTGATGAATGTGCCCTGCTGTGTACAAATGAGCATGCCATATGATGTGTGTGACTCTAAGGCAAATGACCTGAAGAAGTCTGGATGATGTGGATGACTGATGGCAACTTCCAGCCATGACTCAGATTAGTGCAGATCACCACTCTGAGCTTTATAGGTTTTGAGTGGTCAGCTCAGCCAAGCAGTCACAGTTTAGAGGTCTTCAGTGTAGCCAGTTATCTGGCATTATAAAATTGGCATTAAAGAATTTTAATGTGTTTGCCTAAATGAGTCATATGATTGAGTAGTTCATTACCAAAAGCACAGCATTTAAACTTTGGAGGGGGGGTGAGGGGTGGTTTAGTAAAAGACTGTATTGCACTGCTACATAAATACATGGACCAATGTGTGACACAGGATTAAATCAACAACATCAACCACTTGCTAACAGCTTTCTAGCTCCATTTTATTTTTTATTTCAGTACAAATACTGCATCTTGCATTTTCCCCCACCTCCACTAAATCCTTATCCCTTTTTCCTTTTAATTTTATGGATCTATTTCTTCCCTTTTTCCCTAAACCATTCTTTTTCTTTCCCCAATCTGTTGTTCAGGATCGTCCTAGGCTTAGCAATACCACTACGAAACATCAAGGCTTTAGAAATAATTGCTCCAGAGGTCTTTATGACTCACAAGCACAGAAATAAGAATTGAGCAACATGAGTCATTATATATGAACACCAATAAAATGTATATCCTTCACCACCACTTGTCGTGTTTGACTTGTGCACACCGATGTCTCAAGTGGCAGAAAGTACATTAAGAGTATTTTACAGTATTTTCAATGTCTCATTATCATCAATGCATTTTTTAAATCCCCCTTATCAATGGGGGGATCAATCACCTCCAGCACCCAGCAGAACCTAGAGTGAGGTTCTCAAAGAATAACATGCTCCATCAAATAAAGCACCAAGTCCAGTCATTGAACAGGAGCTTCACCAACAATTCCTCACCAGCATGCTAGTTTTTGGAAACTGGCTACAAAGAAGGCCATCCCACTACTCACAACCCTCATGGGAAGGACATGGCAACAGATGCCCAAGTGCTCCCTCCCCCTTGCAGAGCACAGCCTGGGACATTAAGCAATTACTAGGGCCATTTATCCAACAGAGGCAGCAAGAGATATGACAAATTTGCATCATAATATCAACTTTTGTTTTCTATTTGCAAATTTTATGGAATCTGAATACACTAGTTAGGAAGGACTGTGTTCTGACCCCAGCAGGACTAGTTCCTATCACCGACGTTAATCTGACTACACTTACACAACCAAAGTGATCCAGCTTTCCCTTGCACACCCACCCATCACCCACCACACTCACAGACAGAGCTTGGACAGAGTTACATGTTATTTTGCTAAATATATTTTACAATGAAGTTTTAATCCTCACCCAGGAGGAAAAAACACAGTATTCTAGCTATGAAGGATATAGAAGTATGTAGGATCCCTACATACGTGCTGGTTACAAACCTGGGAGAAGAAGGTGGGCTTAGAGATGAATCTGGCCAGAACTCACTCATATTCCTGCACACAAAAAAAATGCACAATAATAATTAATCCCAGCCGCTAAAATACTTAGGATGTATTACCTTTATCTTGGTAAAGCTGTATCAAGGTGTAGGCTTTTACTCATCTAAGCATTTGGGGTTTATTTCAGCAATTAGACCTTTAATCAAAATATTTTTACTAGTCAAGCTCTGAGATGTGGAACAAGCCTCAGGGTTGGAAAATGCAGTGTGTGGAAATTCCACTGAGGCTGGTTTTTATGGATTTAAAATGCTGACACAGTGAGACTTGGATCATCAGAAACGCTGTCCTCAAAAGCATATTTCACTTATGATGACTGCTAAGTGCACATGTGTGTGCGCATACATATATATATATGTTTTATACACATGAGTATAGCTGTTGTGTTCAAATACTTTTCAGGTGTTCTGATTAGAGTTGATAGAAATGCTGACAATGACATAGAAAGTCATTTTGTAGGGCAGATGAGGGAACAGGGAGTAGCCATTGTCAACATTTCTGTGAAGCGTTCAGAATTTGAACTTTATGTAGCAATTGTACTGCTGGGTTTTTTTGTTTGTTTCAGTAAAAGGACTCTATGGCAAGGGCATTATAGTATGTATAAAATTGACATTAAAAATATATTAGCTCTCAAAACTCACCGTTAGAAAAATGTAGAGGCCAGCTCAGGAACCCTCAAGGGGAGGCCTGCAGAAATTCAAACACCTTCAAACCCAGTTCAAAGTCTGAGATATTCCAAGCAGAGCTCTGGATTCAATATGAAACATCTCACTTTTAGAAGATTTTATCCAGAAACACATGAAAGATTTTGGGTTTGAATTTTCAGCATAGTTGAGGACAGCGCTCAAAGTGTCCTGCAGGAGGCATTGCTGCACACGTAGAATCATAGAATCGTTTTTGTTGGGAGACCTTTAGGATCATCAAGTCCAGCCATGCATACTGGTAGTAATCAGACTCCCAGTCCCCAAAGAACCACCTTGTAGATCTTGTGCTTCCTAGAAAGACACAGTGATGAGAGAAATCAATGCCCAGTACTGGTACTCAGTACTCTTCCACTTGGGATACGTTTTAAATGAAAGAGAGGACAGGATGTGTCAATTTACAGCATAGAAATCCATGGCCCTAAATAATGAAGTTTTCCATATCATCTGGTGTGATAAAACCTAAACAATGCAGAGCAAATCCTGAGGAAGGATGAGATTTCAAAACACACATTTCTCAAGCCAGATGGGAGGGGGTGGGAGGGTTGTATATTTTGTTCAAAAAGTATCCTGCACTGTTGAAATGATTTGACAAAAATCAGTCAGTGGAGTTCAGTGTGTTCAGTAGAAGCAAATAAATCAAAACTCACAACTCTGGGAAAATAAATTCCCCAGTTCATCAGTCTACTCAGCTTTGAAATATTGCTTTCTCAGGGGCATCTCTAACCACTGATTTTCCAGACCTCTCTGAACACATGGGTAAAGAAAAGCAATTACATGGTCACAGCTGCCTGCAGTTGCAGGAGACCAGACCTGTATCCACACAAGGTCCAGCCCAGGGATAAGCAAGGCTGGAATAAATGTGTCTGAGCAGAGAACTGGGTAGTGCCCTGGAGCACTTTCCCAGGTGGACTGACATGTACAGCTGAAATAATGACAGAAACGGGGAATTACTGAAAGCAGGATATTAAAGAAAATATAAAATTCCAGCTCCAGCACACTAACATAATTTATGAAGCACTCTGTATCATTAGGAGTATGAATGCCTAACTTATGGGTGAGGAGCCTCCTTCTGTCTTACTAGGCTCTCATTGGTCCTGAAAGGTAGAACACCAGCTATGTCCAAACCCAAGGTTAACAGGGAACTGCTACAGCTGAATGAAGTTCAGCAAGCAAAAAGGGTAGATCTTGGAGAAATTTGTCACACACCCCATCTTCTCTTAATCAACAAACCAAGTTCACTTAGTACTTCCATGAAGTCTATCAGAGAAACCAAAAACATTTCCTCCAAGGAGGTGCGCTATTTAAAGTAAAACAACAACAGCATTTCAAGAAAAAAAGTAATTGACAGTATCATTACAGACATGCACCACAACTTTCAGGCAGTCCTGTAATCAAATATTTACCAGGATGCATTGCCTTGGGGGTTTTTTTTGCCCATCACGTTTAATGATGCGAGAGAGAAGGAAAAGCACCGATACGGTTCATGAAACCAATGGTGGAGAAGAAAGCCCACGCCAGGAGATGGCACTGTGGCTCTGCGGACAGGGAGCCGGCTCCTGGCCACTCCTCCAAAGACCTCGGCCACCCAAAAAAGCTGCTTCTCATGAAGTAGGAAGATCAGCCAGACATGTTCTGAAATTACCGGGCAGCCTGTGAAGCCCTCCTCAGAGATCCACCAGCACAAGGGTGGTCCTTTTCCTGATGGGGGAAAAGCTAATGAAGCCCATTGTAAAATTATAGCAAACACTTTCTGATTTTTTTTCCCCCAGCAGAGGCACAGAGGTAAAAACCAAAAGCATAGGGTGAAGAATTTAGATTGGTGAGGAGCTTTCTTCCCAACTGTGGCAAAAGCAGGAATCGAGCAGGGCACAGATCTAGAGGCCAACACCAGGTTCAGTAATAGGGTGCTGCTGTTTCACCTGCTGGATGGTGGCCATCAATATGAAAGCGTTCCAGGCAGTGAAACGTGAGTGGTTCAGTGACTCCTTGCTGACATTTTATCCTTGTAGCCTGTGACCTGATGTCCAGACACAAGCCTCGTGCTGCTGCATCCAAATTCCTCCTTCTCCAGCCTCTGGAGGACTTTTTTCAAGTCTTGTTTTCTGCGTACTACTCAAGCATTTTCTGACTCACTGTGGCAGGATTTTCCTGATTTGTAACTCTTCCTGAGGACATGTCTTTCAGGGAAGTCCCACTGCAGAAAGATGGGCCTCACAATACGGGGACACCCACTGAACCCACTTCTTGTTTCAGTGTTTTGTCTTCCAGCTGCTTTCCCTCTGCTGGGCAGGGTCCAGCTGTCTCTTTTGGTTACCCATCTACCTTGCTTGTGGCTCTTCTCCACCAGCAGATGACTTGAAGGACTGGAGTTTTGACTGGACTTTTTCCAAGTTTCTGGCTAGCAGACTCCACCACATTACTGGCATGTCACCATTGTCTCCAGGCTCTTGCTATCTTGCATGATCTGTGTTTTGCTGGGGCTCCTGACTTTGTTTTTGCCTCACTGTGCTGTTAGCCAGTGGGACCCTGGCCTTCTCCCTGGTCTGTAGACTTCCTTCTTTGGCTTCTCTGCTCCCATTTGCTGCCTGGCCAGGGAGCAGTTGTCTCTTGGCTTCTATGTCCTGCGGGCTGCAGCAGGGCAAGCTCATCGGGGGAAAGCAGCATCTTGGTCACCCAGCCCATCAAAGCCTAGCACATTACAAGGAGATAGTGGATTACATATAGCTGACAGCAATCGAACAACACTGGCAGGAAAATATCCCTGCTTTGCTTTTGCCATTAAACCCTTCCTTGTCTGCACTCCTGATTCAATACTGTCATGACTTTGTGAGCCCTCATGGGGAAGCCTCTTCCCTTCAGGTGATTTACTGTTCAATCATACGAATCCTGCATGAGTAGTAGGTGGTTTGTGGCCTCAACCTAGCACATACGTTTTCCCAGATACTACAAAGCAGACCTTTTGCTGCCTGATCACAGCTTTTCAGTGGGTGCCAATCTGAGGATCCCCTTCCTGGAGACTGAACTCCATGCTGCTCTTGCCATTAAGAGGGCACTGGTTCATTCTGGCCTGTATGAAGCTGTAAATTTTCCTTTTGCTGTTTGCACTTCATTACTGCGCTGCTTTGCCCAACTCACATACTGTACATAACAAGCATTGTTTTTCCACAGTCGATTTGCATTGACCTATCTCTCTTCTGCCTCCTGGTTCCTTTAGTTTGATCCTATTTATTTGTTCTTCAGTACTAGGCTGGGGTCACGGCAGTCCTTCCCAAGCTATCCTCCTTTCCTGCTGCAGTAGACTGCCTTGCAGCCAGACAGTCAGTGCGGAAGAGCTTTGGAGCTCCCAGCTGAATGTGGGCTATCTGCCATATGTTTGTGAAAGTGTCATCCACCATTCCAGTCAATGCCACTGACGGGTGGGGTGTAGCCTTTCCCACACACCCCCATCCCTTGCCCTGCATATCTGAACCTAGATCAGAGACTGAGCTATAAGTTTATATCCTATTTTCCCTTCCTGCTTGTTCATGAATCCATATTTTACCTTCCTGGTTGTTCATGAATCTCCTGCATGAAGTGTTCCTTCATGAAGACATTCCTCTTCCCTCATTTTCCCTATGAAAATAAACTTTTTTTCTCAACATACTCTTGAAACACACTGTAGCTACTTTATTTCAGATAAAATGAGAAAGATTTTATGCCAAAACTGGATGGAAAGTTAATGCTTTCTACTGTACTTTGGCAGTATAAGGCCCTGTGTTTGTTGAATGAAAAATCTGGGGTAACAAAGCTGAGGTCACTGTTTAACTAACATAATTCAGGGAAGACTTTGACTCACTAATTCCAACTTTCAGCTGAACAATGCAAAATTCCCTTGGGTCATAGCCTTAGGAAACTAGCGCCCGTTATTTAATTGGTTCACTAAGATGGTGCCACTCAAGATTCAGCCTGTCAGCAGACTAAATCTGCCCAAGCCTCACATGCCTCAACACATTTCTTCATGGCAGTGTTGCAAGTTTGCTAGATTGATACAGCTCTTAAGACACGCTTTTTAAAGCTAGCTTACCCTTTTATGCCTAAAAATAATTGCAGGTGGGGTTTATAATTGCTAGAACAAGTTGCAACTCTTACACATCAAACTACCCAACTGTCTCTGCAAGGCTAGCACCAGGAAATACTCCTCTAAGTGCGCTGCAAGAACGTTGTTAAGAAGTCAAGCACTCAGAAGTAAGGAAAAGTGAGAACAAAAGTAGTCCGTGCATACCTAGAACAGCTTCTTTCTGAATACCACATGGACACTGAAATTACTTGATCATGTAACAACATAACCTGGCATCACAGCTGGCCCTGATTTGAGCAGAGTTTGGACCAGATGAGCTCAGAGACCAGCTAAAGTATGCTATGATCTATAAAGATTTTTCCTATAATTTTTGTCCTAGGGCATATGTTTTCCTTTGCACATGCAATAAATTGTGACCACTTACTTAGGAGCAGCATTTCATAATTCTCATCTTTTGCCAGTGGGTGTCCTCCAGGCTCGACCAGTGTAGCTTGACATATGGAGCAACTCTTGGCGACTCCGGACATCTGAGTTCTATCACTCCCATCCAACCAGTTTAGTTCTGCATGGTGAGAAAAAGTATTTCCCTCCATTTCTTTTTAATTTGCTACCTGATTATTTCAGTGGGTGCCTCTTAATGCCTACTGTAACTAGTAGGTAAATAATTGTTCTCTTTTCCATATCACTCCTGGTGCTTTACGGTGTTCTTGTATTTCCCACCAGTCCATGAGATTCATGAAGAGCTGAATGCATCACAAGTGTTACTGAGTTAGTATTGACCCTTCCCAGGTGAATTCCCATTTCACAGGCAGTTAAATTAGGATATGCGTTTCCAACTCATGCAGGGTGCAGTGTAGTCTTTCTTCTCCATATTTGTCATCCCTGCCCTGGGTCTCTTCAGAGTGCTGTTCCACAGCACCTGTGGCTGATACAAATCTGCCCTGATGTAATCCCCCTCTCTGTCGCTGGCTTGCTTTTGCTCTTCCTTCATCCTGAGATCACACTGTCAGTTGCCATCTGCTCAGGGATCTTAACCAGCTGCAGACTATTTGCTTTTATTTGTGGGGTTGTTTTTCAGTCTGTTCAGCTTTCCAAGCCAACCCACCAAAGGGGCAAAGAAGCACCCACGGGTTGGGCAGGGATGCACAGAGGTTGATGGGCAGGAGAGAGGGCAGGACTTCAGTGGTCCTCACAGACCTGCTTCTGAGAGCCTCTTGTATCACCAGGAGGGTCTGGCTTGCTGGGGACTGCTGAAACAGTTCCTGTCTTTAACATCAGCCCCAGCTCTGTTTTCAAAAGTGTCAGCTGGGCCACAAGCACTGCTCAGACACTCATGGAACAGCTGCCAAGCCACTAATTTAGAGCCTCGCATCTAAAGCACTAATTCCAGGTTAACTTTAACAAGCCAAGCTAGGCTATAGCAATTCTGTACATAAAAAGATCTGGGAGAAATTAAATACCTTTTCTCCATGAGCTGTCTCTATTAGTGACAATGGTCCTTCCAGGCACCATAAAAAATAGTTTGGGTATAATTCATATAGACAAGGATCTGATTTCATCAAAATTGTGTGTTTTTTTGTTTTCCTAAGGAATATTAAATTACATTTGGATGTAATATTGACCAAAGCAGAAGTTGCCTCTTAATTGTGTTCATATCTTTTGCTGTGTGTAGTAGGGAAAATGAGTGCTAAACAATGTGGAAAGCAGACTAGAACCTGCCAGATGCCCATTGTACAAAGCAAGATGTGTCCAGCCAGAATACGATCCTTTATAAGCTCCTCATTTTTGCCCCATTTCAAGTTAGGACAGGGACTGTGCTGAGCAGGGCTCAGAGTGATGTTTTATACCTTCCTTCAAAGATCATCATTCTCTCTATCAGGAAGCTTCTAACATGATGAAATAGGAGAACTGGAAAAAAAAAAACCCATCTTTTTTCCTTTTTTTTTAATATTATTTACACTGTCCCCATTGACTATCAAGCATGACTGAATCCGAGCACGCACTTGAAAATGGAAATTATGAAACTGCACAAGGAATGCCATAGTGCATAAAGGTGAAAGAAATGTGGCCAAGTGAACCGCAGAGAGAGAGAGACAGGTAAGCACCCAGCTGGAAAAACAGGCACTGACTATATATTTTACTTAGCTCTATTTAAGTAAAAGAGTATCAGCTCAAATGTCAGCTTGCCAAAGAAAGAAAGCTTTCCAGGGCAGGATCACTCTTTTTGCCTATGTTTATAGAATCCCGAGGTTAAGAGGCACTTGGTTCATAGCTCCTGGGAGCTACCACAGCACTGAAAAACAAACATAAATAATGTCATTAAGAGATATCTTCAGAAGTTTGCATCTCATTGTGAAAGCTCCACATGATGCACACTTCCCTCTGGGATTAATATTTCCATTAAATCCGAGCCTCTGCACTTGCCCTGCCAGAGTATTTATTTAAAATTTCCTCTGGCCTCCAAGGCAAAACCAGCAGCAGCCCCAGCTGCCTGGCTGCACGCCAGCAGACCCTGTTTCACTCCCGTGTCCCCAGCCACGAGAGCTGTGACAGCCAGGGCAGCAGCCCCGGTTGCACACTCACACAGCTGGGTCGTTTCTGGGCGCTTGGGTAGATCTCAGAAGGGAAAGGGGCCGGGATTTGCCTGCGAGGGAAAGGTGGCAGCAGCCGACCCACCAACCAGCCTGAGTCTGAAACTATGCAGCTTTGCTGCCTCACAGAGCAGGAGATGATGTTATCTGGTGCTGTTGATAGAATCTCCGGTTTAGTGCTGCTCTACTTCTCTGTGTCACCCCTCCTCTTCAACTCTTTAAACTGGTTATGGGGTCAAAGCCAAGCCTGAAGGAAGCAGTTCCAGCAATTTACCAATAATAAAGTACAGGCACGTAGGGACTGACTGAATAAGTCAGGCTGCAGATGCAGCACCCTGCAGCACCTCAGAGAGGACCCAGGAGAGGACATCCCAAAGGAGCCTGTGGAAGGCGTCAGTAGGCAGACATGCTGCCTTCTCTTCTCCATCCAACCTGTGGCTGAAGACCTGGCATCCCCTGAAGCAGATAGATGCCCTATCTCTTCCAAAACACTCATTATCAATAACTATAAGCCTCAACAGTCTTATTATCCATGATCAGCCCCTCCATTTTCACACAGGCTTTAATGAGACAAAAATGGCAGCTTACCTCCAATGTGGACTATTTCAAAAGTGGTTAGCAACATCTTGATCTGGCTTCCCATTGCAAATAAACCCACATGCAGTACAAACTTATCTGACTAGATTAGCTGTTTGCTTAGGGGTCTATTATTTCACATTTCAATGCGTTAGTACTATTATTATTAACATCACTGCTGTTATGTCATTAGTTTGAACGAGGGTGCCTATCCCTGCAGAGCACACATCTGCAAACAGGGAAATCTGCTTTTGTTTGTTTGAAAGAGGCCTGCAGTTTTGGTTTGAAGGCCCAGATCAAATCCCAAACTTTCGAAAAGTCTGAGTGCGATATATCTAGTGGTTGTGTCTGTTGACTGAAGCAGAAGTAGTCCTGACAACTGGCTGATGACTCTTTTAACTGGATTGTCCAGGTACGATTAGCTTTATTGACTGACTTTACCCCATGTTGTTTGCCAGTGAGATGAATGCACACTGTGCTATTTGCTGTGTTATCACTTGGTTGAGTGAGGCTATAAAACAAAAGGAAACTATAATGAATGTATGCCTTTAACCATCTTTGTAGCTAAGAGTAGTCCAGCACCTGGCCACTCCTTCAGTAAATCTCTGGAGATGCCCATATCCTGTCTTGAAGAGCACTCTTCTCACCTACACAATATGCTTCCACTGGTTATCACAAAACAAACATATTTATCATCTGACTTGTCTAATTTCCATAATGCTGTTGTATCTTCTAAATAACATACTTGGGATGTTTCCACTTAGTAATCAAAATTTGTAAAGAGCAGTAAAATGATGATAAAAAGCAAATAATTCATAATCCATTTATTTCTTTTGTGATTATTCTTTGCTGAATGTGGACAATGCATATTTGGCTAATGATCTCTCAAATGTATTAAAAGAAAATCATCACATCCCGTTGAAATTTCAGTATGATTTATATCAACATGATGTTTAGATCCTGTTGAGGATTGAATTTCCACTAGGCAATAAAAAGCATCATGAAAAAAATCAGGCGAAATTTTGAGACTACAGCCTTTAAGCCACATCTTCATCTGGTGTCAGCTCCATTAACTTGAGCAAAGCTGTGTTAGCCCATGTGCAATGAGGAACTTCTGTCCCTTTGAGAAAAGGTCACTTCCAGCAGCAGAATAATTATATCACTCTGCAAATCTCTAATCTCCAACATGTGGATATCACCATGGGTTATGATCAGTCCTTCCCAACCATTCCTCCAAAAAGTAGGGCCCTCATTAATCTGGGAATAGTTAACAACATTGCTATGACAAGCACCATATTTTCCAGTCTTTTCTAGTGCGTCCTTCTGAAAAGCTTCCTGGACCAGTTTCACTCAAGGGAGTGAAAAGGAATAAATTTCTTTCTCATGCAAGCTTCCTCTCCCTAAATTCCAGAGCCTGGCAAGTAATTAGTCAGCCTAAAATATTCTTTGACCAGTGTTAATCAACTTCGGCAACCATTCTGGTGCCACAGTGTGCAATGCCAAGGCAGTTATTTTTCTTATCAATCCCATAAGGATTTAGACCAGGATGCATAAACAAAGGAGCAGGGAATAAGGAGGTGGAGCTGGGAGACGGGTGGACCCCTGAGGACAGCGGTGTTCAAACACCATTTAGAAAGGGATTAGCAATATCAGCTCCTGGAGAGGGAAAGCTACAAAAATGCCACGCATTAAAGGTTTTGAAAAAGATTTCTTCACAGCTTCCCCTCCACCTCTCCCATTCAACATACTGTAGACTTTGCAACTCTAATCTAGTGAGTGGCTTACCTCCAAGTCTCTTGACTGTGATCTGGCCTCTCTCTGTAAGACAGAGGATGCCATTGTTCCCCACACATTGTTGCAACCATTCTTCCTTGCCCCAACTTTTAGAAATATAAATCAGCTAGAGATAAAGGGTGTGTGAAACAATAGTTGTTGTACAGTAGTGACAGCCTTTTCTTACTTACCATAATGAAATGTCAGAGAGAGTAGACTGAGAATAAAGAAACTACAGGACGAATAAATCCCAATCAAAAAGCCTGGAGAGCTTTTAAACAAGAAAATCCAGTCACAGAGGCATATGTGAATGTTTATGAGACTCAGACTCACTGCACAGTGCATCCATCCTTAGCAGAGTTGTAGGAAAAAGTGACAATTTGTGCAGAAAATGTATTAATACTTTGGAATGTTGTGACATATTTTATGTGCCTTTTGTATCAGAAAGGAAAAAAAAGATGACTAGGACAACAAGCAAAAATGGTATGGAAGAGCAAAAAGGATTAAGAGATAGTAAATGAGCCCTTTGGTTCCCAAAGGGGCCATTTATCATGGGGAGAAAAATCTGAGAGAGAAATAATCTGCCCCACTCTGTTAATTAGCTGCTTTTATAGTCGAGGCCTGTGCCTTAGTTATTCCCAGCAGCATTACCAATACGTGGGCAGAACTGCGTAGACCACATGGCATTGCCAAGACTTTTGTTGTTGGGCTGAATTCTTCTAAACAAGCTCAATGAAAGGTAAAAAGGGAGCATAAGACAGCAGAACTGAGTGGATATCGCTGCAGTTCCCAACTGCAGTCCCACAGCAGAGAGGACCTGGCCAGCAGCGAACGCCCACCGTGTGTCCCCCCGTGCAATGTGCAACACATTCTTTCTCCCATTCTTGCCACAAGGCCTCACTCCTGAAGAGTTTTTAGAAGTAGGATGTAAGCATGCTGAAGGTGTCCACTAGATGTATACAATACCTTTTAACCAGTTTGCTGGCCACTAGCTGTGTTGTATTTTCCATAGCAGTACAGCCATGTGATGTTTGGCCTCTGCTGGTAGTTGAGGCTCTTCCCGCTGGCCAGCCAATACGAACAGCTTAAGATGCAACTAAAGACATTACCCAGGAAAGGATATTTAGAGCAAGTAATCCTTCTGTTTCTTAGTTTTTGTGTAAATGTGGTGAAAGATAGCAGTTAGAAAGCTGTGGAGATTTGACTCCCCATACTATTCTCCCTCTATGCCAGGAAGTGACCAGGTGTAAAGAACACTGACTCGCACTCATCCACTTTGACTTTTCTAAGGAATAGATGCAGTCAGCAGCAAAGCATTGTAATCACCTGCCCTTCCAGGACCCCACAAAATTGGGCAAGAGAGCAAGACAGACCACTGACTACTGAGAGCCACCAGAACATGAAGATACCCAGAGCCAGAACTCCATCATTTTGGACTGATACACTCCTAAATGGCAAAATGTGCTCTCCAAGACATAATCCTGAGTGTTTCTGAGACAGGAGCTAGACTCACTGAAGTGTGTGTAAGTTTGGCACCTATAATAGGTATTTAAAAATGACTGAAGCCAGATTTTGTTAACATGCAGTGATGGTTGGAGAGAGCATCTCTACTCTACATAATGCTCTGCTTTCTCAGTCTGGTTTGTACCTGGTAGAAAACTTATTTTTTGGGGTTTAGCAGTAAATGGCTATGAGCAATAACTAAATATAACCCCCCTTCCAGTTGCAGAAGTCCACTTAGAACAATCATTTAGCACTTCTGTGAGAACTTATCTTCTCCACCAAAGCCAGTTATTTATGACTTACGAATAAGAACTCTGTTTGCAAAAAAAAACACCAAAGCCCAACAACGCTAGCTTGTCTGGCAAAAAGCCTGCAATTATTCAGAGCTCCATGTGGGTGTGGTGAATCAGTGAAGCATACTCCCTGTATTTATTTAACAAATAAGTATACCTTTGGCGCATTTGGCCGCCAACTTGCAATGATAATGAAGTTTGTTATTGAATTAACTCATCTTGCCTAAGGAAGGGCAAAAAACAGATCAAACACACTTGAACCATGCCGCCCTAGCACATTATTGCTCTGAAATTTTAAGTTCCAGCTCTCTTTGGGGAAAGAGAGCCTTTTTCTCTTTGGGGAAAAAAAGCCTCACACCATTCTGTGTGCAAAGATGTAATCTTTGAACAAATCTGTTGCTTTTAAGTCTGCCTGAGCTACTTTCACACCAGGCAGCTAGAACTCATAAGCACCTTTTGGGCAGTAGCCACACAGCACTGGAAGGCACACCGTATAGATATTGCTGTTGCAACAAAATGCACAGCGTTTGCTTTTGATTTCTGGAGGCAAATAACAAGTCTCTCCGTCTCCCACAAAATTTTCAGGATTTCTCTTTCAACACATCTAATTTTAATTACTCAGCTTCATTCAGCAGCCCGTGTCGTGGGGGTGGGAGGTAATGTTTTAAGCTTCCTGATCAACCCTACTCCATAATCAATCAAAGATATCTTTGTTAAGCCATAAAAAATATTAGTAAAATATAACTACACTAAGATACAGAAAAAAACTGCTATGTCTGTCTTACCAAGCCAGCCATGTCATTTGCATAATGTGCTCACACATTAGCAGCAAATCTATGCGCCATGTAGACAAGTTGTACAAAAATTGAAGAAAGATGTCTGTGGATGGAATGAACCAGTCTTCCTACAGTGTTCATGATTATCAGGTAGGTGAATTAGAGACATGAATGCAAGTATCATTTCAGCTGCTATTCTGTGTCTCAGAGCATGTGCTGCTGTAGTTCATTAAACTCTGAACCCATTACATTTGATGGGGAGAGTTTTCTCACAGGTGCCAGGGACAGAACATTTCTTCAGATGGCAATGCCTACGCAGGTGTGAGGAGGGGAGGGGCGGAAAAGTAACCAGCGCCATGATCTTATGACATCCCACATTACGGCAATAGCTCCTCCTGAGCACCAAATAGAAATTTTATGAACTTCTTATATAGTTGTAAAAGAGAACTCTATGTCTTTGAACTGTGAATCAACTAAAGCCCCCATGCAAGCCAGCACCTGTGACACCTGATGCAGTTCTCTCATAGAAAGCTTTATGTCATTTCTGGAAAAAATAGCTACTGAGCACATACGATTTTCCTTTTTTAGAATATTTTGGGAAGGAAAGTCTTTCGAAATATTCAAAAGCTGTACCTCTTGAGCATTACCCATATCTCAGTGAAAGCAAAATATGCCTGGAGTGGGACTTACAGCTCTGATCTGCAGGCATTGTCAGATAAAGCTCCTATAGTTCAAGAAATAACCACCTGTAGTTGTTTCCCTGTCCTACTGCTGCTGTGATCACACGTAAAAACCAATGTTGTCCATAGTCAGATATGATGATACAAGCTGTCGGTGCCTGTCCCAATCTCAGAGATCAATGTTCCCACAGAAGCAGAGCTGGCAGAACAGGTAGCCTGTCTTCTGCTGAACTGCCCTGCTCACCACTCAAAATATTAATTTAATACATTAATTCAGTCGATCATTATTAAAATAGACTGAGCAATGCTAGCTAAGGAGCAAGCACAGCATCTGTCCTGCCACTGCCCTGGAAGGAGGGGTGCTCCCTAGCAGAAGTGGGAGCAGACAGCTGGAGCTAGGAACGGCTTCATTGGGTATCATTGCTAATGCTGATGGGAGCCATGAATTTGGGCTCACGAGGTCAGAGTCAGCCCAGATCTCACAGAGGGAACTATTGGCTCTATGTGATTGGAGCAGAGATTGTTTCTCCTGGCACAGGGGTGTGCTGGCTCTGCTGTCTAATCTTCCCTGTTGTTTTTCTTTAAGTTTGCTACTGGAACAGGAAAGGTCACAACTTTTAATCAAACACAGACATGACTTGAACATTACAGGTGTGTACATGTAGGTTAGCAAATGTATTCTGTATCAGGATTCATTTCAGGGAAGTATGGGACTGTGTCTATTAAATGTTTTGGGGCTCTCTTGTCTTTAAAAGTATATACGTATGTATTCTCTCAAAGGCTGACAAGTGTTAGCCTTGGATTGCCTATTATAACTCTATCTGTGCCAGCATGCTAACACCATCAGGGGCTCCTCTGTTCTAACTTTCTGCTGTTTATAGTACGGTTGGAAATATATGGCTACAAAGTCACCCTGGAGACGTGTTATTGCCTAGCCAGGTTCAGTTTGAATGTTAATGCAGACAGGGTTTTACCTCCAGTTTTGAAAGATGATTTCAAATGAAGACTTTAGTTCCCTAACTAGCTATTCTAGTTTAAGTCTCTTCAAGGGATCCGTCATTGTGAGAAAGCTGCTCGAAGTATTTAAAGATAAGATTTATTGTACCCAAGATGGCTATGCTTTCCCTATTCTCTTTCAGTAATGTGCCTATCTGGAGTTTTATTACACTTCTTTTTTCCTCATTATCTTCTTCTTCCTTCCTTCCACCTCCAATAGCTGAAATGGATATCAGTTACACAGCACAGACAGCAAAGGCAACGCACAGCAATTGGGATTTCTATCTCCTTTTGTTGTCTGCCAGTTAGTTAAACATGGAACAACGTTCACAGTGCCAGTGAGACGTATGTTTGTTCCAACGCTCCTCCTTGCAGACACCAGTTGTGCACTGTCCATTGCCAAGGCTGGAGCGCAGCTGCGGGATGCTCCCTGCCGACCCCAGCGCTGCTGCATGGCTCGTCTGCCCATTGCTCATTCAAAGCTGGGAAGTTTCTTGGTGAGAACAGGGCTGCTGGCACAGGAGCTGGGCTGCCCAAACCCATAGTTGAATGGGTTAAGTGAGTCCAAACCTTCCTTTTCCCAGAATCTCCTCTTCTCTTTTTTCCTGAGATATTGTGGGTAGTACAGATACATTTGAGAGGTGATGTGATTAAAAATACAAATAAGATAAACCTGCTGAATAATACCATCCTGAGTGGAAAACAACTGGCCATTGTTTCAGCCTCCTCCTCTGCTTTCTTATCTTGTGTGAAAAATACCTGTGGTTCTCAGAGCACATTTCAAACCTGAAGGACAGAGCGAGGCTGGTTCTGCAGCACAGACTTCTGCTTGGCAAAGCTACATCTGTCAAAGGTGTGAAGAATGGTGTTCCCTGACAGACACAGCCGTGCTGGCCAGGAGCTCCTACACCGACATGGCTGTACCGTCAAACCTGCACTTTCTCTCTCCCATTTCAACCACAGAGTTCCTGACAAAACTGGATGTGTATTAGAGCTTTGAAGTACTTCTCTCATGAGTGGATTTACCAGGACTGCTCAGGGGGCTGTCACCCCAGGGCGTGGGGTTGCCCCTGGCACAATGCTGTTAAACTCCCTCTCCCCCAAGCCCAAGTCAAGCCTGGGGATGGGCACGGGGGGAAGGTGGGATGTTCAGCTGCCCTGCTTCTCTCCCTGTGAGCCTTCATAGGCAGAAAAGCACTTGTGCCTGTCCTGGGTAGGCATTTGTGGGAGCGGAGACATGGGAGGTCTGTGTGAGTAACTGGGATGGCATCGAAGACAGGGCGCGCTTCTGCATCTGTGCATCCCTGTCCTTGGCAGCGTGCACAGGCACATGCGTGGAGCCACACGCCCACATCGGGGTGGCTTGCTGGCTTGCGGGTTTACAAAGCCCAGTCCTCACTCACACGGGTTTCACCAGCTGTCAGCTATCTCACCTCACTCTGCAGACACTGCTTTTTTCTCCCCTCCTCTTCCACTGCAGCCCCAGAGAGCGTTGTTCAGCATGAAATGCGTCAGCCCTCTGCCAGGCACAAATCACAGAGAGCTGTGGAGAGGAGCTGAACAGAAAAGCCTTCAGTGAAGATGCTAGAAGAATATTGTATCTTCACCTGTGCTGTAAAAAAAAAGAAAAAAAAAAAAAGGAAGACTGTAATTACAACAAAATTCAGGTCTGAGCTTCCTTTGCACATCTTTCTGAGCTCCTTAGACTGAGCTGAAGTTTGTGGGCGACCATGTCTTACACCTGTAAGACTCCCAGAGGGACTTAATAGTGCAGTTTCCTCAGCAGCCAAAGATTAAAGAGAGGCCTGTCTCTGGCTTGTAAATTCTTTAACTTTCCTAACATCTTTAAATACAATATTTTGAAGTTACTTTTATTTCAGTTATGGTCCTGCAGCTGCACCTGGCAAGAGGCCTTGTGTAACCAAGGACAGAATTTATAGGGGGTTAGAGCCACCCTGTACAGCGAACATAGTTGGGAGAACTGTATATGCTGAGGGGCTACTGTAAGGATAACCTGTAGCACCTGGAGTGATCATTGCAGTGGCTTTTCAGTGTTATGCTCACCATCTCTGGCAAGAGGGACTGAGGGGGTGCTCGTTTGGGGGATGTAGAACCAGGGCATTGCCAGCTCTGCCGGTCCCAGTCAGACCTCGTTTCAGCCCCCCTTCCACTCCCCCCCTGGCCCGGGGCTGCCCCCACCCTGCCCATGGCCCAGGAACCCATGTCAGACCCTGGGGCCTCCAGCCCTTGCCCCAGCAATGCTGCAGCAGGGCTAGTCTCCATCAACCCATCCCCATTCCCAGATATAACAGCACAGTTAAAGCTCAAAGCCAAGTTTCACACTCTGTTTGGTGACAAGCAAATTCAGACTCTGCTCTCATCCTCCTCCTGCCCCTGACTGACCATCTACACCATCTCAAAACTGGATTCACAGTATGTTGTGCACCAGCCCTTGAACCTAACTTGCTCAGAAACTGTTCTGACTCCAGCGTCATTATTTTTATACTGTCTGGTATCTGAAAAACTATCACAATGTGAGTAACAGAAGTAACAGGCTTTCCCACCTCCCAGGCGACAAGCAGCTCAGATAACCCCAGTCCAAATAACTGCCATTTTAACAGATTCATAAAGTCAGTAAGGCTCCACAGATTTACCATTTAAATACTCTGAGGCTTGAAAGTGGTGTGCTTCACCACGCTGTGTAGGCTGTTTTGAAGCATCACAGGTAGCAAAGGAACCCAGTTCTGGACAAAGGCAACCAAAGCTTCAGTATCCCAAATTAGTCATCCAGTCTATTATTTGATCACCTCCGAAGAAAATCTGAAAGTTGCAGGGTTGTTTGTATTACTTGTCTTTTTGCCTGCTTTGTTATTATTTTAACGTTTCATCTGTTCAGTCTGGCTACACTGACACTGATGCAGGGCTCGGTGCTGCAGCTCAGCTGCCTGCACTGCTCACCCACCGGCTGCCTGCACAGTGAGCCCTTGGCAGGGACCAGCCGAGGCCCATGAGCACTCTTCCAGCCCAACTTCTGAGCACACCCCATGCTGCATGCAAGGAGCTGAGCGGTTTGGGTGTCTCCAGACTGTGCCAGTCAGCTCCAGGGGCAGAAGACAGCCCTGGGCATCTTTAATTTGCAAGAACAGCTGTGGCCCTCGAGTCTTCACTGGGCTGCTTCTGGTCCCACTGCCATCAGCGAGGTTTTCCACAGGTTGAGTGAGGCAGGATTTGACCCAGGGGTCATCCCATAGCCGTGCCAAAGGCTCTCGCTTGGGATGCATCCGTTTTCTGCAGGCAGGATGTCAGTGCCAACAGCTCTGCTCCCAATCACACGTAGCCCTGACCTCACCAAACAGGTACCGGGGCTGAGCACAGCAGGCAACTTCTGCTGGAGGCTTTCATCCTAGGCTTTGAAGAACAAACAAAAGACAGAAAGCCTTGAAACTCCTCCGTTAAACAGGATCCGTAGCTTAATATTTATCTCTTGGTGTGAGGCAAGCAGAGGTTGACTTGTACGTTGAATGGAAAAAGAGGTAGGGAGGGGAGTGTTGTGTATGGACATTCACTGCATTCCCAGTGGTCAAACCACAGGTATTTTTTTAATTCATCAGAGCTTACCTACAACTCTACTTAAGTATGTGAATATACAAATAATACACAGATCATACTCTCGGCTTTGCACAACAGATATTCTCTCCAGCACAGCCAGGAACAGTTGTGACTCTCTTCAGCTCCCCTGATAAAGTATGAATCATAATGAAGCAGCAAGAAAAACCCACCTAGCTGTCTTTGAGGTCTGCAACTATAAAAATAAACATTTTCCTCCACCTCTGCAAAATCTAAACTTTGGACAAAAATCTTTAAAAAATAACTGAGTCACACTGGCTTTTTAAACTTAATAAACTGACACAGTTTTGATATATACTATACCTATAAAAATGTTTTATATAAGGTGAAATACTTGGTTTAAAGTCCTACCATTTCCCTAAGCACCCTTCAGCTCCAGGCCAGTAACAACTGTTCCAAGCATCTTATCCTTCATGTATTTCCCTCCTAGACTACAGAATAGCAGTGCCCCTGGCCAAACTGTGTGTAGAGCAGGGCCAGCTGCAAGCTGGCTGTCATCATCTTGCACCTCATTTTTCACATTCATTCAGCCCTCCACTGTGGCGTGTGATGGGATACCCATACTGTTGTACCACCCCTTTCAGTTTCACAAGAGACCCAGTCATTGATTCGGCCCAAAGATGCCCAGCACTGCCTGGGGGACTGGCTAGGCTCTGGGGAATGCCCTTCTTCTCCGCTGGGACTTTCCTTCCATCCTCACAAAAGCCCGTGAAGGTGGCATGTACAAAAAGGCTGATGGATGGCCTCGTTGCTTCCCCAGAATATGAAAAGCCGCATCTCCCTTTCTCCAGGCATCAACAGTTCCTTGGCCATCTAAAACGTGGGTGTTAATCTAGTTATCCGAGCTTCATCTACAGTCAATGGCAATAAAGCTAAAGGCATCTCAAAAGGACAGTTCTTCCCACATACGTTACACATCTACTTTAGCATAGGATCAGTTGCCCTCTGGAGGAGGCTTTTGTCTTCATTGATTAAGAAGTAAGGCAGACAAGTAGCACAGGCCAAGTGCTTAACTTTTGGAGAGCAAAAGCTAGGTAAATTTTATCCCTGATCGCATATTTTGTTACCCGAGGGAAGAAGCAGAGAAGAATCCTATACAGAGGGAGAGGCTAAATCTGTGAGGTATAAAAAAAGAGAAATTACAAAGATAAATTTGTTTGATGCTATCGTTCCCGAGCTGAAAATCAAGAAAGAGCAGCCTCAGCTTTCATGGGTACATTTGCTAAAGGCACAGCTTGCCATGTCATTCCCAGCCCAAGCTACTCACCTAGCCTCCTTGAGCATTTCTGGTCTTTGCATTGGAGGCATCCACAGAGAGCAAAGCTCATTGAAAGCACATCCCAGGGCTCTGCCAGGCCCTCTGGGGCGTTGTGTTCCCTGTTTCCACCACAGAATGCCACCACAGTGGCAGCTTGCGTCTATGGTTTGCAGCTTTGCACTGTTGTGGACTGGTGTTGTACCAACCATACCCCAACTAGCATAGCTAGGTTGTACCAGGTGTGGACTGAGCAAGTCCAGGCCCTCTGATTATATCACAAACCCTGGAAGGAGAGTCTGAGAGGTAAGTCATTACATCAGGATCCCTAGGATGATTTACAGCCTAGGTAACAACATCTTTCTCTCATTCCATTATTTTTATGGCATATATAGACATAACTTCTTACATTATTCATAAAAAAAAAAGGAAAAGCATTTCTGTGATGTAGGAAAGGCTTTTAGGCTGGCATGAACTATTTATCACAAGCTGACATGGGAGTGGTGAACTAGTGGGAGTGAGGTAGAAATTACTGGAAGTCTTATTGCAACAACCCTGTACCATATTGGCTGGGATTGCTGTAGCCACGTTATTGTCAATACTCTGATTATGGAGACCCTTCATGCATGGATGGAGATGTGTAAGAACAAAATTTCTTTCTAGAGTTATTTTGAAGAATCTGGTCAAACGCTTCCACTCCAGGAGGGTACTGATCCTATGCCAACAACAAAACTCACTCTCCCCTCTCCTCCTTTTCACACCTGCAGTTCTATTTCTCTCTGTGTGACAGAACTCAAGGCATTTTAATTTGCGTTTTTTTTATTTGTTTTTGTAGTTCCGCACATGTGCCTTAACCTTTCATTTACTTCTCAACCACAGGAGGTACTGTTGGTCTACAACTTCTCACAATGATGTCTGTCATACTTGAGCAAACTCAGCACATTACAACTTCACTGGGAACCTTGGCCTTTCCTACCATTCATGTAGGACATTTTCTATGAGAACAGGTCATGCCTGTTCACTCAGGTGAGGAACTAGAAGTCCAGCCAAACCTGTGATGGATCCTCCTTGCCCTTTCCCTCAGGGCCGTGAGCACCCTTGGCGATCCCTCCATAAAAGAAGGTGGAGACCAGGGCAGGGATGCCTGAGATTCCTACAGTAGGGCCAAGGTGTTCTTTGTGAGGCAAACATAAATGGGATATGGCAGTAGGATCATTTGCAGCAGGATCCTTGGTGTTCACATCAGCATAGTAAATGCATGGAAAATAAAAATTGGCAGGAGAAGATGGACCATCACTGGCAGGAAGAGATCTCCTTCTTGCTCTTTATTGTTCCCTAACACCACATAAGCCTTTTACTTTACAGCAGGAGTTTTGGGGTCACCTTTTCAAAGTGCTGCTTTTCCATTTCACTGAATATTCCTATATTACACAAGGAGGAGTAAGGGTATATCTCTATAAGGAGAGATAAATTTCAGCTATACTTTCACTCCTCACATGCCTTCCTTGCATGCTGCATCCCTTTCCAACTGTCTGCCCACTCTCTGAAAAAAATGGTTTCCTTATCTTTCGGTCTCACTTGAGATATGTTTCCCCACGCGTGGGGCATGCAGGGCTGGGTTTCAGCAGCAGGGGCTGTGGTGGAGACTTGAGTGGAGGGGAGCCATGAGCTGTCAAGTGCCAGCCACAGCTGTGGCCAGCCATTTCTGAAACAGTGTGGATGACCATCATGCACCAGAGCTGCAGCCGGACAGAGGATCCCACAGCATCCTGGCTCAGACATATTTCAGGAAGACCAGAAGCCACTGCAGGCAGGGGACACTCTTAGGGAGACAAATGGAGGCAAAGACAGCTGTGGAGATGTGGAGCTGGAGATGCACTCTTGGAAGGAGGAGCTCCATGTCAAAAGGGGACACCCTGCTGCCCATGAGCGATCAATACTGGGAAGGGACATCCCTGTAGGAGTGTGGCTGTAGGTGACCAATGCTGGAGAGGGACAACCCTGAGGGACTGTGGTCATCAGGCAAACCAGTAAGAAGCATGAAGAAGTGAGGAAAACCAGTAAGAATCTCAGATGATCAAAGGAACCCCAGTAAGAAGTATGGAATAGCAGCAGACCAAACCCATTTACATACATGGCCCAAACCTCTGGGGTTACTCAGTGTAGCCCACAGCAAAAACACAGGGAGGTGAGACCAGGAAAGATGGAAGTATTTACTGAAGTTGTGCCTGGGGAAGAGTAAAGAAAGCTGATGTTTTCTTTTTCTCAATATCCAAATCAGTGATTAGAAGCTGGTGTTAATTGGCAGTAAACTAAAGTAAGTAAAAATTCCCTGACCTGAGACTGTTTTGCCAGTAACACCGCATCACTTGGCATTTTCTTTCTTTGCCCCTTTTCACCCTTTGCAAATAGTCTTCCAGACGCTGCCCTGGGGACACCAGAGGACCAGGGTTTCAACAGACCCACCAGCTTTTCTACCCTCTCTTGCATTTCATCACTTCACCCACATTTATTCTTTGCTTTGCCTGACCTGATCAGCTCAGCTTTCTGAGAGCCGAAGCTTCCAGCTAACAAAAGATAAAGTCACAGCAGGAGTCTGCTGAGCAAAGAGCACCTGGACACACTCAACAAAAGAGGGTTCCCTGATCTTTGTGCCATATTGTGAACCCGGCCAGCTCTGACAAAGAACAGTGCAACTGAGGGCAGCTTGTGGCTTCCTGTTTGGTGACTGACAAGCTAATGGAGCCCTGGAGAAATCTCAGCATGATGCTTTCTGCTGAACGGAGGCAAATCATTCAAGTAATACGAATGGGAAGGAATTGGTTTGCAATATTCCATTTGCCTATGGCAGCTCTTCTTGCATTATTCACAGACAATTTCAGTAGATTAGACTCATGCAGACCTTAAGAAACTACTGAACAACATTTTGGCCCTTCTGCTCCAGAAGTATTTGATAGCTTTACCCTGAATGTGCTTGAATATTCAGACGTGCTCTTTGTTTCCCATTTGAATTTATCTGCCTGCTCCTTCCATTGTGGCTCACCTATCACTTAGTATTCAGAAACCAGGGGAAGAAAATTCACATGGTGGGTGCCCAGCCCTCCTGGGATCCACATGGAGAGGCAGGGAAGGAAGAGGAGAGCTGCTGAGTCCAGTAGTGAGATCTGCTGAAAGATATGAGCAGCCTGAGGGTAAGGAGACGCTGAGAGCGCCAAGAAAACTCCTAGGGAGTGGTCGAGCTGAACTAACAAAATTCTTTCCCATGCACATGCCTAATACTTAAAATAATAAAAACACCTTTTGGGGACTGCTGAAGCATGGGAAAGACAAACAAAATCTGTTTTGGATTTACTTTAGTCAGCGACGCAGGAATATCAGAGTCCCTGCTACATGAACTGGAGATTTAAATACTACAAAATTCCAGAGAGCGTGATGAAGACGGACTTTTATTTGCCAACAGAGGATGCGCTTGTGCAACATTCACAGCAGTGGTGCATTTACCCTCACTGATGAAGTATTTCTCCCAGAACTGGTGGGATTGCCTCCTTTACTCAGCCCTTCAGCCCACTGCAGAGTTCCTTAGTAATAACTTTCCCATAGAGCAAACAGCTCAGCAATGGCCCAGCCCAGTCTCTCCGTGCAGAGAAACGCTGAGACTGGAGCAGTTCATTTACACGGCTATGCAAAGCAGCTTCTAAATTTTGCACTAAATTTTGCATCTAAATTTTGATGGGCTTTCTCTGCATTGTTTCTACTCCTTGCAGAACTACAGCCAAAGCTGGACCTCACAGACGCAACAGCCGCCGCAGCCATCAGCTCCAGCCCTGGGGTGGGCTGCACAGTTTGGTCAGCTCTGAATAGCAGCAGTTGTTCTTGCTGCAATGGACAGTCAAAAAGCCCATGGCAAACAGAAGGACCTCCAGCTGAAAATCCCAGTGTGATTTCACAGTCACTAGGGAAGGGTAATCACCAGAAAGGCGCTTTGTGAAGAAAATATGTTCTTCAGCATGTTTCCCTCTTGTTTGGCTTAGGAGCAGATTTTGCCTGATGGTAATACTCAGCCAGATGTCTCCAGGCATTCCTTTTGCTTAATGCAATCATATGCTGATCCTTTAAAAGACACCATATTTTTGCTGATTGTGGCTTAGGTGGTGGTGTGAAGACATCTTAAGGAGGCAGGGAGCGGGGCTGGCAGCTGGAGACTTGCTCTTTGTGCCTGCACTTTAACGAGGACGAATCCTTGAGGCTGCAGGTGCTTAGGGGCAGAGGGTCCTGGAGGACAGGCTCACCTTGCATGCTACTTGGCCTATTCCTTTGGGGAGTGCTGTGAACACCACAAGACAGACTTTGGGTCTGTTTTCACTCGTGGGAACAGAATCAGACATGACGGGAAACACGATGCAGAGACATCTGAAACTGTTAACTCAAATTCAGCACAGTGGAAACATTGCTGGACTGCTTCCAGACTTCTTGTAGGACATCTGCGTACCACTGCAAATCGCCAGGCTTGGTCTCTCACAGCTCAGGAATCCTTCCTTCATGGGGAAGGCAGCCTGCAAAGACATGTGCAACCACTCAGCTGAGGAGCAACTGATGAAGAGACGAGTCAGAAGGCGAGGAGCAACAGCAGTATTCAGTCATGACCAACATGGTTTGAAAGCACTGAGCTAGAGATGAAAGGGACTTACTACAGAGGTGTCCCAGGTTATTCAGGGGCCCAAGAAGAATTCAGGCCATAGTTTGATAATGTTGTAAAGCCAGCTTTAGGGCTCTCAGTAGACCAAAAACGCTGCATCCTCATGCCACAGGAGTTAAAATAAAAATAAAAATTAAAAAAAAAGTTTAAAGTAGCAGTAAGTGCTGTATCAACTACCCAGCCCGCTTATTAACTCTAACAGTTTCACAGGCATATGGCACAGTAATTTCTCTCCTCAGATGCCGTGTGAATTTAAGATATAAATAATCTCTAGAACAAGACTGCAGGGGGGTAAATGGCTGAACTGACAATGCAAAACATCTTGTTTACTAAGTAAACAAACTGGGGAGACAAAAGCAAACCTTCTCTCAAATCTTTACTTAAAAGAGCCTCGTGTACAGCATGTAGCTATTAGCACCAGCACAGACGAGACAGATTTGAAAGTGATGTACCTTTAAAGTATTTGCCACATGCTGCTGCAGCAGTAGCTATCTCTTAAAGTCCTGATTTAGGAACAAACACTATTTACTAGATTACCAGCAGGAAAAGGCCTATCAGCAAAGACATTTCCAGTAGTCGCTTCAAGGGGCACTGAGTTGCAGCATCTGAGAACCGTTGTCACTGTAAGACAGGACCTGCAGCCCCAATGGTCAACAACTGCAAACCAGCTACACAAACCCTGCCCACCAATTTCTCCAAAAGACGCTTTACGGAGAAAACACAGTGAGCACGGTGGGCACTTCAGTGCTCTATTCCTCGCCAAAAGCACCTGAGAAAGGATGCAAAATGCCTTGTGCAACTGTAGCTTGCCTTGCACAGGTGATGCTGCATGTTTTTCTGCGTTCAGAAGAGGAAACACCAGTAACTGCGCTGCATGTGGACACCTTGTGTGATTAGAGGACCACAAACAGTATTAAAACTTGACTTGCTAATGCATCCCGTCAACAGGATCTCCACACCACTGATTCTTCTGCTACATCACCATGCTACAGAGACTTGGAGGCAGTACCTTGAATTACTCACTCGATGAAGTTACTGTTTGCCTCTTCTTAATAAAAAATTAACCAGTTTTGCCATGCTGAAGCCAGCTCTGTCCATGAGAGGGGGCGAGGTGAGAACCCCACATATACACATTCTGATGCACTCACACTTACTCAACCCTGCAGCAAGAAGTTGTCCTCAGCGCCATTTTGCCTTCCCTGGTGTCAGTTTTTTCCCGCAAAAGACTTGTGGGGGCATCTGGAACTACAACCTTGTGCCAAATAAGTGGGTTGCTTCAGCATGAACAGGGGCTCTGGGGACAACAGAGTAATGTGGTGGTGCTATCATTCCGAGCAGCAAGCTGCCAGTGCGGGAAAAGAGAGAAAGAAGGCTTGAGAAAGACAGAGGGTTGTTTCATGATGTTAGGTCAGCCGGTGCTCCACTTGTCCCAGGTGTTAACCTTCTATCGGAGGGGCTGGCCAAGACTGCTTGGATGCACCAGCCTAAAAGACTGTATGAAATTACACTTAAGACTTTAAACACTGAGGCCATTCATCTCCCGAGACGTGGAAAATTCACTCTTGGATCAGAACATATCTTTGGTTCGTTTTATTGGCAAAATATCTTGGAGTATGAACCTCCCAGCCTTCACACAAAGGTCTGGAGCGTTTTGGTGACAGAGGGGTGGGCAAAGGCAGTGGGGAGAGTGGTTGGAAGGGAGCCGGCCGGGGGCGGGGAGGGTGGGCGGATTACTCCTGGCTGTTGTTCTGTTGAAAGTCGGTTTGTTTCTGTCTCATAAAGTATGCAAGAATGTTCCCATGCTCTGCTCGGTCCAGCCCCCAGCAGCATGCTTTGCACATTAGCAGCTGATGCTGGAATGCGGCGTTCCCAGGGCAACTGTTAGCCCCCCATTGAGCGCCGCCAGCCCCCCGCCATTGTGCGGGCCGGGGCTGAAGGCCGCTTTGTTGGGTGATGTAATGCCGTGTATGCAAACTAAGCCTGGGGCACAAATGGCACTTGGAAACTCTTCCCTGACTTCAAAGGGCGGGATGCCTGCCTCCCACCAGGGCTGCCTCGCTCAGGCCTGCACCTTCCCTGCCCTGCTTCACCTGCTCTCCCACCCTGCCATGACTACTGCCGTGGCCCAAGCTCTGGCAGAAGCCTGGCTGTCCGTATGTCGGCCTAACTCACCCACCGGGACCTCTGGGATGCAGTCAGGAGGGGTTTTTTCAGAAGATTTTTCTTTCTTGACGACTGAGTATGGGACTGAAGAGAGCGCTGCACAGTAAGAATTGTCCTCTCAGACCCATGTCCTGGCTATGGACACAGCTGAATTCTTTCTTACCCACCATCTTCAATAATTCAACTAATTCTACAGCACTGTATCGTCAAGAGATACGGCTTCATATTGATTAGAGGCTTAGGCTCCAGGGAGCCATGACTTGATGTAGACCGAATGCTGTGTAAATATTAAAAATACATTATTCTTGTCCCTGAAGCTTTGCTGGGTTCTACAAGTAATGAATACTGAGAGGGGAATTGGAGGTTTGCCACCAGCTTCAAAAAGAAAGAGCAATGTTATTGTTACATTTAAAATCCATTTATTAGATGGCTGTCTATATTCGGTTACATAAAGTGCAGAAATAGAACACATCAGGGCATCCCAGGGACTAATCAATTCTTTTACAACACCTTGAGTTTAATGAAAATCTCAGCATCAGACCACTCACATGACAGATTGATTGGGGAACAACGGAAATGTGCATGTTCTGTAAGCCTAGTGTCTTTTCTCAGCAAGAAATCAAAAAATGTGTTTCAAAGGATATTTAAAAAAAAAAAGGCAAGTGAAAAATACACAGTTTGCAAAATAATCTTTACAGTGCACTTTGGTTGTGCAACAGCAAACCAATATGTAACTCCAACTGGAACTGAGAAAACTCCTGCCTGGACACCGAAGGCATCTAAGTGCCATACCTATTTGCAGACTGCAGAGTGCTTTAATACAGACATCTTGTCCGAATATTGTCCCAGTTTTTCAAAGATATATAGGGTGCCAGAACATGCATATATAGTTAAGAGTCTAATGATTTGGGGCATGATTCTTTCCATCTTTTGGCACTGGGACCTTGTGAAATGATCTCAGACATTCCCTGTAGCACTTCTGAGAGTTGGGCAAGTCAAGCACAGTGATGATATTTTTACCTAGTGCAAAATCAGTACACAAAAGGGCTAGTATTTTGGTCATACATCACTGTCGGTGACAAAACTGGGACAAGAAGCCTATGGATGCTGATGGAAGAATGCCTCTTGATTCCAGGAGGGCCAGGGCCAAGGTTCCTCCCCCAGCCTCCTAGCTCACCTGCCAGGCTGGAAGGTGATTTCATGATCACACAGTGGTTCTGATGGGAATGAAAACTGAATTACAGTGTTCTCCGTAATAAAGATAAAGCAAAATGAAATAAATCAACAAATACATGCTTGAAAGCCAAGAAATTAAAAGATACTCTTAAAACAAGCTTATTATGTGGAAATAGAGATGAATATAAAGCATATAACCTTAAGGCCCATGTATCCCTACCAAAACTGCAGTAGGTGAGCTTCTGGTTCAGTTATCCAGCTCCCTAAAAACAAAGCCAAGAAGAGAAACTTCCTGACCTGCTCTAGTGAGACCCAGTCCTGCCTCCCTTCAGGTTATACAAAGCTCCCATTACTTTCAGTGGGAACAGCTTAGCAGTTCTAGTAGAGTGAATGGATGCATTATAATGTCAGTAATAACAAATGTCATGCACATTCCATGATTAGCTAGAAAAATGATTCTAGGGTTAAATAGGCATGTCTCATTCAGATGCATGTCGCTGAGCCAGGCCCATCACCTAGGTACTGGATACCATCTCTCCCTTTTTCTCCTTCTCCTATTGCTAAACATGCTAATCCCGCACAGCAACCAAACATCATTATTGCAGCCTTGTCCAAAAATTATGCAGAGACAATTAGCCTCATTGAAAAAGGTATCAAAGACCTCACAGTATCATTCATCTGTCCCTCAGTGCGCACGCACACACACAGGCATCCAAGGGATTTTAAACATAGCTAAAGACAGTGTTTTCATTAGTTCACTGTGAATGGCAGTGACTTCATGCATTAAAAACTCCGCACCTCCCCCTGTGGTGTAATGCCTGTGCCCTGGGATGAATGGCTTTGCTGCAGCGTTTTGTCCTGAAAGGCTAGGAGGGAGATACTCGCCAGTCCCAAGGGAGATTGCAGCTCAACGTGCCCTATTATGATCACTCTGGCAGCATCTATTGATTGCAAAAAGCAGGTGACAGCATCCCCATCAAAATAAACACAGGGATAAACCAAACACCTCGAAGTGCCAGCATGGAAACTGGGAAAGGGGAACTTAGAGAAACACCACTGGTTTAGCTTTTCCTAGGGTATAAATAGTCAGCACAGAAGGAGTTTGCACTTCCAGACTGCTTTACTAGTATGAACAGCCACAGTGCTCCTGAAAAGTAGAAATGACACCCGTTGTCTTTCTCCTTTATGTTACAAAAAAATAAGAAGCGAGAGGTGTGTTTGATCATGATGTTCCCAAATGTCACTATCAGCATCCACACAGCGCATAGGAACAGAAAGACTAAAAGTTAGAAAAGCAGATGCAATAGCAATACAGGGATTTGCAGGAAACTGTATAAGAGGTCTGCTGTGGTTACGGCTACCTCGGCTACAAGGTTTCTGCAGGTTTCCATATGAAATAATATTATTAAAGGAGTGTTTCTTGTCTAAAAAAATGCTTGCCATCTATTTTGATATTGGTTTTTTATGACCACAATGCATATATCCTACTGCTTTTATTAGTTGTTTTCTTGTTCACAAGCATTCAGTGCATAAATATTACAAATACATGCTGTGATACGGTCATGAGAGAATATTTGAACCACTACAGAGCAATATTGTAGTGAATCAGCCTACTGAATGAGATACTAAACCGCTTCACACTTTATCTTACAGAGAACTTGTCAACAGAGAATGTGAAAAACCCACAACTCTGGGAAACGATTACAATCGTAACTTTTGTTGGGAGACTTGGCAGAGCAGCCCCAGCTCCAGGGAGCTGTGGGGAAGCTGAGCACTTGGGAGCAGCTGATGACTCTCTGCAAACCTATTCAAGAGCTTCTGGGCCCAAAAGCTCGCTCACGTTTTACAGCTGTATGAACTGTTACTGCCCCCTTATAGCACTTCTCTGGACCACCGAGGCTGCAACGATTTCAATGCTGCAACTCTTCAGAGCAGTGACTTTCACAGGATGCATCAACAGCCCGATCCAAAATTGATGGCCATAAATAGAAGCACAGCCATTCTGAAAACTTAGCTCTTCAGTCTGCTTGCAAATATAAGCTCAAACTTTCCCAAATTCCTTCAGTAAAAATATTTACATGTTCTGAAATAATTTACAGACTACTACCATCCCCACAACAGCCCTATGGAAAATCACTGTTATACCAGTTAAGTACATTTTCACATCTGGCTACTTTTTAAGGGCAAATTAAACCCCACAGAGGAGGCTGTGCACAGCCTTTAGGAATCCGCTGTTGTTAATGATTAAACTGCGCGCCATTTCCTAAAGGTGGTGCTGCAGCCAAAATGCAGTCCATAGGTGGGCAGCAGAAACCAGGCGAAGTAACTGTTCTTCTAATAAAGAACAATTACTGCCTTCAAGCATAATGCTTTTGACAGGCTGGTCTAAACTCTTGTCGGGGTCACAAGGTTAATCTCACAGCAGCCACAGGCCCCCTTACGGCTGAGCGTGAACAATATGGTTAACATTTTTGGAACGGAGTTAAATTTCTTTGTCATTCCTCGCCTACACCTGACAGACGCAGCCCTCTTCGCTGCTTTCATAACCTGCCATCTGGAAGATAACAAATTCTTATCTAGCCCGTTGATCTTTTCTTCAATCGCTATGAATGTTTCCCACCGCTGACCAAAAGACCAGAAAACAGAGTTTACCCACCTGAAATAAACCCTGAGCTTTCCTGAGGCTAAATCCTTCAGATCCTAATGTGACTGCAAAATAGAGGAATGTGTGACACAGCAAAGAGCTCTCAATACCAGCAGCATTCCTCCGGCTCATCACCGCAACCACCACAGCTCTCATTCCTGCGCTACTGACTAAACGCAAACAAATCTTGACATTGTTTTTTGTTCACTATCTCATCGTATTTGGCTTCATTCATCAGTTTATCCTCATGTAAGACTAAGGGTAGGTTAATACAGGATGGGTGATGCCATTTAGCTTACGTCCCAACAAAGAAGCAGTTGCACTTTGCATGAGCGCCTACCGTGACGGTGCAGTATTTACCTTTGGTAAATTAGCATCAACAATCTGTTACTGACAATTTCAGGAAGGGATCTACCTGTCCTCATGAAGTCTTGTGCCCCTTGCAGAGGGAATTCTGTAAATCAATGTATTCAGACTAGTGAGATCCTACAGTGATCCCTATAGTGAGATCCCTAACCTTAGTCCTTGCAATCATCTGCAAGTGCTATCTATGGCCCTGTCCTGGTTTCAGCTGAGATAAAGTTAATTTTCTGTCTAGTGTTTGCTGTGTTCTCAGATTTGGTATGAAAGGAATGTCAATAATGCATATTGGTTTAGTTGTTGCTAAGTGATGTTTATACTAGTCAAGGACCTTTTTCAGCTTCCCATAGCAGCTCAGAAGGAGCATAGACAAAACAAGGAAATGGCCAATGGAATACTCCATACGACAGACGCAATGCTCAGTACATAAATGGAGGTTGGCTGGGGGTGGGAATCCACAATCACTGCTCGGGTTGGGCCGGGCAACCAATTCACCAGGTAGTGAGAGTGACTTGTGTCTTGTATATTCTTTTACCATTATTATTTTTTTTATTATTATTTTCCTTTTCCATTATTCTTCTACTAAACTGTCTTTATCTCAACCCATGAGAATTTTTTTCCCTTTCCCCTCCTTTTCTCCCTCTTCTCTCTACCCTTCTGCGGGGGGGGGATTGGGAGGTGAGCAAGAAGCTACATGGTCCTAGTTGCTGGCTGGAGTTAAACCATGGTAAGTCCCAGGTCTTATCCAAACGTATATGTGGCTTAGCATATTTTCTTGGACTCTGGCAAGCTTCTTTTTGTCCTCCATATTCCCGTCAGGAACTTGAAGATTTCATGGCCAGGGTTTCATATTCAAACATCTTCCTCATCCTACTTACGATTAACCAAGAAACTCCAAATTTTCCTTGTTAGCAGTGCAGACCAAATGCTTAAGATCCATATCTACAAGTGCTGAGGTCTTATTTATATGCCCAGATTCATTCAAATCATTGAAGTCAAGTGTGCACACAGTAATGCAGATCTGGACTATTGACAGCTATTTTTGCTGCCTAATTTTAGGTGAGGCAACCTGTACAGTCACAGAAGGGAGAGAGGCCTCCCAGGGGTGGTCAGAGGTAGGGGTTTTGGTTTCCTTCTCAAACTGGTTGATGTGCCCCATCCAGGGGAGGAGGGAAGAGAATGTACTCTGGGAAAAGTGTATATATATGGAGCCCCAAAACTCTTCCAGAAGAGAAGAGTCATGGTATGAAAAGTTTGAGAATCCCGCCTCCTAACTAGCGTCTCTGTTGCCTCTGTTAAGAACATTCCCAGCTGTAGCTGCCCTGGCTATCCACTCCCACTCTCCTGCTTCACATCAGATCTAGCAAGCATGCAATTGCCCAGAGATTTAAGCCTTTTCTTTCCGTGGGTTAGGTACTACTTGACATTTTAGTAAGCCTGATTAAAACAGTGGGTTTCTGGTGAAAAGGTGGTTTGCTACTGCAGCATCTCCAACTGCAGTGTCCCTGCCATCCCCCCCCCATCCTATGGGAGCAAGGTGCTTCAATTCAGCTGGCTCACAGTGATAAAAAAAGATCACTTTTTCCACAAGATTAGCCTTCTGGGGTTGGCCAAATGAATCGATTCACCCTGCAACCGTACGATCGCTAGGCTGCACACCAGAGAAGAGGCAGAAGTGTATGACAGAGAGAAGAAGAGGAGCGGAGCATTCCTGTTGGTTGGACCAGCTTATCTGTAACCTGAAGCCACACCATAAATTACGTGCCTTAAACACAGATAGCAGGAATTTGCCCCCTTGCCACCCAGGAGCAATGCTTAGACCACATGGCAGCGACATGGTCAGCAGTGAGCCATGGTATCTGTTTGCCTCCTCAGCAGGTCACAACATCCCTGCTTTCAGGTCATGTGTGGGCAACACAGAAGAGCAACCTCCACCATGAGCATCCCCCGTTAAGTCAGTGCCAGTGATGCTCCCCTCCTCCTTGGAGATGCAGGACATGCCTGCACGCATACAAATAGGTATTTATGCACAAAGTGAAATGAGGTGATCAAGACCAAATTATTTTGGAAATACTATTTTCTGCTTCAGAGATGTGAGCTTGCAGGGGGGAGAGCTAAATAGCCAGATAGCGAAAATGCTGTAGGTATCTGCAAGTATGTTATATCTGTTAGTGCAGGGACTCTGGACCGGCTTTCTACACCTGTCATATGATTGAAGGGGTGACAAAGGTACCTCTATTTACTTAAAAGTAGTTACCCTACTCATTTTTACCCCTGTAGAGTCACAATTCAGTAAATCAAAAGCCTAAGGAGCACAGATGCACACAACTGGCATATGCATGGTAACTGGAAATGAATGCCCCTATCTACGTTTCTTATGATTCAACACAAAAACTGATGGAAAAAAATATTTGTCATCTAAAAGCATGAAAACTGAAACTGAAAAAAATATAGGGTAGGCATTATCACGTGCTATGTACCTTGCTTCTCAATGGCCTGAAAACAGAGACGCAGCCTACAATGCCTGGTTGAACATCCTTTGACCTTTGCTGGATTGACCTCTTCCAGCAGTTTGCTTACTTGCTCGTATCTACCTGACCAAGTGCTACATCTGGGGCAGTGTCCAGAGCCCCAGCATCCTCTGAGAATGAGACCACCCCCCCTAAGGGACTCTCTTCCATGCCAGCAGAGCTTCCCTCTGCTAGAGCTCACCTTTACCACTGAAAATGGCAGGGGATAAGTAAAAATTGCTTTCACTGCTATGAGATGAGTATTTCCTCTGTCATTTTAATGGAAGGAATAGAACCAGCTATTTTTAAATAGTAGGACTCAGTTCTTTATGGGATTGTTTCCAAGAGGCTGTGGACATCTTCCTGCAGAAAAAAAAACAAAACTCAACCCTCAACTTTGAACTAGAAGACTGAAAATAATCAACAGCAGTAGCAGGTTTTATGGGACATAACTGATATATAAAAAGAATTAGAGAGCACTTCTTACCTTTTAAAGTTTTTTAATACATTTTGGAAGCAACTCTAAGTGAACCAGGCTGACTTGTGTTTCTCATCTTTACTTGATGTATGATGACAAAAGGAGATAACCTTGGTATAGATAACATGATTTATTCAGAACTGAAGGCAGAGAGACATGCTTGCAGTCATGGCAGATTAGTAATTCCTATGTGTACATTTTTTATTACTTTAGGCTTTTCTCCGCTTCCCGCCCTTCATCTCCAGCTTTTACTTTGTCTTTGCCTGTCTTGAAGTAATGTCCTTTCTGAAGGACGGAAAACAATCCTCCTAAGGATTATATTTCACAGTCACATTCTTTATTTACAAGAGGGTTTCAGTGCTTAGGACTTTTTACACTTATAAGATACCCCAGTTGTTTTTATAACTTGATAAAATGTTTATAATGTGATGAAATAGCTTTCAATTCAGAAATACTTTAATGAGGAGAGTTACAGCAGACATTTTAACACCTCCAGGCAGCCTCTAAAACTATTGTAGTTTCCTGAAATGTGATTATATTTCTTGATATAAGCTTTCAAATCAGCTTTGATTTTTTTTTCAGGAACAAGTCATTTTTTCTTCGCGGAGAATGACAGGTTGCACCATTTAACTCTGAGTAAATTGCTTTGTACGGGCACTAGAAGACCCACCATCCCCTCCAGAGCCAGGGCAAAACCACAAATAGGCAGCAGGAGCTATTCTTACAGGCCACCGAGCCTCTGACTGGAGCGGTGCTACTCGTGATGGGTAGGGGCAGAGCCCTACCCGTAAGTAAGAGGGGGGCTGTGTGGAGCTTGTGGGGCACCTTTAGCCCTGACCCCCACTTTCAGCAGTGAGAGCAAAGCCTAACTCCACCCCAAGGTGCCCACCCTGCCACTCAGAAAGAAGCACTTGCCAGCAATGAGGGGAGGCCTAGTTGCCTTTTTTAGCCATTTACTTCAAAACATGCAGTCTGGGTGGAATAAACCCCATATTCCAAGCACTTGTCCTAATGTCACCTCCTGTATGGGCAGGTACCATAGCACTCTTCCCACTCTTTCTCTCAGCTTTGCAGAGGAGCTGGGAATTCACCCGAAGCCCTTGCTCAGGGTAATGTGATGAGGAAGGAAGCGGATGGGAACTACACACCTTAGTAATTTTATCCAAAACATGCTGGAGAGAAGAATAATATTTATGGACTTTATCTGTGCAGGAGATGCACACCGTACAGCAGAAGATAACTTTTTGTGAATTTCAATAGCTTTTTAAGTCAGGTTCAGGCAATGCCTTTTCTTCATGTTTGGAGCTGTTTTGCCCCAAGCCATGCAAAAATTAGAAACGTGCTTTAGCCAAAGTTACTACATTTGACCTCCATTTGCATTGACATTGTTGTAAATCCAAATTATTTCACTCTAAGATCTTAATTTGCTAGAACATGACTGACTTCTCATTACCATTTTTACAACCCCTTTGTTTACAGATTTCACTGGTTCTTTGCTGCCGTATTATATTCCACTCCTGCTGCCCAATTTCAAAGCTCTTGCTGCTTTGACACAGCATACCAGTGTTAATACATAACTCATGCATTTACTAAATGGGCAGGAGGGAAAAACAGATGAGCAAGAGCAGGGTAAGCACTTGACTGTAATTATCTGTGAATAGGCTTAGGTTAGCAGTGATAATGGTAGAAATAGATTTTACACATCAGGCTAAGTTCATCCTGTGGGTAATGCAAATCGTCTTAGTGCCATTACTTCATGGAAACATTCATCCGAAATGTGGTCTTTTGGGTTTTTTTTCCCCTTTCATCCCCTATTTCTCATCTAAGAAGCAGGATGACACAGCGCATAAGGCTATTTATTCTCTTCCCTTAAACTTGAAGCATTGTATCCTCATTTTTTGGTTTTCTCCTCACTTTTCCCAGTGTTTTCTCATCCAGGCGCAAGATCTCCCGAGGTGGGGGAATCTGCAATGCTGTCTGGTAGCAGGAGGTAGAGAAAGGGCCGGGGCATTTGCAAGCGGTGGCCTCTCTTCAGCCAATTGTTTCCCGCACGTAGGATTTTGGAGCTTGTGGAGCTGCTCCCAGGCACGTTTCCCTCCCCGCGCGCTCCAGGCCCCCTCCCCGTCCCCCCACCAGAAACACCAGCTCTCCTTTGTGTGAAGGCACAAGGCGCTCCCCAGGCAGGGGGCTGCAGGCAGCACCCCAGCAGCCACCATCACATTTCTTCTACATCCCGGTTTGCCAAGGGGTGAACCAGAAGGGAGCACAAACAGCATTTAAAAAAAAAAAACAAACAGGGAACGCTTTTGGCATGAAAAAACCTCAGTAATTTTGTAGAAGAATCTTTCCTGGTTCTACTGCCTCTTTATTAATACTCTAACACTTTTTAAGTGCAGACACTTCCATTATTTGATCTAGGGAAAAACACGGAAATGCAGATGAAAAATATGAAAAAGGTAAAACACAGAAATTCAGATGAAAAATAAAATTTGCATTTGATATCAGAAAAAGCTCAACCAGGGAATATTGTTCCAAACACTTCAAAAGTTCCAAAAACTTCAAAGTTAGTTTCTGTAACCAAACCCTACCCTTCCACGTCATCTAGTGGTGCTATTTTCCCTTTTGGATTAAAAATATTTAAGTAAGCTAGAGAGAAAAAGGAAAAAAACAGGAAAACAATATTACAGAAAGTAATGCTAATCAGAGCAAAAATAAACACGTATCTGAAAGAAAATAAAATCAAGAGAAAAGCCCTAGTGAAACACATCTTCAGAGACAGCAGAGGACACTAATCCTGGGAGGTATGGCTTGGGCAGGATTGTTGTGGTCCTTAGGGGCTGAGAGAGGAAAACTTGCAGGGCACAGACAGATTTTTCCATTAAGCAGTGAATGACAATGTGCGTATGTGTTTGCCATGCAGGGAACATGTAATAATTTTAGCGTGGTGATCGAAGCCTAGCACAGACATAATGGGCACTGAGAAACCCTGGGCAAGGGATTTAACAGCTCTGGCACAGTTTCAAAGGCACCTGAAAGTAACCAAAACTTCACAGCTCAACCTGCAGCGTGTGGTTAAATAAGTAGACAACTCCTGTGTCATTACGGTATTAAGCACTGACAAAGCCCATTGGGGAAGAGCTGTTATAGATCTATTACGTTTTATTTGATGAAGGACATGGAAGTGGCATTACCGAGACCCAGAAAGGAACTCATACCAGCAGCTTATGCACGTGGTGTGCATTTAGCTACAGCAACCAACTTGCCAGAGCACCTGTAAAGGCAAATGTGTGTCAAATGAGTTGTATCAGAGAGAACGCAATTTAAACTCCCCATGGCCAGCGGCCACGCCACCATTAGCTGTGAGCTCAGGAGGCTGTGTAATGAACACAGGTTTGGGCTTGATTAGAGCTTGGGTTAGGAAATCTTGCAACCGAGTGCCCTGGGAATTTGGTCAGAGTTAGAATAAAATCATGAGCTTATAATGATGTTAAATCATTTAATGTTACCTGAAAGACTCCATTTCTCTGTTTCGCCTTAGAAGTAAAATGAAGTGTATGAGCAGTTTAGTAAATGCAGTCCCACGGAGACTCCGCCAAGGGTCAGAGTTACAGCCTCTGTTACTCTAGGGCCAAATTTGATTTATGAATCCGTTCTCCCTACCCAAATCCCCCACATGGTTTCCAAAGGCTGTTGATGGAGCAACATTAAGCATCTGTTCCCTTACTACCTGAAGGTGTCCCTGTTCCAATGGCAAATGAAAAACACTTACTGAGGAAGCACATCAGGATCCTCTGGGATGAAAGACAGAATACAGAGTGCATCTCAGGCCCCGGACAGAGCAGGGTACAACGCAACACCTCCTATGTCCCTGCAGTCACATGGCACATCCCTGGCACCGGGGCCATACCTCAATTGCCCACAAGCAGTTTATGGCCCCAGCGCTGCACCTTGGCCTCGCCTGCAGCGCAATGTGTCAATGAGCACCACAATGAGCACTCGATTTTTATTTCATGTGATCTGGTGTCTCAAACCTCAGCGATTATATCTATGCCTTGCACACAGCTTTCGGTATAATAATTACTAATTATTACTGATAATGTAACCAATGCTGCTATTAGCATATAAGCTACCCTGCAACTTTATAAATATTTTTTATTGGTTGTATGCTATTGTAGATAAACTTGATATTTTACAGGTGGAAAAAAAAACCACCAAACTTCCCTGTCCCAGAGCTCAAAATTAAAGCTGATTTTGCAACATGCTAATCATGAAAGCCCTAGTATGATGAATAGTCCCATTGAAGCTATTGATGATTTTCTAGGAATAAGGCAAGAGCCAGCAAAATCAAGCTCTAACATGCACTGGAAACATCACAAAATAAGATTTTGCTTCAGCATGTATGCTAACAGAAAGCAGATTATTATCATTTCATGTGTAATACCTATGATGACTGTATACACAATGACAAATTTACACAAAAAATTATTACTCCTGCAAGAGCTGCATTATGGTTGGAAGGGCTCTCTAACGTGTGCAGCTGGTTAAATCTGGCTGATTTGAACAGAGAATGCAGAGTTCTGCAAATAACCTTTCATGCACGACAGTCAAGTAATTTTTTTAAGCCTCCCTGACTGTCAGCTCACTGCAGCCACTGCTAGTTCAAACTTTCTTTAGGATTCATTTCATGCCCTCCTTTCTGTTAATATCCCCGAGATCAATCCCTTCTCTAATGAATAGCTGACCTATTCTTCTTTGATTTGCCATTGATTTCCTCTGCTTACCTCCCAACGCTTTGCCTGTTGATTAAACGCTAGACATAAGAATGCCTCAAATTTCTGACTTCTGAGTCATCCTCTCATGACTTGAACAGCTTGAAGCCAGCTTCAGCTCCCCGAGATCATTAGTGAAAACTCCTTTTGTTTCTAGATTCTACAAACAACCCGTTTCTCTCCAAGCTTAGATGCTGCTTGTGAACTCGATAATGAACAGTAGCAACAAAATTATCTCCTACATGCATTGCTAAAATTATTGTAAGAAAAGAAAAGGGATACTTTTCCAAGATTGTGAAGGCAGCCCCAGCTTTCCCTTTTGCAGGGGGGAATCTTTTTGTCTACATGCAATGCAGACAAGACCATGAGCAAAGACATCTGCTTATGCAAACTTTTACTTTTGCATGGGGTCCCTCTGACTTCAGCACGACCCTGCATGAGACACAGGCTTAAAAAAGGGGTTCTATTTTCTGAACTTTCTGAATCAAGACACTGGTTTATAAGAACCCCTCCACAAATCCCCCTCTCCAGCTTCCACTTTACAGAGCAAGCTGGATGAAATTGCTTATCAGCACCACAAGGAGAGCTGGAGTTGACACTTTGAAAATGTGCAGTGGTGTTTCCTTGGAACACAGATATCTTCAGTCTCCAACGCTTTGAAGTCTTCTTCAAAAACAAACAGGCTAATACTATCTCCATTTTCCTGCAGTTCTGATGTTTCTCAAAACGCAGCTTGCTTTCTCTAGGGTGACACACAAAGTCTGCCAATCCTAGGAGACTAGCTATGCAAGGTAATTACTATTCTTCTAATTAAGGTAACCATACCTGACATACTGTACTATATTCCATTCTAACCATGGATAAACTGGGAGTCTTGGCCGCACATGACCCACGCTTTCCTCACCCTCCTACTCAGGTTCTACGGTAAGAAACACAGCCTTAAGGTGAAAGCACTACGGGCTCTGGTGGGAAGGACAAGGACAGCAGGTTAACATGGCATGCCATGGAGCACACCCATCTCAGCCTTTGCTCCTGTGATAGCTAGACTTGCTCACGCAGTCCTTTGCTCCTGTGATAGCTAAAGGACCCTGTCACAGAAAGCCAAGCTATGTGTTTGTAAGCAACAAACATTTATTTTTCAAATGATCAAAACCCAGAAGCATGCAGCAACTGTTGAGAAGTTTGCTAACATTTCAAGTTCTCCACTAGCTGTCAAGGCATGACAGAAAGTCCTACTGTGATCAGAGCACTGTGCTGGCTCCGCTGAGGGCTTCATGTGTGCTACACGGTAGCTTAAATAAGAACAAATTCAACAATAGAGCCTACACTTGGGCACCAGATTCCCTGCCCTTGCATTGAATCCTGCAATCCATGCTGGAAAGTAAGTGAGAAGATGTAGTGATGACATTACAAGATGCTGACTCCAACACTGGCTGGACCACTCACTCCATGAGACAATCTAATTAACCAACATGACAGACTACTCTTCCAGAAAAAAAAAAGCTGGAATTTTTTGTCCCTTTAGTCAGTTTGATCAGCTTAGCGGTCTGGCACATGGAAGGTGCTCCAGCCACAAGCAAAGGGAGTGAAGGAGACAGAAGACTGAAGATGGGAAGGAGTAAAAAGGAGAGAACAGTGAGGCATCCTTCCATGGGCAGAGGGGAGCTATCATGCCACCTCAGCTGACCGTGAAACAATACATCAGGCACCTCAGAACAGCCTTAGAAACAGCTGGTATGCTGAGAGGGTAACAGTATAAATCAGCCTAGGCCTAAGGAAAGGACAAGCCATAAAGGACTTAGCCTTGGTCATTGAGGGTCACCTCTGTCCATCCAGGTTCCACAGCCCCAGAGCCATTCCTAAAATGAGGTGCCTACACATTCGCTCAGATAAGGAGTAAGACGCCAATATTTTCCCTCAGAAAGCCATTGTGGGAACCGAAAGGGCTGGGATGACACGTCCCCCAAGCTCAGCGCAGCCTCACTATTACAATCCAGCTGGGAAGAGGCAGAGGTCAAGCTGTCATCCACACCAGCAAGGCTGAGATTTTATCCAGTCTCGCGTCCAACCTTAAAACACAGGAGAAAAACCTGGGAGAAAGGACAGGTGAGCAGATGCCCTGCTTCCCTCACCCCATCAGGTGGTCGTGTCACACCAGCGAGTCAGGCTCGCTCTTGTGCTCCCTCCTGGGCTAATTTCAACTCTTCTCCTGCAGAGCAGCACAACACAGGAAGGACAGAAGCCTTCCCAGCTGCTCCCTTCCAGCTTGCTGCC